>CAWUFW010013858.1:0-448309 GCA_963921515.1 Calotriton arnoldi
CAGAGGAGGCAGAACTGGTTCTGGCTGGGCACAGACACTCTCTGCCTAAGCGATCAAAGGATTTTGGGATATAAATATTGGGGCCCAGACCCCTGAACTTTAGAACTCTTTTGGATCAAGAAGACTGCCAAGAAGAAGAGCTGGAGAAGCTGTGAGGAGGAACTATCACTTTGCTGTGTGCTTTGCTGTGTTGGCCTGCAGTGGCTGCTTCTGTCTTGGGCAGTGAAAGGACTGGACTGAACTTTCTGCAATCTACTTTGTGAGTTTCTCCAAGGGCTTGAGGTAGAGCTTGCCCCCTGTTCAAGAAGTCTCAGGCACAACAAAGACTTCAAGCTCTTCTGCCCTCAGCACTGGGGATTGTGTGTTTTGTGCTGCAACAGAAGAAAAGCAACTCGACGATGTCTACGACTCCGCTGCCGACTCCGTGTCCCGAAGGCACCGCAGAGGGCACCGCCGCAACGCCGCACCGTGACCCTGGTCTCACCAACGACACCTGCTGATGCCGCCACCGAGCCGCTGCTCGCACCGCAACCTGTGGGCACCGCACTCCGCACCGCTTTGCTCCACGACGACGCCTTGGCACCGCAGAGGGCACCGCCGCACCGCGACCCTGGTCTCACCAACGCCGCCTGCTGACGCCGCCACCAAGCTGCGGCTCACACCGCGACCTGTGGGCACCGCAGTCCGCACCGCCTCGCTTCACGATGATGCCTTGGTATCCCCGACAACGACGCTCCATGCCAAAATCTACGCCGCTGCTTGCACCGTGGTTCGAGGGCACCGCTTGTAAAGTTACACGACGCACCGCCCTCATCCCGCACGCAGCCTTGGCCTACCGACGCCGGCACCATCGACTCCAGTTCGTCAGCCGACGACAGCGCTTCAGCAACGACGACACCGCTGTTTGCACCGTGACCTGCCAGCACTGTGACGAGCACTGCCTTCATCTCGCACCGCGACCCTGGTCTCACCGACGACGCCATCCGCCACCGCCACCGAGCGGCTGCTCGCACCGCGACCTGAGGGCACCGCACGCCACACCGCTGCACTTCGCACCGCAGCACCCGGCACCTGCCGACGCCAGCGCTCCTGACTTCAACAGAGAGAAGATAGATCTGCAACGCGTGTGACTTTGAGGGCCCCGACGATCCCTGCACCGACCTCCGGAACCGACGCCTGCAGACGCCGTGCTTTCAGAAGCCCAATGAGAGGTCGCCGACGCCCTGCATTTCTAAAAGGTACTGTTTGCGGGTCTTCCCGACACCGTAGCTGACCCGCGACGCCGCGGTCAGCCAGAACTGTTTGGATTTGTATGCTCACGACGCCGTGATAGCCCCGGACGGAGCTATCGACATCAAGGAACTGTTTTTAAAGCATATTTTAATAACTGAAGGTTTTGAAGTACTGTATTGTGGATTTTTATCATTTTTGGTCTTGTCTTAAGTATATAAAAATATTGGATATTTTTCTAAACTGGTGTGGTGTCCTTTTGTAGTGCTTACACTGTATTACTGTTGGTTATGTGCAAATGCTTTACACACTGCCTCTAAGATAAGCCTGGCTGCTCGTGCCAATCTACCAAGGGGGTGAGCAGGGGTTATTTTAGGAGTGTAACTCCCTTATCCTGACTAGAGTGGTGGTTTCTGCCTGGCTTTGGCACATGCCCTAGCCTACCAAAAATCCCATTTCTAACATTGGTTGTCAGCGGTGAGGATAAGACTTGCGTTTGCACTTGACTTACCTTGATTGGTGTGCACTACTACCATATCGCAGACCATTACGTACCACATACTATTTTCTTTTGGTCTATTTTTGCCTTTCCATTGGTTTTGAACTTGAACTTTCTAGTGCAACATGCCTGAATCAATTGCATCATCTGTTGCATCCTTGGAAGTGGCCTTTGAGGAGGAGAGGTTAGAAACCTACAATGTTAAGGAGTTGAAGGCGATCTGCAAACACCTCAAAATCCAAATCAGAGGCCTCACCAGAAAAGAGGAGCTGCAAAAGGCGCTGAGGGCCTGGGTAGCAGCCAGACATGCTAGTGAGCAGTCTGGGGATCTTAGCCTGGAGGTGGAGGAGCCTATTCCAAGGGTGGATGTGCTTTTGGGAGGGGGGGCACCCTCTAAACCAGCAGCAGCAGTGCCTTGTCCCCAGAGGAGCTGGAGGACAGGCAGGAAGCAAGGAAGTTTGAATTGGTGAAACTTAGGATAGAAAGTGAGAAGGAAGACAAAAGAATAGCCATGGAGGAAAGGAAAATGATGTTAGACCATGACATTAAAATGAGAGAGCTGGACTGGGAAACAAGTAGGGCTAGGCCCAGCCCAGATGGTGGCAGCAAAAGTGTTAGGTCCAGTACTGAGGATGAGGTACACACACACACACAGATTTGGGGCCCTGCTTCAAGGAGGGGGTTGACATACACCAGGGGGTTCAGGATTGTGAGGTTACTTCAGTGGTGCGCAGTGTCCCTGAGGTGGATTGGGGAACTAGCACAGGGGATCATTTTCCTGGTAGTGGGAGGGACACTCTACTGACTCTAGATGAGAGGTGCAGGGAGAGGGGTTCCCCCATGATAGAAGCCCTAGTAAGTGAGTATGGAGACCAGCCAGAAGAGTATGGGTTAAGAGACAGCAACAGTCAGACACTGTCTCACCAGTCTTGTGAGAATGAGGTGGGGTACTTGTCTGAGGCACTGGATGGATGGGTGAAGGGTAGTTTGGTTAACACATGTGTAGGGCTGTGTGATTCAATTGTTGGAGAGCATATTTTAAGTCCCTGTTTTCCAGAGCTATGCCAACACCCAGTGGATTGTGAGTTCTCTGACCCCAGGGAGCTTGCACTGGAGGCAGACCTTTTGGTGAATTCCAGAGGGTCTGGAGAAGCATCTGGGGGTGACCCGGAAGGAAGCGGCTTAGGTATTTCCCAAACAAGGGTGGTGGGAAAGGTTTGTGGTAGCACAGATAGGTCCCGGTGTCGTGGGAAAGGTGTAGGGACTCACGTCCTGTCTCCGCGGAGGAGTGGGAATGGGCTGCGGCCCAAGGTGCCCAAAACCCGGTCCCAGAGCCTGGGTGGTTCCAGGAGGGAACACCAGGTGGGGAGCCTAGGCTGTACTGGTAGGCCGTCTCTTGAGGGGGACCTCCTAGTGGCAGGAGAATGTGGAGTGTCTGTTAACAGAGCTCCAGCGGTTCTGGTGTCTGGCGGTGCCGCTCCTAAGTGGAGGGTGGAGAAGTCTGGATGGAGGGGTGAGAGGGGGATGCGTTCCCCAGTGGGAGGAACAGTGGGTCAGGGGCCAGCCAAAAGGGCTGAGCCTCCTAGGAGTGACCATGGTGACATCACTTCTGTCCTGGGGGATCTTCGCACACTATCAGATGGACAGGGGTCGGGAGATCTGTGCCAGGCAGACTGTCACACAACACATGAGTCATGTGTTACCCTCAGGGGGGCATGTGTGCTCCCAAGGAAGTCCTGGTGCGCCGGGCAGGTGCTCAGCCATGGGGTTTAGTCCCTGGGTTGGGAGGCCAGGTTCAGGTCCTGCCTGACCTGGAGGGAAAGACGACTGTAAGCAGTGTCCTGACCGGTTTGTCTTCTAGGGGTACCACTCTGGGTGGGAGGGTAAAGAACTCTGGAAGGGGGTGCAGAGGGAGGGAGTCCTCACCTCTGACCCTGGTTCAACCTGAGGGTTTAGATCCGAGGGTGGTGGATCAGTTGCAGGGTCAAGGCCCTGAACTCGTGGAAGAACTGTGTAGGAGGTCCGGTTCCAGCGTCCTGACAGTTTTTGGTTCTGGGGGTGCTTCTCCTGGGAGGAGAGTGCAGGACCCCAGAAAGAGAGGTGAGGGGAGGAGAGCCTCGCCCGAGACCTCTGGTCAGCCTGAGGGTACAGACCCTGGGTGGGAGGAACAGGTTCAGGGTGTCCCCCCTGACCTGGGGGAAGGGGCAACTGCTAACAGTGCCCCTACCAGGTTGTCTTCTGGGGGTGCTGCTCCAGGTGGGAGGGTACAGAGCCCCAGGGAGAAGGAGAGGGTGTGGGAGAGCCCACCCCAGTCTCCTGTCCAGCCACAGGTTACAGACCCTAGGCTGGTGGGCCAGTGTCCGGCTGCCATACCTGACTTGGCAGGGGGAAGAGTGGAGAAAGGGTGTCCGGCACCTAGGGCTACCGCCCCCCACTCTCTGACGCCACAGTGGTTGGAGTGGCCTCAAAGGTATAAGGCCTGGCTCTCATCACTGACGATTGTCAGTGGCCACTGTGGCTGGCTGGCCTGGTGGACAGAGTTGCCCCTGGGAGGGGGACAGGAGTCACACCCCGGGGGTGGTTTGGGCCACACCATTGTGTTGGCCATGTGGGTACTGACTGCCTGTTGGGACACATCTGTGAGCAAAGTAAGTTTAGGTGCTGCGCAGATGGGGTCCACAGGTGAGGAGAAGGGTTCCCCATGGGCCAGCTTAGTGGGCCCTGAGAGTATGTGTAGAGGGATCCAACTAAGTTCAGGAAGGCGTAGAATGGGAAGGAAACCCTGCTGTTGCGGGCCAGGTTCCTTGTTCTATCGCCCCAAGCCGGGAAGCCCATCGAGGTATGGATTGGTCTACCCTGGCTTTAGGCTGGAAGAGGGTTGTGTTGGAAATGGCCCTTTTTGCAGTGTTATCCCCAAACGTTTTGCTTCTTCCTCCTACTTTTTCCTGACCTGTTTGTGTTGGTTTTAGGACTCTGAGCACTTTACCACTGCTAATCAGTGCTAAAGTGCATATGCTCTCTGTGTAAATTGTGTTATGGATTGGTGTTTCCATGATTGGATATTTGATTTACTTGTTAGTCCCTAGTAAAGTGCACTGAGTGTGCCAGGGCCTGTAAATCAAATGCTACTAGTGGGCCTGCAGCACTGATTGTGCCACCCACGTGAGTAGCCCTGAAAAGGTAACTCAGACCTGCCACTGCAGAGTCTGCGCGCAGTTTGTAACTGCCATGTCGACTTGGCCAGTGCACACACTTGCCAGTCTCTAACCTTCCCTTTTCTTACATGTCAGCCACCCCTAAGGTAGACCCAAGGTACCCCTGTGGGCAGGGTGCAGTGTATGTGAAAGGTAGGACATGCCCTGGTATGTGTGGCATGTCCTGATAGTGAATCACTGCCAATTTCGTTTTTCACTATTGCAAGGCTACCTGTTCCCCATAGGACAGAATGGGAAGTTTGTTTATAACATCTTATAAACATAACTGGCCCTGGGAACTAGGTAGGAAAATAAAGTTTAGTATGCCTGAACTCAGAATCTAAAGATGCATCTTTTAGTGAAGGTGATTTTTACATTCTGTGTTTGAAAATACCACTTTTAGAAAGTAGGTATTTTCTTGCTCAGTCATCCTGTGTGCCTCTGTTGGAATGTGGATTGCCTGTCTGGGTTTTGGATGACAAAAGGCTGGGGAGCAGGAGTGGCTCCAGATAGTCTAGGTGGGTCAGGAAAGGGCTGAATAGACCTGGGCTGCAACTGCAACTGGGCTGCAACTGGGGAAGGGGGAGGAGATTTCCTTGCAAAGGGCCTGGTCTGCCTCTGACAATGCCGTCTCCACCTCCTGCCAGGAAGTCACACCAGAGGAGGCAGAACTGGTTCTGGCTGGGCACAGACACTCTCTGCCTAAGAGATCAAAGGATTTTGGGATATAAATATTGGGGCCCAGACCCTTGAACTTTAGAACTCTTTTGGATCAAGAAGACTGCCAAGAAGAAGAGCTGGAGAAGCTGTGAGGAGGAACTACCACTTTGCTGTGTGCTTTGCTGTGTTGGCCTGCAGTGGCTGCTTCTGTCTTGGGCAGCGAAAGGACTGGACTGAACTTTCTGCAATCTACCTTGTGAGTTTCTCCAAGGGCTTGAGGTAGAGCGTGCCCCCTGTTCAAGAAGTCTCAGGCACAACAAAGACTTCAAGCTCTTCTGCCCTCAGCACTGGGGACTGTGTGTTTTGTGCTGCAACAGAAAAAAAGCAACTCGACGACGTCTACGATGCCGCTGCCGACTCCGTGTCCCGAAGGCACCGCAGAGGGCACCGCCGCAATGCCGCACCGTGACCCTGGTTTCACCGACGACGCCTGCTGATGCCGCCACCGAGCCGCTGCTCACACCGCGACCTGTGGGCACCGCACTCTGCACCGCTTTGCTCCATGACGACGCCTTGGCACCGCAGAGGGCACCGCCGCAACGCCGCACCGCGACCCTGGTCTCACTGACGCTGCCTGCTGATGCCGCCACTGAGCTGCTGCTCGCACCGTGACCTGTGGGCACCGCACTCTGCACCGCCTCGCTTCACGACGACGCCTTGGTATCGCGGACGATGCCGCTCCACGCCGAAATCTATGCCGCATCTTGCACCGTGGTTCGAGGGCACCGCTCGTAAAGTTACACGACGCACCGCCCTCATCCCGCACCGCAGCCTTGGCCTACCGACGCCGGCGCCATCGACTCCAGTTCGTCAGCCAACGACAGCGCTTCAGCAACGACGACGCAGCTGCTTGCACCGTGACCTGCCAGCACCGTGACGAGCACCGCCTTCATTTCGCACCGCCACCCTGGTCTCACGGAAAACGCCATCCGACGCCGCCACCGAGCCGCTGCTCGCACCGCGACCTGAGGGCACTGCACGCCGCACCGCTGCACTTCGCACCGCAGCACCCGGCGCCTGCCGACATCAGCGCTCCTGTTTTCAACAGAGAGGAGATCGATCTGCAATGCGTGTGACTTTGAGGGCCCCGACAATCCCTGCACCGACCTCCGGAACCAACGCCTGCGGACGCCATGCTTTCGGAAGCCCAACGAGAGGTCGCCGACGCCCTGCATTTCTAAAAGGTACTGTTTGCGGGTCTTCCCGACACTGTAGCTGACCCGCGATGCCGCGGTCATCCAGAACTGTTTGGATTTGTTTGCTCACGACACCGTGATAGCCCCGGACGGAGCTATCGACATCAAGGAACTGTTTTTAAAGCATATTTTGATAACTGAAGATTTTAAAGTACTGTATTGTGGATTATTATCATTTTCGGTCTTGTCTTAGGTATATAAAAATATTGGATATTTTTCTAAACTGGTGTGGTGTCCTTTTGTAGTGCTTACACTGTATTACTGTTGGTTATGTGCAAATGCTTTACACACTGCCTCTAAGATAAGCCTGGCTGCTCGTGCCAAGCTACCAAGGGGGGAGCAGGGGTTATTTTAGGAGTGTAATTCCCTTATCCTGACTAGAGTGGTGGTTTCTGCCTGGCTTTGGCACATGCCCTAGCCTCTCCAACACCAAAAACCTGCTCTATATCTTAGGATAAAAATTCATTGGCATTCCCCATACCTCTTATTGGTGATAATACTTCAGGTACTAGCTAAACAATGCTGTACACTTGGGGTGCTCCTATCCTCATATACAAATCTTCATGTGACTATCTCCCACAAACAGTAACCAGTGTGTATTTATTACTTCACATAATTTCTCTCCTCCACCACCAAAAAAGTGTGTGAGAGGTGAGGAGGCACCTCACGGAAACACCCTCCAGGGAGCTGCTGATAGGTTCTCATCAGTATGCTCCACTTATCATCATCGGTAGCCTCCACACCATATAAATTATATAATATATGTGAGAAATCGTGCACAACTGAAACAAAAATCGTGAAAAACCTGACCCCCTCATGTAAGAGCACTGGAAAAGAATTTCTCTAGCTCCTACACTGTAAAAACGAGCTAAACAACCACTAGCACTGTCTCCAATTTTATTCACTGCTGTGTGTTTGCTCACATTAAAAACAAGACATACTGTCGTGCTTCATCATTTCTATACACAAAGCCAATATGTTTCATTGCCTGTTAATACTTCTCGGCAATTTCTTCAGGGCTAGGGGTCAGTCCTCGCCACACTGTTAATCACAGTACAGTTCCAGGTGGTTGCCCACTCATA
This sequence comes from Calotriton arnoldi, assembly GCA_963921515.1. Classification (NCBI taxonomy): domain Eukaryota; kingdom Metazoa; phylum Chordata; class Amphibia; order Caudata; family Salamandridae; genus Calotriton; species Calotriton arnoldi. Next base: position 7,922 of record CAWUFW010013858.1, read on the forward strand.
GCATACCAGCAGCCACCTTCTAAGGGTAAAATGTACTCATCCACAGTACCCCGATTTTCTTAGTCACGGTACTCTCCGTCAACCGGACCTGCCGCAGCGTTTGGCTTTTTCACTCCCCGCTTGGAACCGAACGCTGCGGCAGGTCCGGTTGATGGAGAGTAACCGTGAGTACCACAGTGCCTAGGGAGCCCCGTTCACTGGGCTCCTCCTGGTGCACTCGTTTGGCACCCAACCGTGTCTTGAGAGCCCCCTTCAACGGGGCTCTTCTGGTGCCACTCACAGCACCCACCAATGTCAATTGTAGCCCCACTCACCGGGAATTCTCCTTCGGGACTGACACCAGTAGCTGGGTGAAGGCGGTCCCTGTGGCTCCGGTCCTCATCTCCTGGGACCCAGTGAGCCCGCGAGGCTCCTTCTCCACTGGCCGGTACGCGGGTCTCTCCTCCTCTGCGTGGGGAGTCCCGCCCTTGGGCAGGCACGCGCCGCCTGGCTTCTGGGTCATCTCCTCTCTCTCCGAGACGGGGGGGAGGCGGAAATGGAGGCCCGAGGCTCTGGCTCAGTTGCTTCAGCAGTCCCCGCCCACAGTCAGGCACGGGCGCCTGACTTCCGTTGTCGCCGATCTCGACGGCTCTTCTCTGATGCCCAGAAGTGCGGGGTAGGCTCCCGCTTCACCTCCCGGCACTATGAACAGAACCCACCACGCGCTGCCAAGACACGAGCCCACATCAGGGGCTCAAGGGCCCAGGAATCCTGCAGCGCTTCCCGGTTCAGGGCTGAGCTGCTCCAGCATGAGCCCACTCCACGGGCTCAAGGACACAAGAGCCTGCAGCACTTCCAAGCCCCGGAGTGTGCCCAGTCCAGGGGATTCTTGAAGTGCTCACAAGGCGCTACATCCAGAGCTCCATAGGCAAGGCTGGGCCCAGGCAGGCCAGCTCACAGGGCCCTCCATCAGAGGGGCAGTCCCTCGTGGCGGTTCCTCCTGGGGCCCAGCAGGTACAAGTAAGCACCCAAAAACAGCACACCGACATGGGGTCACAGCCCCAATATTTATATTAGCCAGGTCTTTGTTCTGCCCTGGCACAGGGCTTGGAGAACCAGTCCCAACTGGTTCTGGGGGGTACTGAAGCACTTTGTGTACAGTGCTCACACCCTCCTTTGTCAGGTTGGGCTCCGTCCTCAGACACACCACAGGGGGGCGGAGCCAGCATTGAACAAGGCAGGCACAGACCTTTTCAAGGTCAGGGGCTACTCCTCCCACTACTCCAAATGCCGATCTGCCCATTCAGCCTAGCGCTGACTCACCCAGCCCCTCTGGTGCCACACACCTCACCAGCCCCTGTCACTCCAGAGCCAGACATGCAATACACATCAGGCAGGCAAAGACACATAGCACACAGAAATGGAAACTTCTAAAAGTGGCATTTCTAAAATAGTGATCATAAATCTGGGCACACCATTACGCAGCATTTATTATCACTATTCCAAACATACCAAACTTGACCACGCTGCTCCTCTCATATCAGGAATTACCACTGAAATACTTATCAGGGAATCCCCAATGCATTCCTGTGAGAGGGCAGCCTCACAGCAGTGAGAAACCAAAATGGCTGTTTGTCACTACCAGGACATGTCACACAATTAAGGTACATGTCCTACCTTTACCTACAATGCACCCTGCCCATAGGGCTAGCTAGGGCCTACCTTAGGGGTGACTGACATGTAGTAAAAGGGGGGTCACAGACGTGGCATACACTTTATGTGTCACGTCACAGCGGCAGTAAACTGCGCGCGCAGTCCCTGCAATGGCAGAGGCCTGAGACAGGTTTAGAAGGCTACTTTGGTGGGTGACGCAAGCAGCGCTGCAAGCCCACCATTAGCATTTAATTTACTGGCCCTGGGTATCTGAGATACCACTTTACAAGGGACTGACAGGTAAATTAAATACGCCAAACAGGTGTAGACCAATCATACCATGTTTACCACAGAGCACACGCACTTTACACTGGACAGCAGTGCTAAAGGGCCCAGAGTCCTAAAACCACCAACACCAGGCCAGAAAAATGACTAGGAGGAGTGCAAAAAGTTCAGGTATGACCCTGCAAAAAGGGCCAAGTCCAACACAACCCCCTTCCAGCCAAAAGCCAGGGTAGATCAATCATTACCTTGATGGGCTTCCCTGCTTGGGGCGATGGAACACGGACGCGGGCCCGCAACTGCAGGGGCACACTCCAGTTCTACGCCAATCTGAACCCTTGTGGTTCCCTCTGTCTAAGCTCCCAGGACCAACTAAGCTACCCCACTGGTACTCCCTAGCTGTCCACAGCCAGGACCAGGCCCTAGGCCATCCAGATGTCTCTGGTCCTTGCCATCTCACAGAGTGGGGGGCAGTAACCCCTGGCACATAGTATCCATTCTCCACTCTTCCCCTCATCAGTACAGTTCTAAACTGCCACTGACCCTCCAACCTAGGGTCCGCACCCTCAGGCTGACCAGAGGTCTCGGGCGAGGCTCTCCTCCCCTTACCTCTCCTTCTTGGGTTCCGCACTCTCTTCCCAGGAGAAGCACCCTCAGTACACAACTCTCCCACCAGTTCAGGACCTCTCTCCTGTAACTGTTCTCCCAACCTGGGATCTAAATCCTCAGGTTGCACCGGGGTCAGGGGCGAGGACTCCCTCCCTCTTCACCCCCTTCCAGAGTTTTGCACCCTCCCACCTGGAGTGGTATCCCCAGAAGCAAAAACAGTATGGACACTGGTTACAGATGTCCTTCCCTCCAGGTCAGGTGGAACCTGAACCTGGCCTCCCAACCCAGGATCTAAACCCTGCAGTTGAACCGGGGTCAGAGGTGAGGACTCCCTCCCTCTGCACCCACTTCCAGAGTTCTGCACCCTCCCACCTGGAGTGGTACCCCGAGAAGACAAAACGGTCAGGACACTGCTTACAGATGTCCTTCCCTCCAGGTCAGGCAGAACCTGAACCTAGCCTCCCAACCCAGGGACTAAACCCTGCAGCTGAGCACCCGCCTGGCACACCAGGACTTCCTGGGGTGCACACATGCCCCCCCGAGGGTAACACATACCTCCTGTGTTGTGTGACAGTCTGCCTGGCGCTGATCTCCTGACCCCTGTCCATCTGACAGTGCGCAAAGACCCCCCAAAACAGAAGTGGTGTCACCATGGTCACTCCTAGGAGGCTCAGCCCTTATGGCTGGCCCCTGACCCACTGGTTCTTCCACTGGGGACTCTCTCCCCCTCTCACCCCTCCATCTGGACTTCTGCACCCTCCACTTAGGAGTGGCACTGCCAGACACCAGAACTGATGGAGGTCTGCTTACAGACACTCCAAGTTCTCCTGACACTAGGAGATCCCCCTCAACGGATGGCCTACTAGTACAGCCTAGGCTCCCCACCTGGTGTTCCCTTAGGGAGCCCTCCAGGCCCTGAGACTGGGTTTTGGGCACCTTGGGACACAGCCCACTCTCGCTCCTTCTCCGCTGAGACAGGACATGAGCCCCTACACCCCTCCCACTACACCGGGACCTATCTGGGCTACTAAGAAGCTTTCCCACTACCCTGGGCTGGGAAATACCTGAGCCACTTCTCTTAGGGTCGCTCCCCAATGCCTCCTCAGACCCTCTGGCACTCACCCAGAGGTCTGCCTCCCGTGAAAGTTCCCTGGGAACAAAGAACCCACACTCCAACAGGTGTTGGCGTAACCCGGGAAAACAATTACTGAACCTGTACTCTCTGACAACCAGATTGAACAGCCCTTCAAAATCATTTGCCGTGCTACCCATCACCCAATCTTCCATTGCATCACAACATTCATCCACAAACTCCCCTCAAGACTGGTGAGACAGCTTTCTACTGCCCCTGAACCTCAACCTGTACCCCTCTTCCTGGGAACCAGGCACCATACTCTGGGATCTGGGAGTGTGACTTCCTGCACTGAATTCCATATTGCTGCCACCACTGGATCCCACCCTCACTGGTAAATCCAGACAACTAAAACTGCACTCAGGGGACAACCTTTCCTCAAGAGCTAGTTTTTCCCTGGCAAAGGCCCTCTCTGCCTCCGCCATCCTCTCCTGTGCTAAGACCCTCTCAGTCTCTAGCTTTTTCTCCTCCACACCCAGCTGCGCTAGCTCCAACCTGAGCCTTTTCAATGCCAGCTGATGCTCCCTTTCTTCCCTTCTATCCACCCACTCCTCTGGGGACAGGGAAAGGGATGGGGCACTGCCCTGGCACTGGACCCAGCAAGGGACTCCCTCTCTATGGGGTCCTCCCTACCTACTTGCGTCCCTGCCCTGTCCTTTTCTCCCTCCTGCTCAAGCTCTCCAGGGCCACTGCCCCCTGGGGGTGCAGGTTGGGGACCCTCCCTCTCAGGGACCTCACTGATCTCGGGGTCCTCCCTCCCAGACTTCTCCCTCACCCGGTTTTGGGATGTCCAACAGGCCAACAAGACCTCCTGCAGTTCCTCCTTCCTGGTGGACTTATGCACCTGACACCCAAGATCCTGACAGAACCTCTTTAAGTCCTTCAAAGTATATTTACGCAACATCCTTACATTAAATACACTTTATGTCACAATAACTGCTGGATCACCAAGGTGAGAGATGACTGATACTTTTAGGGGTGTCACCAAAATTTAGAAGAGCAGAAAAACACAATTCAAAAATGACACTCTTGAGGAGAAAAAATAATCAGTAGAAATAATCCCCAACCATGTGATTATCTAAATGCAGAGTTTGTTAGTGCAACCAGTTGTCGCTGTGGTACTGCGCAAACGCAAGTCCTATCCTCACCGCTGACAACCAATGGTAGAAATGGGATTTCTGGTTGGCTAGGGCTTGCGCCTAAGCCAGGCAGAAACCATTACTCTAGTCAGAGCAAGGGAGTTACACGCTGAAGATAACCCTTGCTCCCCTCCTTGGTAGCTTGGCACAAGCAGTCAGGCTTATCCCAGAGGCAATGTGTAAAGCATTTGCGCAACACACACACACAGCAGCGACACACTAGGCACACCACAAAAGAAGCTCCACACAAGGTTATGTAAAAAATAGCCTTTGTATTACTCATAAACACATTAGATCATAATCACACATATACACTGTCCAAGTGGCACTAGGTAGTAATTTACAGGGGGATATATACATGACAGGGCCAATTGGGCCACTGTCAGAACCATCAGAATGCAAGTAATAACACAACCAGTAACTACTAGTAAAATATTGCACTCAGCATCACCACAGGTAGCATAAACGCATTATGTGTAAACCACATTAGGTATAAACCATCCTAGGCATATATCCTACATTAGCAGTGCACCTTAGTAGCACCTAGCATAGGTACATCATGCAAAATAACATTGGACATAAACACATTGTTCAAGTTTCAAGCTGAAGGAAGCGGACTCCAAGGTAGTTCCAAACAGGTAAGTTTATTCACACTTCTTCACCATACGGAGTTCCCTGCTTCTGCCTCCAGCAACCGCCTCTCCCGGAATGACCTGACACACTCGGAAAGCAGGAGCATTCCAAGCTGACATGCCATCCTTGAGCAGCAGTGAAGCACGAGAACAAGGAAGATACCATCACAACACATCTCCTTCTCTTACAACAAAAGTGAGAAAGGATGGAAAATAACAGTAACAGAATGCAAAAATGGAAAAGGAACAAAATGGAGGGAATAATAATACTAAGACACATGCCAATGAATATAGTAAAAAATTGTAAAGCAAATGAAGGAAAGTCTACCTAAAAATGTTGAATACAATATCAAATCTTAACACAATAAGTTAACTCAAAGATAAAGAAAAATGAACAGCATAAAAAAAAAATTCAATACAGTACAAAATCCTTACATTTTCCTGGAAGACGAACTTCTCGTGACTTTCTAACCTCAGGACATTTTTTGCATACATCTTGTACTTGCATTTTACGAACATTCTGTTGCTGCAACCCTGCATTATCAACTGGGGACTGAATTCTTTTTTGTGAATAAAGAGCAATCCTCCTGAAATTCCACTTCTGTCCATTCTCTAATACGACATGCCACCTGTGCACCTCTTTTACTTTCAGAGGATCAGAAAAGTTGTTCATACCTTGCTCTCTCCTGCCAAGCTTAACTTTGATAAGGTCACCCACTTCAACTCTGTTACTACTGCTATGACGATAATCTGAAAAATTAGACACAAAAACTTCAAGCATCCACTGAGGAGTGAGTTTAGTTTTGGGTATTCTCCCTCTCATTTTTTCAAATGGAATCTCATTTGTAACACTATGCACGGTGGTATTATAAGACCACACCATGTCATCCACACATCTTTGAATATCACGACCTCCCTGAACCGCTAATTGAATGGTACCTTTGACAACTCTATTCATACCCCGATAATTAGAGAAGTCAAACAAAAATGCAAAAGGCTCGAACGGGCCTGGAGGAAAGACTACAGTCCCGATAAGAAAAAGATATATAAAGAAACTATTAAACTATATCAAACTGAGATTAAAAAAGCACAGGCACTATATTACGCGGAGAAAATTCAGGGGTCCGCTAATGCCCCTAAGGAAATTGCTAGGATTGTTAAAAAACTTATTAGTCCCCCTCAGCCTGAAACTCCATCTAATTCCTCTCCACAAAGATGCACAGAACTGGCTGAGTTCTTCAACAATAAGATTTTGAAGATATACAATGCCTTCCCTCCGGTCACCGTATTTGATAACTTGATCTCAGCTCAAGTGACGGTAGAGAAGCACCCCACAGTTCTTGAAGAGTTTCCCTTGATAGATCCTTCCACGCTGTCCCTACTCTGGAACTCAATTAAATCAGGTTCCCCCTGTGACCCAGCCCCAGTACACTTGCTGAGCAAAGTAAAAAGTGCCATTTTCCCTCCTCTTTCAGATGTTCTTAATGCCTCCATCCTCACCTCACGAGTGCCCAAAACATGGAAACATGCCTTGGTTAAAGCACTTATAAAAAAAAACAACTTAGACCAAGAGGTATGGAGCAATTATCGCCCAATCTCCCTTCTTCCCATGACAAGCAAATTCCTGGAAAAACATGTCAATAAAACTCTTACTGATTTTCTAGAATCCCACGCTATTCTGCACACCTCCCAGACTGGTTTTTGCCCCAATCATGGGACTGAAACCGCGCTGCTCACAGTGACTGAAGAGGCACGCCAACTGCTCGATCAGGGAGGTATGGTGGCAATCATCCTGTTGGACTTAAGTGCCGCTTTTGACACTGTAAATCAAAACACCTTATTAGACCGACTCAAAGCGGTAGGAGTGGCAGGGAATGCTCTCTCCTGGTTTCGATCCTTCCTTACGGAGAGAACTTTCCAGGTGTTCGACGGCTCCTATGCATCCAACTCCATCCCACTGCTGTGCGGCGTTCCGCAGGGCTCCTCATTAAGCCCCACCCTGTTTAACCTTTAGCAGACCTGGTCCTTCCTTTTGGAGTGCAGATCGTGTCGTACGCAGACAACACACAGCTCGTACTGTCCCTTAACCACCCAAAAAAACACGAGATTGATCTAGAAACATGTCTGAGTAGAGTAGCCACTTGGATGGACCACTCCTTCCTCAAATTGAATGGGGAAAAAATGGAGCTAATGATCCTAGGGAACATTAATAACAGCTCTCACCAACTGAAATGGCCCAGCAGTTTAGGAGATCCCCCCATTCCGAAAGAGAGAATTAAAAGTCTGGGAATATGGCTGGACAAATCCCTAAATCTTGAACATCAATCAGTACAGGTTGCGGCCACCTGCTATGGAATTCTAAGGCAAATACGGAAAATCCTGCCTCTGCTCCCAGACTCAGCTCGCAGAACCCTAGTCCAAACCCTGGTATTGCCACGACTGGACTACTGCAACTCCTTATATCTGGGTACCCCCAAGGCTACTATGAGGAGGTTGCAGGTGGAACAGAACTGTGCAGCCAGACTCCTCCACAATGTCCCCAGGAAACAATCGGCCAAGCCAGCACTCAGGGCTTTGCACTGGTTACCGATCTTAGATCGAATAAAGTTCAAATCACTATGCATAGCGCACAAAACTCTGTGGGGTACCGGTCCAAAAATCCTACAAAATTTACTGTCCTTCTACCTACCAACCCGAAACCTGAGATCTTCCAATCTCTATCTAGCCAGGGTCCCTAAGATCAAGAGGGCAAGAGCGGGAGGCCGCCTGTTCTCAGTTAATGCCTCTGCTCTTTGGAATACGCTCCCAACTCAGCTCCGCTCTTTGAACAATCTCCTTGAATTCAGGAAGAAGCTAAAAACCTGGCTCTTCATGAACTTGCAATGAGTCTCCTGTTTGGGATGAAGGTAGGCGCTGAGCGCTGGGATGCCTAAGGGTAGCCATGCGCTATATCAAGAATGAAGTAGGGTCCCGTTCTACCATATAACAGAAATCCTATGTACCATCCTGCTCTGCCCAACAAACATGACACTCCCATATAGGCCCCACCAGTCAGACCATAACAGATGTACTAAGTTACCATTTTACTTCAACCTTTTAGTAGATGCCACAATGGTCCACACCTCTTTAGATACATACACGTATGCCCAAGCCCACTGCTTCTTGTTATCATTTTTAATAAATCAAATCTCATAGGCCTCACTGATCTGACAACAGGGACTTGTGCCATCCACGGTGCTGCGAGGCACCAACCCCCCCCGGTAAATTTCCACAGTTACAAGAATAAAGTTAGCCCACACGTACGCGAAACCCTGCTGGTACATCTTGTTCTTTCACAAGCAATATTTGTAATATTTTTAGTTGTGAAACTTTCCAAGCTTTCTCAAGCGAAACCAAAGACGGCTGCATGGCATAGAAATAATGTATAAATATAAATTTCCGAGCATCTTACGTTAAAAGTTACTCTTTTTTTATGTTTGCGGTTAAGAGCACTGACCACCTGCTAAGAACATCAGTTTCACCATGATACCACTTCTGTGTTCTCAAAAACTTTCCAAAGTTACCGTAAGCGTGCGGTCAAGGGCCCACGTCAAATGTGGGTGGGAGTTCTGCATTAAGCCATATAAAAGATTTGCACCCATGTCCACGCCCTGAACTCTTTTCCAGTGCCTTGCACGGTGTGGGTTCCCGGTCGACCGTTCTTCCTATCTTGGGCCTAGAACGTCTACTCTCAGGTGTGAACGGGCAGAGTGCAGGTCTTGCTCTCGTGAGCCGGTAAGCCAACTGTGACCACCGCAGTCACTCCATTTACCCTCGAACAGCTGGCGACCACGAAGGGACATAGATGGGGGGATCATTGGCATTTTTGTACAGCAGTGGCATCTGGCGCATCACTCCTGTGCGTGGTGCTGTAGGCCCTGTAGAGTCATGCTGGCGGGCATATTTCTGCCAGACCTTTAGACTCTCCCGCATGTACTCATAGTCCCAATCTTCATCTCCTAATCCTTTCAGAATACATTCAACTGCTGTTGCCATGTACTGTGGCTCGAAAGAGCCTTGTCTTGGCCAAGGGAGCATTTGTGGTGCTAGGGGTTCTGACCAGCCTGCCAAATCATCTGAAAAGGGGTTAACTGCATAATCTGAGCCTTCCCCTAGTGTGACTTTCTCATTGGGTGTGAGACCGTCGCTAGTTTGTCGTGCGCATGGTCAGCTGAGAGACATGTTGTAATAATTTTTCATTCTAATGGTACGCAAGGAAGCAGAGCCCGAGACGTTATATAATATGTCGTCTGGGCACCCGTGTGACCCCAAGACTTTCAGTTGCTGCGCTTCCGTGAGTCTGACCTTTTTCCTTACAACTGGGCCTCCTGCCTGTTGGGGCTCAGTAAATAAAGTATTGTAGCCTTCTTGTACGGCTGGTGTCCTTTCCAACCCAAGTGCTTGTTGTTGTTGGTCGGCCTGGTGTGTGTTGGCAGGTGCCTGTGTTATCCCTGATGCGGCTGCTCCAGACTGGTGGGGGTGCTCACTATCGTGTGATCGTGCAACCCCCTCTCCATTCCCATGGGCACTTGTCTGTGAGTGCTCCTGCATGAGCTGGTGCAGTGTGGGTGATCGTGGTGGTGCTGGAGTGTTAGCCTTACTGAGCAGGTCCGAGAATGTGTGCTGAATCTCTTCTAATTTCGCTGACATGCGTCTCATTCTATCTATGTGGTCTGTAAGGCTGGGTGACTGATGCATGTGTAATAGGTCCGTTTCAGGGTGGTCTGGTGAGATGCTTTCCAGGCTCTTGCTCAAGTCTACATTTGTTCTCCAGTTTTCATATGAGGCGGGGTCGCATGTTAGGGGGGCAAGCTGTCTGTCATTCGTGCACAGCAATGGTGAGTTGTGGAAATCAAAAATTTGTTGTTGAGTTGTCATAAGGCCAGACCCTTGTTGAGTTGTCATAAGGCCAGACCCTTGTTGAGCTGTCATAAGGCCAGACCCTTGTCCCTCATACAAGGGCGCAGTGGGAGTATAGGGCAGCCGAGTTTGGGCTGGGGGGCACAACTTTGGGAATGGTTGATTGACGGTGTCAAGGAAGGGGTTGCTGGCAGTGTCTGGGCAGCGAGAAGGTGCGCAAGAGGCAGAGTCAGAGTCTCCCTCTTCATCTAGGTGTGGTTGTGCAGTATTTAAAGTTGGTGTAAATTTCAGTGAGAGTTGGGCATCTATATGGCCTGGAAGTCCTGATACTGCTGTCTCCATTATTGTGCCGGGGGAGAGGGGCATGTGTGTGGTCTGAAGTTCGTTCAAGTGTGGGTATAGGTGAGTGGCTGGTATGCGTGAAACCTGAAGTTCGTCCGCTTGTGTAGTGGCCGTGTCTGGACCGGGGTGTTGTGAAGGAGGTGCATTGTTTGGTAGTGGTTGGGAACCAGCAGCCGGGCAATCGTTGGTGGTAACTGGTAAGTCTGGTTGTTCCTTCTGAGTGCGTTCGGTATACATACCGCTGAAATGGTATGGCGGGGGAGGCGGAGGAGCAGTGGGTGTGGCTGTGTGGGTCATGTCAGAGTGTGTTTGAGTCTTGTCTTTGAAAATGCGCCAGAGGTCTAGGGTAGCCTTTCTCTTCTGTAGCTTAAGGCCGGAGTACTTGGTGTCTAAGAAGGTGGTAGCATGATCTAGTATGGCTGTATCAAAACTACCTTCTGAGGGCCACGGGTGGCTCATGTTTTTTGTGAATTTATGGAGCTCCCTACAATGTTTAAGTATGCGCTGTTCCTGTCCTCCAAAGTTTTTCAAAACATGTTGCAATGGAGTGGCCATGTTGGTGTGTTTGGAATAGGGCGGTATGAGCTAGGCCTGAATTGGAGAGGGTGTTGGTATGGAGAGGTATGTGGTACTTGTACCTGCACGTTCAGGTGCTAGGGTCAAGATCTCTGATGAGTTCTTGTGCTACGGCCTGAAGGACAATGAGGTATACACCGTCCTGTAAGTCGCGCTCTTGGGCAGGAGTGTAAAGGGGGAAGCGGAGCTGGCCGTCAAAGCAGGCCTCAGCAATTTTACTCTGGAGTGGGTGCCTTGGCCAAGTACTTGATAATAAGGCTGTGAGTACCGAACCTGGGGGACGTATGATGAAAAATATGTGAAAGTTAGTGGACGTTTTATACACTGTAGAGCTCAGTATGCTACTCATGGAGGACTATATTTAAAGCGCCTCACTTTCAGGGTGAGTGTCGCTAATTAGAAAGGGATGTTGTTAAGTATTAGAGGTATTGGGATGCACGTCTCTTACTAGTTCATCTCCTATTGCATCAATAACGATATGGTATATTATCTCTCTTAAGTCCAGTTCCTGTGGTCCGGTGTATACTCCGCCAGGGGAGAAGTCAGGGAATTGGAGCTGGTTACGGGAGAGAGCAGCAATGACCTTGCTCTGTAGTGGGTTGCGTGGATAGAATGTTGTTAATGTGGTAGGTATCTCCAAGCCTGGGGATACTAAGCGGATACACACGTAAATGCAATCCGGTGTTTTGTGCACAGAAGTGCCCACAATTCTGTTCATGGGGCCCAGTGGTAGGTGGGGGGCGGGAGTGTACCCGGAAAAGTTAGTGCTTGCAGGGTTTATGTGCTTTGGTTTTGGGGCCAATGGGGTGTGGGAAAGCTGGTGCTATTGAGAGCGTTATCTGTTGTGCGTGAGTGTAGTCAATCCCTAAGACTTGAAAGATGGTGAGGAGGACAGTACTTGTTAAGGGAGTAACATGGACAAAGGAAGATGGGTGACCGGTTGAGAGACCTACGACGTGACTGTTAACTAAATACACAGCAATGTGAGGTGCAGTGTCGTCAAGGGAGTGATCGCACATTCCCTAAAGTGACCGGAACTGCGGAGGTGGGTAGGCAAGGGCAGGCGCGGGCGGAACGTCCGGTGAAAGGTCCTGCAGGCCCAGTGAGTAGTCCTGCAGGAGTGCCCTGAGGAGTGGGGACACGTTACCAGGAGAGGGTAGGCTGTGGAGGTCACTACTAGAGGTGGATGCCGATGGTGTAGGAGAGGCAGGGGCGGCAAGATCAGAGGGTGTTGCTGCTTCAGAGGGTGGCGCGGAGTGTGTGGAGTCTGTAGTAGACTCGCCGTCCGAGGGGATCACAATGGGGGAGGCAGCAGAATAGGCAAAGGTCGCGAAGGAGGATGTTGAGGCGGTGGAGGAATTGATAATTGATCAGGCCAAAGCAGATCAGGGCGAGTGGTGTCTGGAAGTGGCGGAGAATGGGAGGGAGCAGTGGCGGAGGGAGGTAAGTCTGTGAGAGATAATAGGGAGAGGCGGATTTCAGTGGTAGGCGTGAAGCTGACCCCTAAAATATCCCAAGCAACAGCAAGGATGTCACTTTGATGGCGAGTGAGGGGAATAAAACGATCAAGGGCGGGGTGGTAGACTGCGGTGGCTGTACCATGCACTGAATGAATAAGAAGGTTAAGGATGTGCGGGGGATTCAGGGACATACCGGAGAGGGAGGGGGTAAGGGAGCTGGCAAGAGGGAAGGAGAGACGTCTCCACCCCCCCTTTGGCTACCAATTGGCTGGACAAATGGTAGGCAAAAAAGTGTGAGAGACAGAAAAAGAGGCGCAATCTAGATGCATTGTTAAATGGCAGTAAGTGAACATCTACCTGGCGGGGTTGCTGAAACTAGTGAGGAGACAGTGGGGGCAACCCAGACATCAAGAAATAACTAGCAGCCCTGTCACTCGGCTATGGAGTGTGGAGATGGCAAGGCAGCACCAGGAGAGGCGGGCTGGGAGCAACTGTCGTGGGAGCAGCAGGGCAGACAAAGGCTTAAAAAGGAACAGAAGCACGAAAAACAGAAACAATGGACAATAAATAAACAACGATTACATACAGCATATGTATATGCAAAATAAATCGTTTTCACAATAATAACAGTGGAGCAAGTGATGGAGAGGTTGGGAGAGCAGCTGCTGAAGACAGCAGCAGGGAACCACAGCAGAGAAAGGCGGGTGGAATCTGCTAGTCGCAGAGGGCCCGGGAGAGGTGCACTTCCTCTTTCTGGAAATGCGCAGTTCAGAGAAAGGCGGGTGGAAGCTGCGAGGGGCAGAGGGCGTATGAGAGGTGCACTTCCTCTTTTCGGATGTGCGCAGTTAAAAAATAATTGAAAGCAGGTAAAAAGAAAGAAATGTTACCGAAAAATACGAGTGGCACAGAGAGAGAGGAATTTAATAGATAAAAATAAGAAGACACCCAATCCATGGAGAAGGGAATCGTGGGTGGAAGAGAGGGACATACCAGAGAAGGATGAGAAAGAATGAGGGGTAGCACCGGGAAGAAACTGGGCAAAGGAAAGGCGCATTTAAAAGAGAACTTGATAAACGTGAGAAAGACCCCCAGAAGAGATGGGAAGGAGCAGGGGAAGAGCCGATGAGCACAGAAAGTGGGTGCGTGGGGGAACCTATGCAACAGCTACGGAACACAATAAGTTAATAGTGGAAACTGTAGAGCACAACCTGTAGAGCACAAGGAAGTAGGACTCAAACCTGTGTAGAATTTAGACACTCGTGTACAGTATCAAGGACTCAAACCTGTAGAGCATTCAGGACGCAAACCTAGGACTCAAACCTGTATAGCATTCAAGACACCCCAACAGAGTATCTTAGGACTCAAACCTGTATAGAATTCAAGACACCCCAACAGAGTGTCTTAGGACTCAAATCTATGTAGACATCATTACTCAAACCAAGAACTTCAACCTGTAGCGCTAACCACCGTGGCATATATTGAAAAAAGAAAGGCACTAAGAAACGATACTGAGAAATGCAAATACAAAGCAAGCACAAGAAAACCAAGATGGGGCCGATGAGAGCAGAGCGAAAAGGCGTGAAAAACCCCGTCGAGGTGTGACCAGCCACAGAGGTTGTCGTGGCAAGACAGCAGACCACAGGGGGATGAAGGAGCAGACACAAGGGAGACCCCGGAGGGCTGAAGCAGCCAGACCTACCCCTCCAAACACCAAACACCGTAGTAAATTCAAGGAAAAAAATAAAACTGTCCCTGACTTACCCTGGTGGCTGTGAGGAGAGGAGAGGCCGGGGGCAGCCGCAGGTGTGTCCCAAGTTCGCACTGTAGAGGCCGTTCGCACGAGACCTTCATGGTACGCCAGCTGTTCGAGGGTAAATGGAGTGACTGCGGTGGTCACAGTTGGCTTACCGACTCACGAGAGCAAGACCTGCACTCTGCCCGTTCACACCTGAGAGTAGACGTTCTAGGCCCAAGATAGGAAGAACGGTCGACCGGGAACCCACACCGTGCAAGGCACTGGAAAAGAGTTCAGGGCGTGGACATGGGTGCAAATCTTTTATATGGCTTAATGCAGAACTCCCACCCACATTTGACGTGGGCCCTTGACCGCACGCTTACGGTAACTTTGGAAAGTTTTTGAGAACACAGAAGTGGTATCATGGTGAAACTGATGTTCTTAGCAGGTGGTCAGTGCTCTTGACCGCAAACATAAAAAAGAGTAACTTTTAACGTAAGGTGCTCGGAAATTTATATTTTATACATTATTTCTATGCCATGCAGCCATCTTTGGTTTCGCTTGAGCAAGCTTGGAAAGTTTCACAACTAAAAATATTACAAATATTGCTTGTGAAAGAACAAGATGTACTAGCAGGGTTTCGCGTACGTGTGGGCTAACTTTATTCTTGTAACTGTGGAAATTTACCGGGGGGGGGCTGGTGCCTCGCAGCGCAGTGGATGGCACAAGTCCCTGTTGTCAGATCAGTGAGGCCTATGAGATTTGATTTATTAAAAATGATAACAAGAAGCAGTGGGCTTGGGCCTATGTGTATGTATCTAAGGAGGTGTGGACCATTGTGGCATCTACTAAAAGGTTGAAGTAAAATGGTAACTTAGTACATCTGTTAGGGTCTGACTGGTGGGGCCTATATGGGAGTGTCATGTTTGTTGGGCAGAGCAGGATGGTACATAGGATTTCTGTTATATGGTAGAACGGGACCCTACTTCATTTCCCTGCACCAGCCCCCCCGGTAAATTTCCACAGTTACAAGAATAAAGTTAGCCCACACGTACGCGAAACCCTGCTGGTACATCTTGTTCTTTCACAAGCAATATTTGTAATATTTTTAGTTATGAAACTTTCCAAGCTTGCTCAAGCGAAACCAAAGATGGCTGCATGGCATAGAAATAATGTATAAAATATAAATTTCCGAGCATCTTACGTTAAAAGTTACTCTTTTTATGTTTGCGGTCAAGAGCACTGGCCACCTGCTAAGAACATCAGTTTCACCATGATACCACTTCTGTGTTCTCAAAACTTTCCAAAGTTACCGTAGCGTATGGTCAAGGGCCCACGTCAAATGTGGGTGGGAGTTCTGCATTAAGCCATATAAAAGATTTGCACCCATGTCCACGCCCTGAACTCTTTTCCAGTGCCTTGCACGGTGTGGGTTCCCGGTCGACCGTTTTTCCTATCTTGGGCCTAGAACGTCTACTCTCAGGTGTGAACGGGCAGAGTGCAGGTCTTGCTCTCGTGAGTCGGTAAGCCAACTGTGACCACCGCAGTCACTCCATTTACCCTCGAACAAGAACGCATTAATAAAATAAATAATAATACGCTCTACTATGCCATTGCCTTGAGAGTTATATAGTGAAGTATACATATGCCTGATCCCATTGCTCAAAAGAAAACTGCGCATGGCCAACGAAGTAAGTTGAGTTCCATTATCTGTGACTAAAATACGAGGAAAACCTTCCTTCAAAAAGATGGATCTTAAATGTTTGATAACAGTACTAGTAGTGATGTTTTTCAAAAAATCAACAATGACCCATCGTGAAGAAACATCCACCAAGACCATAGCAAAACGATATTCAAAAGAAAGAGAATCCATAGGACCAATAAAGTCTAAACAGACCTTTTCCCATGGCAAATCAGTTTGACAAACTGAGATAGAACCTGATTCTTGAGAATTAACCTTTAATCTTTTCTCACTGTCCTTACATAATGCACAATTCTTGACCCAACTTCGTACATCATCGTCAAGACCAGGCCACCAAAAGTTGTTTTTAAGACGCTTAACAGTAATGGTTTGTCCAAGGTGACCCTCATGGGCTAAAAGAAAAAGTCTTTTCCTGAGTGATCTGGGAGGTACAAATTTCTCCCCTCTCATAACCAAATCATCAGTAAGACCAATGCTAAGTTCGTCTTGCAATTTAACAAAACTGCGTAAGGAATGCTTGACATCTCCCTCACGTCTCCAACCAGAACGGATGGAATTAACAAGCTCAAAATAATCTGGATCGTCAACAACAGCTTGATGCCACTCATCCTTGGAAATAGACTTAAATTCCTCAGAACACGCATCCTCCACACTGGCCACAACACATACTACTCCATCATCATCTGGTTCCCCAGATTGTTCATTTTGAATAGGTAGTCTGGATAACCAATCGGCCTGAATGTTCTTCCAGCCAGAGATGTACTCGAGATCATAAGTAAACTCTTGCGATCTAGCAGCAAACCTCATTAAACTAGGAGAACCATTGTTGGCACCACCAGGACACAACATTCTTATGAGGGGCTTATGATCGGTCCTGAGAGTAAAAGGTGTTCCCCATACATAAGTGCGAAAATGCTGAACGCCCCAAGCAGCAGCTAATGCTTCACGTTCGATCACAGCATAATTACGTTCAGAGTTACTGAGCGTACGTAAAGCAAACGCAACTGTTTTCTCAATACCATTCTTTATTTGGGAAAGAACGGCACCATGTCCATGAGCACTCGTATCAACAGTAATAAAAGTACTCTTAGCAGGTTCAAAGGGGGTGAGAATACCAGCATTAATGATCTCATCCTTAATACTTTGGAAAGCTTTAGTCTGTGCTGCTTGCCAAGAAAAATTAACACCTTTTTTGAGTAAAAGACGTAATGCCTCAGTTTTATGTGCAAAATTGCTGACGAATTTGGAATAATATTCAATTAATCCCATAAAAGATTTAAGTTGATCCTTATTGGAGGGAACAGGTGCTAACCTGATCGCCTTCAATAAATCTTCCTTGGGTTTAACTCCATTCTCGGAGATGGTATAGCCTAGGTAATCTACTTCTTCCATCAAGAATTTACATTTGTCTTTTCTTAATGTAAGACCTGCATTAAGTAAGATTTGAAGCACTTTAGCTAAATTGCTGTTGTGTTCAATTACATCTCTGCCAGTAATCAGAATGTCGTCTTGAAAATAATGTATATGTTCTGAATCTTTCAACAAAGTGTGCATCATGCGCTGGAAAACGCTGGCTGCTGAGGCTAGCCCGAAAGGAAGCCTCTTAAACTGAAAAGCACCTTCCAATGTTAAGAAAGCTGTAAGTTTACCAAAGTCAGGGTGTAAAGCTACCTGATGATACGCTGATCTTAAATCAAGTTTGCTAAAAAATTTCGCTTTGTCCATCAAGAGCACCATCTCAGAAATGTTAGGAAGGGGAAAGTTATCTACAATGATATTCTGATTAAGGGACCTGAGGTCCACACAGAAGCGAAGTTTACCATCTTTTTTCTTGGTGACTACGACTGGAGAAAGCCACTCAGAGACTTCCACCGGTTCGATGATATCTTGCCTCTGCATGTCCTCAATCATATCCTTAACTTCCTGATGAATAGCAATGGGTATTCTCCTAAGGGAATGTTTAACAGGATGGGCATTATCCTTTAGTTTAATTTCATGGGCATAAACAATTAATTTCCCTAGATCTGTTCGGAATACATCCTTGTATTTAGATAAGACAGAATCCATAGTGGGAAAATCATCAAGAACCAAAACCTTTTCATCAGATCTGGGGTCTATAATAATGTGAAGATCATGTTGTTGCGCCCAACCCAGTATAGCAGGCCCATTGCTTGAAATATAAGCTTTACCCAAAGCAGATCTGCCTTTAAATTCAAATTTAGTTTCCATGACTCCCTTAATATTAATAATTTCACCACTGTAGCCTTTAGGTATGACATCACTACCTGTAAGAGAAGTATTAGGCCAATATTCATTGAAAATATGAAATAGAATAATGGTAAACATGGAACCAGGATCAACCATAAGTGTGATGGGAACACTATTCAAAATGAATTTGGCTCTAGGTCTCTGCAAGGAAGAAGAACGATTGTCTTCTACACAAAGAGAAATGTCCGGAGAAACATAATCATCATCAACAAAGGCAACCCTGTTTCTAGATGAGTTATTGCACACTTTGCTAGTGTGGCCTCTTTTACCACATTTTTTACACATTTTATCTCTTGCAAAGCAACCTGCAAAATCAGCAGCATGACCCATACTGCCACACCTATAACAACCAACAAATTTGCTTTTGCTGTCAGACGAAGATTTAGACTTAAGTTTAAAATTTGCAACTGTAGATGGCTTATTTTTAGTGTCACTGTTTTTAGCGTCATTGTCAGAGTCTTTCTCTTTTTTCCGACGATGTTCACCGTATCTTCTTTTTAGATTCGAGCAAATGTATCTCTTGCCTGCACTTATCTGATTCCTCAACTACTTTTGCGATGGAGATGGCTTCAAGTAAAGTTGGATTGTTGGCAGCCCAAAGTTTTTCTTGCATCCGTTTATTTTTACACTGAACAATAAGTTGACCTCTAATAAGTTGGTCAGTCATAGGACCAAAATCACACTTGATGGCAAGTTCCCTTAAATGAGTAACCATCTGATCAACAGACTCTTTTTCTTTTTGAGGCACAGTATAAAATTTATGCCGTTGCATGACAATGTTAACTTTCTTCCCAAAATATTTAGCGAGTCTTTGCTTGGCTTCAATGTAAGGATTGTCAATAGGTTCGCCATCAGCACCTAAAAATTCAGGTAAAAATTTGAAAACATGTTGTCCGGATTTGCCCAGAGAATTAAGTAAGATGGCTTTCTTCCTTGACGCTTGAAATCTAAGGCCATCAATGGCTTCGAGGTAATTTTCAAAGATACCAATCCACTCCTCCCATTCGATGAAAGGAGAATCGCCTTCAATAAGAAAAGCAGGAGGAGGCGCAATCATTTGATTGGCAGCCTTGGCTGAATGAATTAGCAAAAAGTAAAAAGCTTGAAGAAAGAAAAGGTGTGCAAATCACCGTGAAATTTGCGAAGGGATCACTATGCAAAGTAGTGACGATATAAAGAAATGCACAACTGAGTCAATACCAAGATGTAGTACTGGTGTGCATATCACCGTTGAAGGAAATGAGCACAACAAAAAAAAAAAGTCAAGATGTATGAATGTTGCAAGTGGTGTGCAAATCAACGTGAAATCTGCAAAGGAAAAATGAAACAGGTGTGCAGAACACTGTATGAATGTTGCAAGTGGTGTGCAGATCACCGTGAAATCTGCCGTATCAGAATAAGCAACCTGAATAGGTGTATGAATAGGCGTAGTTTTTCGGTACAACCACTTGACTGTGAAAAACGGGTAGAAAGTACCTTAAGAGGAGATAGGGCGATGAGGCACTGGAGGCAAAACGTAACTGAAACAAAATTGTGAGATACGGCGAAATAATGACGGTTTAAACGACTGCTGAAAGTACGTGGTTGGCAATGGTTGGGAAGAAAGGTTGTTGAAGAACAAAATGGCCGCACACTGCGTAAATTGCGTGTGGCGCGATGATGTAATGGTTGGCAGAGACTGCGCGGTTGGCAAGATGGGGATGAAGAGTCACGGTTGCTAGGAAACGGCACTAACGAAAACAGTGCTCGCGCACGCAACCAATCTGCATAAAGAGGGATAATAAAAAAACGTACCTTCACGGGAATCGTGAGGAGCGATACTTGCCACCATATGCCAGTAGGGGTCCCAAGAGTGTCGAGAAGAAAGCGTCACAGCAGCAGCCGTTGACAACAAGGTGACATAACACTGGTGGGTCCGAGCTCCGTAGGCGAAGGGAAAGAGAAATCGTCACCAAAATGTTCAAGTTTAAAGCCGCAGGAAGCGGACTCCAAGGTAGTTCCAAACAGGTAAGTTTATTCACACTTCTTCACCATACGGAGTTCCCTGCTTCTGCCTCCGGCAACCGCCTGTCCTGGAATGACCTGACACACTCGGAACGCAGGAGCATTCCAAGCGTGACATGCCATCCTCGAGCAGCAGTGAAGCACGAGAACAAGGAAGATACCATCACAACACAAATTATGCATCCTTTTAGGGCTTTGCGCCCTTCCAACACCACAAAAAAGACCCCAGGCCAACTGACCTTCCTTGGGGCCTGTCTGGGCTGTCCCAAATGCCCTCTGTCCAAAAGTCAGGGCGCTAAATGGGGTGAGGGTGCAACTCACCGTAGTTCCTCTGTTACCAACAAAGAACTGCCCCGTCGTTGCAGCTGCCCGCGCTCTCGCAGTGCAGCTGAGAAAATCAGCCTTGGCACAACTGTGCCTCTGAAGCCCCACTCTGGTACATTAAGCAAGTGCCCCCTTTGTTGCAGGTGCCCGCGCTTTTGCGGTGCAGCTGTGGCAGAAAAAGCACTGGCACCACAGTGCCTAGGGAGCCCCGTACACTGGGCTCCTCCTGGTGCACTCGATTGGCACCCACCTGTGTCTTGAGAGCCCCCTTCAATGGGGCTTTTCTGGTGCCACTCACGGCACCCACCAATGCTCAATTGTAGCCCCACTCACCTTCGGGACTGACACCAGTAGCTGAGTGAAGGCGGTCCCTGTGGGAGCCCACGGGGCTCCGGTCCTCATCTCCTGGACCTGGTGAGCCAGTGAGGCTCCTTCTCCACTGGCCGGTACGCGGATCTCTCCTCCTCTGCGTGGGGGGACCCGCCCTTGGGCAGGCACGCACCGCCTGGCTTCCGGGTCGTCTCCTCTCTCTCTGAGACGGGGGGAGGCTGAAATAGCCCCCCCGAGGCTCCGGCTCAGTTGCTTCAGCAGGCCCAGCCCACATTCAGGCATGGGTGCCTGACTTCCGTTTTCGCTGATCTCTGCGGCTCCTCTCTGAGGCCCAGAAGTGCGGGGTAGGCTCCCACTTCACCTCCCGGCACTATGAACAGCGCCCACCACTCGCTGCCAAGACACGAGCCCACATCAGGGGCTCAATGGGCCCAGGAATCCTGCAGCGCTTCCCGGTTCAGGGCTGAGCTGCTCCAGCACGAGCCCACTCCACGGGCTCAAGGACACAAGAGCCTGCAGCACTTCCAAGCCCTGGAGTCTGCCCAGTCCAGGGGATTCTTGAAGCGCTCACAAAGCGCTACGTCCAGAGCTCCATAGGCAAGGCTGGGCGCAGGCAGGCCAGCTCACAGGGCCCTCCAGCAGAGGGGCAGTCCCTCGTGGCGGTTCCTCCTGGGGCCCAGCAGGTACAAGCAAGCACCCAAAAATAGCACACCGACATGGGGTCACAGCCCCAATATTTATATTAGCAAGGTCTTTGTTCTGCCCTGGCACAGGGCTTGGAGAACCAGTCCCAACTGGTTCTGGGGGGTACTGAAGCACTTTGTGTACAGTGCTCACACCCTCCTTTGTCAGGTTGGGCTCCGTCCTCAGACACACCACCGGGGGGTGGAGCCAGCATTGAACAAGGCAGGCACAGACCTATTCAGGGTCAGGGGCTACTCCTCCCACTACTCCAAATGCAAATCTGCCCATTCAGCCTACGCTGACTCACCCAGCCCCCTCTGGAGCCACACACCTCACCAGCCCCTGTCGCTCCAGAGCCAGACATGCAATACACATCAGGCAGGCAGAGATACATTGCACACAGAAATGCCAACTTCTAAAAGTGGCATTTCTAAAATAGTGATCATAAATCTGCGCACACCATTACGCAGCATTTATTATCACTATTCCAAACATACCATACTTGACCACGCTGCTCCTCTCATATCAGGAATTACCACTGAAATACTTATCAGGGAATCCCCAATGCATTCCTGTGAGAGGGCAGCCTCACAGCAGTGAGAAACCAAAATGGCTGTTTGTTACTACCAGGACATGTCACACAATTAAGGTACATGTCCTACCTTTTACCTACAATGCACCCCGCCCATAGGGCTAGATAGGGCCTACCTTAGGGGTGACTGACATGTAGTAAAAGGGGGGTCACAGACGTGGCACACACTTTATGTATCACGTCACAGCAGCAGTAAACTGCGCACGCAGACCCTGCAATGGCAGAGGCCTGAGACAGGTTTGAAAGGCTACTTTCGTGGGTGGCGCAAGCACCGCTGCAAGCCCACCAGTAGCATTTAATTTACTGGCCCTGGATATCTGAGATACCACTTTACAAGGGACTGACAGGTAAATTAAATACGCCAAACAGGTGTAGACCAATCTTACCATGTTTACCACGGAGAGCACACACACTTTACACTGGACAGCAGTGCTAAAGTGCCCAGAGTCCTAAAACCACCAACACCAGGTCAGAAAAATGACTAGGAGGAAGGCAAAAAGTTCAGGTATGACCCTGCAAAAAGGGCCAAGTCCAATATATATATATATATATATATATATATATATATATATATATATATATCCAAAATAACCAGCAGCGCCCCCCACCTTCAGCTCTCACTCACTGTAGTCGCGATGAAAGGGCACGAACTCCACTTTTAGGTACGCCAACAGTTGTCTTTATTTCAGCGTTTAAGCAGCCATAACGCGTTTCGGTAACAGCCGTTACCTTGATCACATGGATACAATACATTTCCGCCTTTGCTAAATACCACCTCCTCCCAGTGACATCATAGTGTAAACATAGCAAACAGACTGTTTTTCAATGGTGCTATCTTTCTCTATGTGTGTGATCCCAAAATAAGAATTACACTGCCTTAATCTCAAATATGGTGAACCATACTAATGTACAATCAAGCTGGGCAATTAATTGAAATATCCACACATAAATATACATAAAAAATATAAATATGCAATTTTACACATGTAAATTGTGTTGCTGCAGCAAATGTTTGACAAATCAAATACATAATAGACATGTTTGTCTTCCGCTCAGTATATACAATTTCTAAACTGCCCGACTTGCCTATATTAGTAATATCTGCTTAAATGCATAAATTTATACATATGGTATATTGATCTATGGTCTCACTAAAGCAGACATCGTATATCTGTTTAAATACATAAGGATTTGATTTTAAAAGGCTGATTAAAACACTAAAAACGGATAGCAGCAGTAGTAAATGTAAACATATTGTCTGCGACATTAAAGTGCTAATGTGCTTCATGTAACTTAAAGTGCTAATTTCTTATAAAAAAGTGCTCTTGTGCAAAAATAGTGCAACTATATGTGTATATATATGTATTTTTTATTTTTTTTACAGTTCGGGACCTTTAGGGCCTGTCTCTAAAATGCCTTCAGCACGCATGTGAGTGGATAATATGAATACTGCTTATGTGAGAACACATTTTAAGTCTCCCTACCTGCATTTGAGAACCAATGCATACGCTTTTGTGCAAGGAGGGCCAAGCTAAGCTACACAATCACTTTCACTGGCTGCCAGTGGCGGTTTATCCGTTTGGGCGGTGGGGGCGTTGCCCCACTAACAATTATTGGCGCATTTCAATAGCGGCGTTAGCGCGCCGCCGCCGCAAATTATTAATGCAATTTCAACTTTCAATGTTGAAATTGTATTAATTTAAAGCGGCGCGCTCCGTCGCGCTGCGACGTCACCGTCACGTGCACAAGCATCAATACTGGCTGACACTACAAATTGCTTGCAAATGCAATATGAGTGCCGTAACTGCGCACTGTGCGCGGCACAGTGAGCACACTGCGCATGTTGGGTTTGGCCCGCTGCCTTTCCGTGGCCAGGAACCCAACATGCGCACAGTGCCCTTTGAAAAGCAAGCACAAGGTGACTGGGGGTTTGCCGCAAACCACAGACCCCAGTGGTTGAAAAATGAGCGGCGAGTTTACCTGCTCACCCCAATCCTGGCACTGCTCTCTTACAGAGAGAGCCTCTCTCTGTAAGAGAGCAGCGCCAGGATTGGCTGCAGTGCTGCAGCGCGGCGGCGGTTGGCAGTCTAGTCTGCAGTTACAGTAGCAGAGGAGGCATCGACTTGGCACCATGGGGGTGGGAGGGCCCGCCCAGCGTCCAACGTAGTAATGCGATGCCCAATCACTGCAATTGGCTTATTGTTAAGCCATGCAGTGATTGGGTCATTCTGCCGTTTCTGGGCAAATCGGGCCGGCCCTTCCTCCTCCTCTCAGTCTCACAGTCACAGTGGATGGAGCACGTGTATACTCTAGTACTCGACTCGTCACTCGGAATCGAATCGACTCATCGAGCACTGCTGTAGTGAGTCCTTTTCCAGTGCAATCATCATCTGATCCTAGTGATCTGTCACTGTCAGAAGAAGAGTCAATCCACTGAAGTTAGCAGGTAGTTTTTGTGACTGTTAACGTACTTAAGTTCAGTTGTTATGGTTCAGGGTCCGGGACAGGTGGTTGCTGAGGTGTGAGGCCATGATCATGCCTTTGCGCACACTGCACAGCAGTAGTGAATTATATAACCAATATATCCTAAACTGGCCAAGTGGCCATATAATAAAAAACAAGTGTCGGGGCCTGGCCCGGCTCGCGAGTCGCGACTAAGTCTGTAAATAAATTTAATACGCACATGATCATCGCATCGCATGGAAGGCGGGGTGGGCCTTGAAAGTTAATGAATGGCCCCGGCCCCCACGGCACCACATTACATAAATAAGTTTGCTGTCTTTCAGTGCAGCGGCAGCGCGTTTACTGTAACTTTTTACATAATCCTGGGCCACACCCGCACCGATTCGCAATCACATGCGCATCGCATGGAAGGCGGGGTGGGCCTTGAAAGTGAATGGAATGGCCCCGCGGCGCCACATTATAAATAAGTTTGTTGTCCCGGCCTCAGCGCAGTGGCAGCGCATTTTTATAATCCCGGGCCCAGTCGCACCCGGCCGCACCGATTCGCATCGCATGGAAGGCGGGGTGGGCCTTGAAAGTTAATCCATCGCCTCGGGTGGACATAGCATGGATGGATGCCATTGCCAACTAAACAAAATAATATATTTCCTGGCTTCCAGCCCAGCCCCGGGCCAGCCGTGAGCTTCATAGGCCGGCCAATGCGGCCATCAAGCGTAGGTGCGTTCGCGGGAAATTGAATTGACTGTTTTAATATATACAACGCCTGAGATTTTATGGGTGCATGTTTTTTTTCTTTTATGTAGCGCTGGCATTAGTGGATTCATGGCGCTTGAGTGTCCTATAATACAGGTTTAGTTCACCAGCCTCAAAGCGCTGGTAAAAGAGAGCCTCGGTTTATCAAGTGAGGAACAATGATGGCTATTGTGACCGGATAGTGATTTCTCCCGTATCAGTCTGGGGGAGGGCGAGGTTCCACATTCACCAACCATTACGCTATTGTCTGCCAAAAAAAACGTGGTCAAATCCAGACTGCTCATGGTTTCATGAGTTCACAATCCACTAGAATTGAGGGTCCATTTATTTATGCTCATTTGGCGCCCGGCTCCTCCTTGGTGTTCTAAAATGTTCCCCAGGCCAGTGCAACCGCGCTTACCGCCAGACACTAACTGTTTCCCCTGTGTGCCGCTTAACCACTGCACTGACGACACGTGGGTTAGACGGTGACCATTGTTGTCCCAGAGAAAGGGGCCAACACACACAGTCATTCCCAATTCTCAAAAGTGCTGCTCGGTTCCCCTCGATAGCAGTAAGGAAGTGGAACATACTACTGTACATATGTGTGCTATGTTTTCATCAGCACAGTCCTCCTTTGCAATATTCTATGTGTGCGTGCCCCCCTACTAAGGTGTTACCCTATTTGAAGAATTTTTATATAAATAGTTAAAAACAGCATGCGCCCCAATCATAAACTCATTTGCATGTGCAAGTCCTTCTTTAGTCCTCAGCAATGCATTGTATCTCGAAGTCTGTTATGAAGCTCTGTGGTGATACTGAATAAGCAGCTACCTAGGTTACATGACATCTCTTTATTAATGTAATAACTGCACTTTCACCATTGCTTTATTAACCTTCCTGCTTTCTCAAATTTGCTTGAAAATGCACCATTTGTCCACACTTTTTTCAAAATTTTCTTGGGGGGTAAACCCCCCCAAACCCCTCCGTAGTTTGTTTCGGCACACACGCAACGCTCGATCGCTGGGGTGCAATATGACAAGATTTTTTTCACCTCACCACTTTCAAATGTCACCAGCCGCCACTGCTGGCTGCCCTGCCCTCAAAATCATGCCGGTCCTATTTGTGCAAACAGGTTATGTCTGTTGCGAAGGCCAGTCACAAATATGAGGTGGGACAATTACAGGTGCTTCACTGGCCTTTTATAAAACCGGCCGACTGATTTTTCCCTTGAAAGTGCTGTTACTTCTTGAAGAAATCTCATTGATCTAGTTCTAGAAAGAATCTGATCTCAGAACTTAAAAAGAATATCGGTAACAAATAACAAAATCCGTTAAAATATTACTAATCACACAAATCGTAGAACATCTAACCTTTGGCAAAGTGACAGACAGTATAGCACATTTCAGAAATACGAACACATCATTTTTTTTAATTAAAACTAGTTTCTGATATTGCTTGTTTTCCAATTTTTTTAAGTGTCCTTCAGTTGACTCCAGAAGTAATATTTTGAACAAATGCACTGAAAATATCGTGTCATGTCAACGTAGAATAGCAGGCGACAGCCGCTCAATCAATTTCTAGGATTTATAGCATTAAAATAAATTGCGAAATTTTGACAAGGCATCTGAATTGTAGACGCATGAAAAACATTTTCTGCGATCTTACTTGCAGTAAGTGTCATTTATCATCCCGAAGACATGAATGCCATTGCAGGCTTTCATTGCTAAGATTAGCGTGAACCATCCAGTGCTGAGATATGTTCCTGACTGGACCCTGTAAAAAACACAGACATGCGGAAATGGGTTACAGTGAGAGCTTGGAAACACTTTAGCAAGAAATGGTACTGGTTACTTAAGAAAAAAGGCTTTAAACAACTTGTCAAACTTAAAAAAAAATACAATTACTTTATATAACTCATTGAAGGATTTGTCACCTCTAAAAAGAGCTCTGGTACACAGAGAATTTTTTTGGCATACATATTCCTGTCCTTAGACTCTCCGTAGATATTATATAGCTCTCCTTAGATAGGACCCTTAGCTCTGTGCACTCTGATGGACATGCAGACAGCCCTTTTAGTGCTCCATCATTTTTAAAGTTTAATATATGCACTTGTATAATATCTTTATTAGCTAAAACAAAAAGCCAAACAGCAGGGACGTTCATCACAAGCACATGGTAAATTACTTATCAATAGCAAAGATTAAGATATACTGCCCACTACTAATCACAATTTTGGGTTCCTTCATTCCAGATGGAGGAGGTGGAATCTGGGCCCTTTAAAGATTGTGTGGTTTCTGCTCAGGCATCCAAATTTGACTGCGCTTCCACTTATTCCTCCTTCAGGAGGTGTATTAGGAATATTTGTACAGCAGTATGCAGTATCTTTGCTTTTTAAAAGGTGCATAACTTCTCATAGTGCTCATGGCACTAAATTGCATTTTTGACCATTTGGCATCTCTTTAATCCTTAAACAGCATGTCTGTCTTGTTAATGCTGCTGTGTGGGTTATGGGGCATTCTCTGATCACTTTTTTGTGTAGATGCAAACAGCTCCCACTGACCTTCTGGCTAGATTGGTGCTGTGTAGCTGTCTATATGTTTTAGTTGCCCTGCCCCACCAGAACTGGACAAGCTATAGCACAGACAATCCAGGTAGACCCCTGCCTCTAACCCCCCCGACTCGAGTATAACAGAAGCCAGGAAAAATAACACAGAATCTGGAGAGTAAATTATAATTGTCAACTAATTACATTTATTTTTGTGCACCTATCTTTTTCACCTCCTTCACCATCACACTGCTAGGTGCTGCACCGCAAGATAAGATGAAAGGGCCTCTCCAGTCACTAGTAAATGACACCAAAAGGCTTCCCATTCAGGAACATAACAAATATAATCCTTTGCAGACCACGCACTTCCCCATGGTGTAGCACGTCACCATCCGAAAACATACTGTGGACCCCATGACAGAGTATGAAACACTATATAAATGCTACAATAAAATACACAAACAATGCCCAGGGCATGGAGAGGTATTGCATAAAGCCGACAAAACACATGCTGATGTAACAAGTTTGCAAAAAGTAGCTCGTTTTATTCAGTTGTGTGAAGTTCCAGAGGTATATAAACACACAGATGCCAACTGTCACTGGAAGAAATCCACAGAGCTGATGCAAGGATGTCAAGTCTTCATCAAAGTATATCTCAGGCGTGTTCCCAAACGAGGAAGCTTTTCTCCGTTAGCCATCATCAGGAGAAAGGCGGGGAGAAAAAGAGCACAGCGCCAATTGTAGGAGCTTGGATGCTTCTTCTCCCAGTGCATTCATCTCAATGGCCTGCTCTGTAGATGCTGAGACAACTGCAACCTCCTACTAACTCCTGTTTGCGAGAGCTCAGCTCTGCAAGATACACGAAATCCCAAAGTCCTTTTTTTTCCTAGGACTACTCCTCTACAGAATGAGTTGCAGGTGTAGACTTAGTTGGGAACCTAGAATAGACATATACTCGATGCCCCTATTCATAATTTACAATTGGATATTTTATGGAAGAAGGAGTTCCATTGCCAGATTGCGACCCATTATCCTTTAAGTGGCTATTTATTCATTCTTTTTTATACTGTATACAGTCTTCTTTGTATGAATATTACACTATTATATCTTAAAGGTTTGTTGACTATCCTGCTTGTTTTCTGTAACACCGAACATACCTTGCTGAGCTGAGCCTTTTTTGTTCGACCACGCTACAACAACCAATTGGTCTGTTTTTTTATAAGTCCTGGCAGGTGCAGAGAAGTGAATACTCATGTTGGCCATGACCCTGAAGTAAAAGTGTTGTAGTAGGTGCTCTGTGGTGAATTCCGTGAACTTGGTATTTTAACTACAGTTGCTGGCATCTGCAGCTAAGTGAATGAAGTGATGCTGCCATGACTTATACCAGACAGACCAAAGGACAGCAAAGCCACTTGCTGGACTGGAATTTGGGACCCATGGAAGCAAACACGTTCACATATATTCTCGGTTTGTTTTATTTAACGTAAAAACATGCTATTAGGCATGCAAACTTGTTATAGTTACAAACCTCTGGCATGTGGGTGCTACCAAGTGAGCTTGGGTAGCAAACAATAGCTGTTTCACTGGATAGTCAAATTGCAAAAAGATTTATATATATTTTGCAGGTTTCCATTTTTTACAGCTGCACTGCTGCTGGGATATGCAGGGAAAAGAATTTCCATATCAATGTGAGTAGGTGAATTGCCTTTCTCTAAACTCTAGCATCTCCTCTCCAAGTGATCTCATTTCTCTATTTGCTTCCCTTTATCATTGCATGACTGAAGTGTCCTGTCATGAAGTTTCTTCATGACAGGACACTTCAGTATTATAATAATGCCTTTCTCATCATGCAATAATGTAGACAGATGTAATCAAGGATATATTCTGAAGGGCAATGCAAGTGGGTGGGGAATTAACACTCGGAGTGTAAAGAAAAATAAACTTTAGATGAGGTTCTGCTCTTCACAGAACATCAAGCTGTATGGTACTGGATGGAGCAGCAAGGGGCACTGAGAGAGGAGAGCACCCACAATGGTGAAAGCCGGCTGCTGTTTCAACAACGACGGTGCAAGAGAGCATGGTGAACAATGCCAGGCCCAGTAACTTAACCAATTGTCACTCAAATGCAACAAGTTGCTATTGCAGAAGCGGCAACTTTTCAGTATCAGCCCTCGGACAACAGAATCTGCCAGTGACCGTAACTCATCTGAAGCGTTACCCGGGAATACACAAGCTGATGAGTTCCTACAGGTCCTGATGATCCTGACGCCTATCATTAGCACTTTCAAGAGAAGACTGGTCAGGTACTGCAGCCGCACTCCTGCCAGTGGCGAAGAACCCTCCGGTGGCCTCTCGCCCTCTCTCAATAGTCAAGGTTCTACCTGAGTTATTGCAATACGGACAGGAGTGAGAGATGGATGGAGGAAGCTGATGAACAGACGCATAAAATGCAGATGATGTAAACATTTGCAACGTGAGTCTGATCTATGGATCCTTCCATTGTCCTTAGACAGCTGGTCCATAGCCCAAGCAGTATGACAGAGCAATGACCCACATAAGTCTGACTTATCAAGAGCCAGGCTCCCAGCCCCTTTGGTGTATGGCTGTTCACCTCTGGTGACATGTACAGCAAATGCACCACAGTTAGCAGCTTATCTGAAGTGTTGATTAAATGGGCGGAAAGAGTATGAGTTTCTGCTCTGGGACAGGTGGGAGAGGAATTACAACTAGAGATGGGTTGGGCAAGTCAGGTTTGTCGATGGTAAAGGGAGGGGGGCCCTCCTCTAGAACCAGTGGGCTCTGATAGATCACACAGGATAGGAATGAACACGCATTGGTTAATGTAGTCCTTTTTTAAATGAAGAGGCATATACATAGCATTCCTACGAGCAACATCTGATAGAAAGAAAGGACACATGGCAGGGCGTATAGTGGACACAGACTTCTCCTACTACGCCAGAGGTGCCATCATTTGGTTAAGCACAGGGGTCCCTTTTGAGGTAACTACATAAATTATTAACAAAGATGGCAGATACGTTATGATGGAGGGGAATCTGGATAGAAAGACTGTAATGCTAGGAAGAGTCTATGTTATCAATGTTCAGCAGCCTCAGTTCTTCTCATTTCTCTCATCCATCTTAGCTCACCGGCTGCAACTCCCCATGTTATTGGTGGGACTTCAACAGTGTTCTTCATACGTGAATAGATGGGCCAAACCTCCCACCCCATACACCAGTGCACCCAACATCCAAAGCCATCAGAGACTGGATGGATCAACGGTCCCAGTCAGACATATGGAGATTCAGACACCCCTTTCTAAGGGAATACTCCTTTTATTCCTCAGTAAACAATGGCCCCAAGAATTGATCATACAGTTTGCTCAACTGGAAAAGTGGAAGAAATAAGCGTGATCGAATACTTAGGATTGATCTTATATGACCACAGCCCACAAGTCATGATCATCAACTGGGGGAGATAACTAGCGCCCAAGCCAACATGGCACCTTCAGAATGCTACACTGAAAGATTTGATGTTCCATGCCTCACTGTATGAACTAACATCGTACTACTTTGAAGACAACAGCAAATCAACCTTCTTGCTGCTATCTGAGTGGGTAGCTTCGAAAGCAGTGGTAAGGGACCCCTGTATTCGCACAGCTATACGGGTGAGATGATGAGATGTCACATTGCCTAGCAATTAGAAAACCTTGAGGCCAAAATTAAAAGGCTGGAGGGTGATGACATAGCAGGTGAGCCTAGGAATACTGCACTCATGGCAGCTAGAGAAACCTTTGGCATCCTGGTGGAAAGACAGAAGTGCATTGACCATACAGCATGCATGGCTCACCAGCACACAGAAAGTGATGAATCAGGCAGGCTCTTAGCATGGATGGCTAGACCTGACAGTAGGGGCTTTCTGTTGACCCAGGGTCTCAACAATATTTTTAAGAGGCAAACAATGGGGCCTTCTAATAGTGTTACGCTAAACTATATGGCAAGCAGGAGCAGAGCACAGAAGAGGAAATCTATGGATTTCCAGCCTATATCCCACTCCCATGTATTGATGGGCAAGAAAGGATCATCCTCAAGCAACTCATCACATTGGAAAAATTCAGGGGTGCCCTAACAGTTATAGCCCATGGCAAAGTACCTGGCACTGGTGGCCTTCACCTCCAATTTTATGCTAACCTCATGGATCAGCTGGTACTCAAGCTGACTATACGCTACAACGAAGAATTTGAGGTAAGGAGGTTGCCCCCTAGGGCAAGTGAGGCACTAGCAATTTCACTTCCTAAACCCCGGGAAATTCTCAGAAGATAACAGTGTACAATCTCCCCTCCATTTTGAATGTAGATTATAAATGATTCGGCAAAATCTTAGTGAGCAGGCTACTGCCATACATGCCATTTGTTGCTTATGCATAACATACAAAAAAGGTTTTATACTTGGGTGCTGTAGGTCTCAAAACATCAGTAGGTTATTCAAAATTATGGAGAACATCTACAATGAATGGCCCTGAGCAGCAATAGTAACAGTTGATATAGAGGTGTTTGGCTCGTTGAAATGGCAGTATCTGCTCAAGGTCTTTGCAACAATTGGGCTAGGACATGATTTTAGCAAATGATAGCAATACTCTGCACTTTGCCACTAGCCAGAATGTGTATAGGTGAGGTGGAATCACCACACTACCTTATCAGACATGGAACATGGCAGGGCAGCCCCATTCCCCCCCCCCCACCTCTTCACACTGGTGATAAAGCACTTAGCAGCACTGCTCTGGGGAAATTATTAGGGTTAGAGGATCCCAGGTTGAGACTTACACAAAATTATCTTACTTCACGCAGATGACTTACTGTGATATATCCACAATATAGGAGCCAACCTCTGACACATCATGAATGGGACTGATGTTTTGGTAAGTCATCTGGGTTGAAAGGCAACTGGGGAAAGGCTGTTTTTTTCAAAACTGGTCCCTGAGGCCAGGCAGGAGATGGTAAAGTATAAGAGGAAAAACCATATAGTGGGAGAATACCACCTTTAAACCACTAAGAGTCCAGATATATCACAATGAAACCAACCTCTTGGAAGGTAATGTGGGACAAGCCATTAGGTCCTTGGGGTGCCTGGTGGCCTTCTGGAGGACTTTGCCACTAACAGTTGCAGCAGGGATAGTCCTAGCCAAAATCATTCCCAAATGATATTTATGAGACCATGATAGCCTCCCGTTGGACTTCATATGGCATGGGGAGAGGAGCAGGATTGCACTGGGGACAGACAGACAGCAGAGACATGGGCATCCTGTACTACATTGTGTTGCAACCCCATTGGATTGCCGGATGGCTAGCAGGATGTAAGCTCTTTGAATTGTGCTCAGCTGAGTAATTGAATGGTGGGTCCAAGTTCCTGGAGCACCTAGTGCCCCCTTCCAAACAGTGCAAACACACACTGTACCTTGATGTGTGGATCAATATTGACACTGGAACTCCCTAAAGCCCACGCGGGACTCTGTGCCATATGCGCTCAAAAAAATGTTGAATAAAGTATATGCCATCCTGGGATTTTTGAGCTGGAGGGAAGTAGATAAATGGGCTCATGCCAAACTACAGTAGAAGATTTCTTTGCAAATGGGGTGTTTATGCCATTTGGTTAGCTAAAGGATGCCTTGGGGCTTCCCCCAGGGTGGTTCAAACACCGCATTTCCATAGTAATAGAACTGCACAACTTATGGGGCATTAGAGCATTACAGACACAGGGCGGCAGATTCTCGTCCAATTGCAAGCACTGTATCTCATATGCAGTGGAAGGAGACTTACTGCCTGGATACATACAGTATTAGTAGACTTGGGAGGAGCCCCCCTGAACAAGTTGAAAGACAAATGGGAAAATGACATTAGTAAATCGTTCCAAGACAAAGCTTGAGATAGGATATTATTTACAATCCCCCCAAAAATTCTCAAGAATGCCCGACAGCAGCACATTCAACTAAATCAGTTGCATAGAGCCTATATGATCCCACTCACCATGATCCAAGAATATTCAAATGATGCTGCACACTGCCTTTGCTGTGATGCAGATGATGTTGGTTTCCTGTACATGTTATGGAAATGCCATGTCATAGAGCAGTTCTGGCTGGAAGTGGGAACACATATTGAGAACCGAACTGGCAGGCAGAGTTACACAATCATAGAGACATGCAAACCCGTAAACAAGATGGGAAATTTACACTTTTCCTTCAAAACTCTGCAAACATTTATCTTCATCTGCTTCTTGGCTACTGTGTCTTCGCTAAACAACACATTTTAACCAATTTCAGAAGACATTAGGGCAGAGTTACGAGGAAGTGCAGCAGCGCGACACCGCAAGCCCTTTGGCTGCGCCACGCTGCGGCACTTCCAAAGCACAGGAATGCAACATATTTACAATAATATGTTGCCTTCCTGTGCTCCCACCTGCGCTGGCACACAAACAGCTGCCAAGGTGCAAGGATGCCTGCGTCATGGGGAGATAGTTTTTGTGAAGGAAGGGGCACCTTCCTGCACAAAAACAATCATTACAGGCATTTTCCTCTTTCAATGCATGCTGTAGATTGCAGCACGCATTGAAAGAGGAAAAACGAGGAGAAATGAAAACATTTCTCCTCGTTGCGCTCCCTACGCCTCCCCTGGGAGGCGTAGCATTCACACGCATTTCCAGATTTACGATTCCTTGTAAATCTGGAAATGTGTCTTGTCCCATGGGTGTTGCTTGGGAACACCCACAGCAACACTCATGGAACGCCCCTTCCAGGCAAAGTGCTGCGTATAAAGGGGCCATAATTACAAGGACAGGAAAAGCCACGCAGGGTGGCTTTTCCTGTCCTTGTAAATATGGGGCAGAGAAATGCGCCACCAGTACATCACAAAACGTGACGTACTGGTGGCGCAGGGGGCTTGTAAATCTGCCCCATTGTACTTCAATCAGGGCTGGACTGGCCGTATCGGGCGTTTCCCCGAGAGGCTGGAAGGGTGCAGGTCGGTTTTGTTACTGGGACCTGTTTTGCAGCAGTGCTGCAGTATCGGGCCCCAATAACAACAGCAACAAGCAAGCGTTTACAATCTCCCTGGGCCAGGCAGTGCTTCCCCAGGAGAAAATTGCCAGGGCTGCTTTGGGTTCCCAGTCCGGCCCTGACTTCTATCCATTGTCCAAATAAATTTGAGGCAAAATTGCAAAACCGCAACATAGTCAAGTACTCTATGTTATTCCCAGGTTTCATCTCAAGTACCTGAAACAAATCTAGACAAAATAACTAATATCTATTTAATATGTGCCTGTCTTCTACAAATGAAGGGAAGCACAAAACCATACACTGCAGGTATTTCAATGTACAGAATAGCTCCAGGTGCCCGTTTTCAGAAAAACATGCAAATTATGAGAATTACAAGCTCATAAATATACATTATTGTTCTTGACTGGATCAAAAACAGCGTTTCAGTCGCTCTGACTAAACCGCAGCCTACTTTTTTATCAAAAATAAAGTACATTGAAAACCAAGGCACAGGTTATCCTTTGAGTGACAGTGAAGGTTTCTATACCAGGAGAGTTAGAAAAATTGCAAACAAATCAAATTCAGTGATTGCCTGCATACTTGACCTGGACCACAATCAGTTAGAGAAGCACAAGCAGTCTGGCTTGGCAGTGTGTCAGATTATTTTCGGGACTTTTTGTCTTCCATGCAGCAGCACTGTGTAGCTTAGTACTCTTGAGGTATTGGCTGCTACAGCCCATCAGAAATGCTGGTGTCACGTATTTCTCCTTCTTTCAGAGCTTTGGTGCATATAGCTCCTCAGTCCCCCATGGAGAATTTGGAATCATTATAATGATTTTCTCAACTGGTCCACAGCATCACCGCAATCATAAATAATGCAGAATCCCATAATTGACTCCAATTCTACAGCCATCTAAAGAGGGGCCAAGTTTCTACTATTGTACTGCTGTGCACAAAATCTTTGCTAGCACTATTTGAGTACGGCTAGGTGATCAGACTCATGGCTTTATCATTTGTAAGGAGCTCTCAGACCAATGACCAGCCTAATGGTTGGAGTAGAACAGAAAATAGAATGTGGGACCAAAATAAATAAAAATGGTCCCCTTTGGCGAATCAGACAGCTAAATAGGTGGCCCACGTTGCAAATCTGGGTTGTTTTGAACTTGTAAAGGCATGCTGTATAGGTTTTTTGCAGGGTTGGAGAGAATCTGTGCATTTGTGCTTGCTGCAGGCAAGGTTTGTAGTAATCTCAGGGAAACCCACAGTAATAATTGAGCCACCAGACTATGAAACAGGTCCAAAAACAACCACAAAACAGCCCACTCATTGAGCTGTCAGACCTGCCCTTAGGGCACTGCCAGATTGCACTACAGGCCAGTCCAACTCTGACCCCTCTCAGCTATGAGGGCTACATACAGGTGATCCACCCATATCACAGGACAGCCATGGGGATTTATTAAGTCGAGGGTGTGTTTTTGGGGTCTTCCTGAATATGTCAGGGTGCGTGCCTCACTATGTTATTTGTTACTGACTACATCCTATTTTAATTTGTTGAGATCAGTGTTTGTCTATGGTGTCGCTAATAGAAGGCCTTGAGATGACATGTCAGCACTATATTAAACACTTACACAAATAAGTTCACAAACTGGACAGCACAATCAATGTCCAGAGGATCAAGAATGCTCAAAAGACAGTTTCTCTGGAGCAAAGTCAGAGTTATGCCCAGCGGACAACTGGGGTCTCATCCTTTCATCCTTCTGGGATGATTAACACGGATATCACTGTGCTGTGTAGAAAAAGATAATTTTTTCAACAGGCCTCAAGAAGCTATGCTCTTTTGTCTCCAATCACTTCCCCGCTGCCTCGTGCACTCGATGTTTTATTACTCGCTTCCACTGATCTAATTGATTGCACCAGGACCTCTCCACCATGGCTCT
The DNA here is from genome assembly GCA_963921515.1 of Calotriton arnoldi. Classification (NCBI taxonomy): domain Eukaryota; kingdom Metazoa; phylum Chordata; class Amphibia; order Caudata; family Salamandridae; genus Calotriton; species Calotriton arnoldi. The sequence goes on from CAWUFW010013858.1 coordinate 44,967, forward strand.
ACCACCACCTTGTACGCTTTGATACTCCGCACGTGAACGTGTTTAGGGAATACTGTCTTTTCAGGTCTGTACCACAAGAAAATTAGGTGTGCGCCGTGTTGCTAGTATTTTCTCTGGCAAAATTCCAGTACTTTTTGTGAATACCACAATTACTGGTCGCCGTTGGAAAACATTTCTTTATGTCAGCTCTGAGATCGAAATTCCGACTCTTGCACCCATTTTGAATCGGTTCTATCAAAAAAAGATCATTCAGCTTCAAAATTGTGAGGAAGAGTGTTTCAAGGTTAACTCACACAAAACCGGCACATTCATTTTGTGCCCTATTTAGCACTCGGAAGGAAATGTTGCTGTTTGACTGGAGAAACTATGGGGCATATTCTCAAGGAGCTATCGCCGAGTTAACGGCACTTTATCGCAGCCAAAGTTGCGATAAATTCATCGCCCCATTCACAAGCTGGTGTTAACAGCCCATAACACCAGTTTACCCGCGATAGCAGCCGCAAAAAACGTCACCATAGATGACCCAGGCAACTATCGCTAATGAGATGCAGAGTAGGCGTACCCGTGCAAAAAGCCGCAAAAACACCACTCCGCAACATTCTCAACGACCAGCCAGATCGGCGAAAAGACCACGAAACATGCGATAATGCGCGTTAGCAGTAGGAAATTAACACCTGCTCTGACCTGGTGTAAAGTCGAACGGCAGCCTGCACCACAAAAGGGAGCCCAGCCCACAGCCACACCTGAAGACCAACAGATGCCATGGAGCCACTAAACATGCGGGCCGGACACCCAAGAGGGCCCCAACACCCACCGCCACCACCCCCAGGACCACCCCCACCCCCCCGGACACCCACCGCCCCCCCCGGAAAAACACTGAGGCAGCGCAGACAAAGACAGCGACCCTCCGAAAATGCACCAACCTCACAGACCCAACACCAGAGAATGTCATTGCCCACTATATGCCCAAAGGGACAACCCTCCTCCACATCCTGACCACCATTGCCCACAGGCTGACGGTACCAACACAGCGGACAACCAACATCCCACCGCAGACAAAGCTGCTGGCCGTGCTGCACGTGTTGGCCTCTGGTACCCTCCAACCAACATCCGCCTGAGACGGAGGAGTCACACAGCCAGGCCAATCCAAGTCCCCCACAACGGTCATGGATGACACCATCAGCTTGGTACCCCACTATCTATACTTCACACACACTGCGCAGGAACAGCCGGAGACTAAGCAAGGCGTGTACGCCACAGCTGGCTTCCCGCACGTGTCAGGGGGCAATTGACTGCACACATGTCCTACTAGTGGCCCCTGGCGTCACTGCACACAATAAGCGCAACAGAAAGCGCACGTATCCCACCAATGTGCAGGCAATAGTGGACCACCGTGGAAACCCCGCCAATGCCGCCACCAACCACCCAGGCAGTGTGCATGATACCTGCACCTCCCGACAGTCCATCATCAACCTGCGCCACCAGGATGGCACCCACGGAAATGCACTGCTCTTTGGCCAATACCAAATGCACACACCACACACCTCAACTCCACAATCATGCAACACACAACACAGGAAATGCACACGTCACAAGCTCACATACAACATGCACACCCACCTGACACGACAGCACAACTCACTGTGGGAACCTGGGCCAGCCATGTACATGAGCCATCAACGGCATGGCACCTCGGACACACAATAGCAGAATGTCGGAAGAGGTGGGGACCAGGCATGTGCGAAGGAGGCAAGGGACAGGTGAATGAGAATGTACGCAATGCCAAGTGTGGTGTGGATGTGCTGGCCAGACTGCAGTATGCAGACCACACACATATCCATGTCGACACACACCGCTGGTGTTTGGAGTGTAGTGGACAGTGGACGCAACCATGTCACCCCAGCCAGTGGGGAAGATCACGGAAATGTAGCTTGTGACGTCCCACCCGTAAGCGTGAGCGGAGTGGGCTGGCCCGGCGTACACCAGGCCAGCGTAGGGGTGTGAATAAAAGGCATGTAACTCTGGGCGTGGTCCTCTTCCCGAATGCCCAACGTCTCTGCCAGGGCGGCGCCTCTCACCCTGCCACGAGGCCGACGCAGTGAGCGGTGTTGCCAGTGATCCTATGCGTCCGCTGCACCCCGGGACGCTGGTCCCCGAACCAGTCCTGCCCGCCCCTGCGCACCCAGGCCTCAATGCCCACCTTCCGATACCTGCGTGCGTCGAAGAGGGCCCACCACGTGCCGGTGCAATCTCCAAGCCCGAGGCCTGCGAGCTTGGCAGCCTCCTCAGACCATCACGGCCTCCGCAACACAGGCCCGCAGTACTCCATTCTCGTTGACGTACTCCACCGGCATGCACAGCGGACAAGTAGGTCACACATTTGGAACTGAGTCTTGATTACACCATGGCAGAGCACATAAATCATGGCTGAGTGTATGTCACTATACACCCTTCGATGTGGTGCCAACAGGTCTTAGTGTTACATCACAGCCGCAAGATTCTGTGGGCCCATGCGGACTACTGCTCTCGGCCTACGCTGAGCTTGAGTAGGTCACAGAATTGGAACTGAACATCTATTATTCAAAGGCAGAGTACGAATCATTGTACGCAAGGAGAGGCATAAGAGGATGACGCGTTGCATTTGGGAGGAAAAAAGGATCATTGTTACGGAAGTGATCGAACACTACCGACAACTGCCCTGATGTCACTAACTCTGTGCATCGCGAGCCTACGACATGTGGCTGTGGCCCACTGCTGATCGCTGCCTCCGGCCTACACTGCGGTCCAGTAGGTCACAGAGTCTTGATTCGGCAATGCCGGAGTACATATCAGTGTACCGGCATCATCGCAGACTGCATCCCTTCTAAGCCCCGGTGCCACTAAGTCTGTTCCCCGACATTCATGGACACTCTCTGGTCGTATATTGGTGGCGTCTGAGTCTATGGACTAGGGGGTAGTTTTCATCCTCATGCAGCTGATACCTAATTGGTGGTGGCAACGAGGCAGTCGCTTTCCACTCCTCCATTTGCTGCTTCCGGATAGCTTCTGCCCTCTGCATCATGCCCTGGAGGACATCTTCCACTGTCCCCCACAACCCTCTGCCACATTCACCTTCGACATCGATGAGAACCCGCTCAGTCTGCGTGGCCCTACCTCAGTGGACCGCAAGTCACCGTCCTGTGGCGGTGTGCCTGTGCCTGCCGCTGTGCATCCGGGGCCACCAACTCTGAGCAGCTCAAGTCAGGGACCCTGTCTGAATAAATATTGGATAACCTCTGTGACGGTGGTCTTGGGGTCATCGACGCCATGTGCATGTGGCCCTGCGCTGTCCGCTGCCTCCAGCCTCAACTGCGGACCACCAGGGCTCACACATAAAATCGAGTCCTGACCGGCCCGGACGTCGCATCACCGCAGGAGGCACACGCCACCACGCCAGGGCCAACTCCAACCACCATCTGCCAGAGTCGAAACAGTGGTACTGGCAGACTAACGGAGTTGCTCAGACCTGTTGTGGATGCCATCATCTGCCTGATCCCCTGCTCAGCACTCCAGGTGCCACTGACTCAGTGCACCGCAACCCATGGACCGTTACTGATTGAGTTTTGTGCTGTGGAGAGGTTGCGCAGCAATGTCACCTCAGGCAGTGTGGGGGACCTGGGACGTTGATGAGGAAGTTGATGCAGGTCTAACACACCCCACTGCATCTGCATCAGGAATATCCCGAATGGACACAATCCTAGTCATTTTCACCACATGAGCGCGCTCAGCTCTAGTGCCCCAACCTCAGTGCACTGCAACTCACGGACACTTCTGTTTGTATGCTGGGTGAGCTCTGTACTTGCTCCGGCTCCCTCCATGTTGCTCAGCAGTTGACTCTGTTATGCAGGTGTTTTCTGTTTTCATTGCACTGGTGTCCACTGTTCAAGTTGTTGCCAGCACCAAGCACTCCGTGCGGGCTGGCTTATGCTCACCCCACACACATCCAGCACAGGCATCACTGTACATGTGGCCCTGCCAATAAAGGGGCCGGGCGCACGTGCCCGTAGCCAGTTCAACATAATATCTGCGTGTGTCCCTGTGGTCTTTTTGTATGCATGAGGGCCCTGGGCCCTTCGACATTACATTGTGCTGTGTACAGCGGATGCAGACATGTCACCGCAGGCAGCGGGTTAGAGCTTGGACATGTGGCTTTGTTGTCACCCACTCTATTCGTAAGGGGAGTGGACTGTGCCGTCGTACGCAGAGCCAACGTGGGTGTGTGACTGATATGTGCGTGCCCCTGGGCGTGGTTCTGTACTGGGAATGTGCATCTGCATTAGTCTCTATGGCAGTGTGGGTCTCCTTTGTGGGGTGTAGGTGGTCCCTGAAGGGTAATTGACACCCACGTATGTAATCTAGTTCGCCTTCCATGGGTTCGGACCACACCCGCACCTGTTCGCCCACCTCCTTTTGGCATTCTGACACCTGGCATTGGGGTGCCATGTGTGGGTCGGTTGAAGTGTTGTGAGCCAGCCGTGCTTGTGGGTGCTTCATGCTGTGTGGTCTGTTGTAGGGGCTGGGTTCTCCTCTGAGTAGCTTGTCTGCCCGGGTCCTGGTGGTGGGTTGCGTGGGATGTCCATGGGCTGTTGTAGGGCGTCGGTGTCGAAGGTGTGTTGGTCGTCTCCTGCATCACTGATGGGTTGTCTGGTCTGACCTGCTGGAGGTGTTGTTTGTCCCTCTGCAATGTGAAGGGGAGATGCATGTTGACATTGTGTTGACATTTATGTTGGTGCATTGTTCTTGTAGACATGCAGACTGTGTGACAATGTACATTGTGACTGTTTGGGCGGTGCTGGGAATTTGAGGGGGGACAGTGAACATTTGGACTACATGACTGATGTGAGGTTGTACCCGTACATATGCATCTCACAGTTCCCTGCTCTGTCAAATGTGATTGGCCTGTTTCTGCGCATGGGCGGACCCAGTTGTGTCCCCTGTTCTGCAGTGTCGGTGTTGCACTTTGTGCCACATTGTCATGGGATGTGCTGTGATTGCCATGTGTGTGTGCTGCAGTGTGCCACGGGGATGGGGGACATGACCCTGGGTAATTGTGGGTGTGCAGTGTGCTACACATCGTTGTGCATGTGTGCCATTGTGCCCATCTCCCCCGTCCCCCAGTCCCTGTTGGTTACTCACCCTGTTGTTGTTGTGTCAGGTCCTCTCGAGCTGTGTCCGTACTCCCACCTCCTTGCACCGTCTCCACACTGATGACTGGCCTCCATTTCCTCCAGCTCCTCCTGTGGCGCAGGACTCCCACCTCCTGTCGCCGTTGCTGCCTTCCTGTTAGCAGCGGCTTTGGGCCTGGTTTAGGTTTTCACGTCATGCCAGTGCCTCTTGGCATCCTCCATTGGCCTCCTCGACACTCCGGCTGCATTCAAGGTAGTCTGATTGTGGGTCAGTTGCTGGTGGTGTTCTGTCACATCCGTGACGCTGGTCTTGTTTTCCTACGGACTGCACCCCGTCTTCCTCTCTCTCTTCTCCTTGGCCTTGCCCGACCCCGGTGGTCCTTGCTGGTGGTCTGTGGGGCTTGTGGGGTTCGCGTTGGCCTCTGCGCTCGGTCAGGGTGCATCCATGTTGCTACGCACTTTGGATTGTTTCTGGTGTGTTGTTTTTGTTGCTTTTATAGTGCATTTTCCCGCCAGACGCGTGGGATTTGCAGGCCTGCCGCTGCTTTTTGCTGCTTTTTGTATCGCGATTGGCCTCATCGCAGCTTTTTTTGCATTCGTGTTTCGCCTTTCTGCGGCGTGGCGTTGATTTTAACGTGGCCATTTGACGCGTTATCTGGTGACTATCGCATGGTACCGCTGTGTTGTGAATACTTGGTTAACACGGTGTAAATTTCCTGCGATAGACTGTGATGTTGGAGGTTGCGTTAAGTAACTTTTGCGATGGTTATCACACTTTCTTGAGAATATGCCCCTATGTGCGGGAGCACACGCATTCATAAAAAACGGGGGTGCCTTTCAGTCACCCAACTGAATCCTCTGTACCACAAAAGTGAGAATGGAGCACCCTGATGGAAATAAAGAAAGGACAGATGTGAACCCTTAGGAAGAGTGGCACCAAGGCATAAGCTTGTAGCCCAGCAATTGATAGCTATGTTAAGAGTTCAAGCCAGGCTGAAAACAATCCGTAAAGCACTGCACTTTTTGAAAGAAAATGTGTGTGTGTGTGGGGGGGGGGGCGGTGTGTTGGGGGGGGGGCGGTGTCCGAGCAAGGGATGTCAAAAATATAAAACTTTTGCGGGTAGGGGGGTGGAAGGGGAGGTAATGTATAAACCCACAAGTGGATGTCTGAATGGCACGTGGCAATCAGATGGCACAATTACTTTCCTGGCTACACCTTTGTATGTTATTGGTTGGTTATGCTAAACACTGTTTGACTTAGTGTAGTGTTTACCTTATATAAATATTCTCTGATATTTCACTTGTGCTAAGAATATCCACAAATTCTAGAACTGTGCTTCTCTCAGAAAACACCAAAGATTCTGCTGTTTTCATATAATTTCAATAAAGCTACAAGCCTAGCGTGATTGGGCCATTCGGTAATCTAATGCTGCTGAAACCGTGCAGACATGCTCAATAGTGCAGACCATGACTGTCCAAGAATATTCAACACTGCAGTTCGGCCTGTTCGGCAGCAAGGAAGCCCCAAGTATCAAACACTACTATCACTGGTGGCCCTCAACATTTTAAACAGGTGCAGCACCAAGCCTGGAATTTTGCAGCACCTGGTGCATGTGCATTCCAAATCTGTTTGAAGAGGTTGGTACACATCTGCCTGTCGAGATCACAGTTAGTTACACTGTGGTAAGGCTGCTCTGGATGTTTACCTACTAGGTGACGTCTACTTCTCAATACATGGAACATCAAAGAACCAACATAAACAGCAGATCACCAAAGGACTGCAGCAGGATTTTACAGTTGCTGACTTGGAATATCACCTCAGTGAGAATGGTGTCAGAACTCACATATTAACTAACTCACCAGTGACTTAAGCACCCACTCTAGAGCTCTCTCTGTAACCTGTCACTAATGCCTTAACTGTTAATGTTCTGCAAGAGATGAAAACTAGTACTAGTCTGCCCTGCTGGATCTGTTCTGCCAGGAATGGAAGATTGCACATAGTGTCTTCTGTGAGAGAGGGAAGCTTGCTTTGCTACTGCTATACTGTCCCTCTTTTGCAAGGAAGTAAAGCTTGCACTGCTGCAATCAAATTTCTACCTGTCCTGTGATGGAAAGAACTTGTGCTGCTGCTACCCTTGCTGTATCTGCCCTCTGAAATTGGGAACCTTGCACTGTTTCTTCCCAAGGGGTACCTGTTCTATGAAAAGGGGCATTAGGATGCAATCAGTAAACCTGGTTTCAATCCTGGCTTCCAAGCTTGACCCACCAGTGTCGCCTTAGGAAATTACTTTTCTTCACTATGCCTCGTTTTCCATGATCTTCACATCCAAGAGCACCTTTAAATAATTCAGCTCAGGCTGCACACTGTACAAAACCCCTCTCATGTATGATTTAATATATCATAATATTGCTCCATCTATAAAAAAAAATAAAGTTTTATACAGGATAAACAAAATAACTGACTTGAGTCTCAAGAGTCACTAATAAAAAGCATGTGATTTGCTATTTCTAATAAAGGCCACTCAGTACAGGGATATAACTTAAGGCAGCAACTCTTAACCTTTTGTCTTCTGTGGACCCCCACTGAATCATTAATGGAATCCGGAGACCCCAGTAAGTCATTATTGGAAGCTAGGGACCCCCAGCCCCACTTGCCACACCCAATCAGCTACGAGTGTAGCTTGACAGTGTGGGCATAGCCTTTTTCATAACACAGGCTATAATTACAGTGACTTGCCCTGTGAAACATGCTGCCCTTGCTGACAGCCTCTTCAGTAGTACTTTGTAAGGCCTCTTCCCTGGGAAAATGTGCCCCATTGGTTCCCAAGCCTCACTTCTGAAGGTAATGAACATGCCATTTGAAGCAGGGAGTGTTTCACAATATTTGCAAGATACCTATGTTCCTGGGGAACATGACAGACCCAACAGTGACAATATTTGAGCACCAGAATATGTTCAATGGAAAAGAAATGTAGGGTCCATTGTTCAGTCCTCCTGTTTTTAATATTGTGCTAAAAGACACCAGTAAAAAAACATTTTTAGCTCACCCACATATATTTTTTATATAGGTATCACAATTTAACAAAGGAAGAATGTACGTAACGACATAAGTGACATAACCACATCAAAACTAAGGAACCTATAACTAGGAGATTGTACAACCAGTGAACAGTAGTACACTCAAATGCATCATATTCATAGTACAGGATATGGAACCCATTAATGGAGCATGCCACAAAGTAGGTGTGTGTTCCTTTTATGAATACATGAATGTATGGTAATTCCATAAGGGGTTTGGTTGTTTCTTTCAGGGGGTTTGTTCTTCTTGTATGTTTATGTCAGTTCAAGGGATTCCTACAAAAGTCCTTTCACGCTTCTCAATCACTCTTTAGTAGTAGTTACTTGTGTTGCACCTATCCTGTATTTGTGTTGTCAAGCTCATTATAAAACTTTACACTACACATTAGAACAAGCGATTCACATTCCCAAAGCTTGTTTCAATGCATTAGGGGCATGACAGGAGAACACGTTGTATCGGCACTGCAGTGGGCAAGGAAGCATCCTCCCTAACAATATTATGTACCGATAACCAGCTGGAGGTCCACTGCGACCAATCAACTAGAATACATCATGAGTGGGGGCAGCAAGAGAAGCCCGTAAATACACGAGACCGGGGAATCATCCCTAGACCCGAGACAGACCACAAACACCAGCCCCTGAGAACAAAAGTCAAATCTAGCATCACAATAGCATCATAGAACATGGCCGTGCTTAAAGGCACCAGATCAAGCAAGCAAGCAACATCCTACCTGGAGACGAATTACATCCTGGGCCTTCAGGAGAACTGGGCCCTCTCACCGATGATTTTGCCCGGTTTCTATGACATCTTTATGCCGGAGCTTTGATTAAGCCTTTTTGGGCATCCGTCAGGAGGCTTATCTATCTTCATCAACCATAAAACTAAGCTGGAGGCTACTTTAATCAATTCCGGCTGTATGGGGGTACAGCCAGTCTCCATCGCAGGCATGAAAATTAACCACAAACGAATTGGCTTGATACTTGCCAATTGCTACCTCAACACTCCCAAAAAAGCCAAGACTACTATGGTAGAAAACCTGCATGCCAGCCTGGAGGCGCTCTTCTCAGACTAGCCACAACACAAAATCATGCTTGTAGGAGACTTTAATATGCATGGTCTAGGGAATACAACTAAAACCTTCTCTCATTTTAAAGAGGGGGATACTACGCAAGACTTCTTGTCAACCCACAAACTAACTTCGGCTCAGCAGCAGATTGAGAAGCAAGGAATTCAGCTGCCGTTTACCCCAACTTGCAAAGGAATCTTGACAATTGATGATGTCTTTTTATCAGAGCGTTTAGCAGGTCAGCTCACAGAAGAGAAAGTGACCACAACCCACTAAGGTTCACAGTAGATTTAACACCACACATAACATACAGAAGCAAGAACATGGGCTCAACAAGTGGGGAGGAACTTGAACTTAGTGAGGAGAATTATGTGGAGACCGAAATACATTACAATGGTCATAGAATGCCAAGTTAGTCACAAAACGTCAAGCATCTGTGCACCAAGAGTGGGGCAACTTCATAGAAGACATTAGAGCTCATCTGGTAGGTCACGGGTGGAAGTAAATCTGCTCAAGGAATGACAGTCAATGGAAGCCTCAAATCCATCCTAATAAAGCTATTGACTCCACAAGAAGTGCTTTTCGAAAACTCCAGCGAGCACACTAACGCCTACCACAAGGCCAGCAGCGGCAGTGAAACATATGAGTACGCAGTATAAAAAAACAGATTGGGAACAAAAGAATGAAATGAACTAGAAGGAATGGTTGACTACCTTCCAGATGCTTAACGATCAAAACCAGGCACGCTTCTGGGGTCACATTAGCAAATTAAAACACAGTAAAGTAACAAGAGAAAATGGAGTGCCAGAAACGGCATGGGTAAGGCACGTAATGGATCTATTCTCAGACCGATCCTCTGACCTCCAACACACTGGACCACCTGCATCAGCTTATTTCAATCAAGACCCCACCCCAGAACTAACAAACACTGGCATAGGCGAGATTATGATCAGGCACATGAAAAATGACGGAGCACCTAGCCCAAACAGCCTCAAAGCCAGTATATTTAAATGCGCTCTGGAAAGTGGGCCAGGCTGCTAACACCGCTCTTCAATTCTGCCTTTTTAAATGTAACAGTCCCTGAAGCTTGGAGAGGGTCAATTCTGTGACCTACATATAAAAAGGGGAACCAGACCAAAGCCTCAAACTACCTCCTAATAGCGATGAACTTGGAGGCTAAAGCTTACACTCGTGTTTTCTTGGAACAACTAGAGGCCTGGGTGCTTGATCACGAAGTCCTGCCCTTTTTTTCAATCAGGCTTCCGGGCTATGGCATCCACAGTGAATAACATCATAGCACTATCCTTCCTCAGACATCAAGCCGCACAAAGCAATCAGCTACTGTTCTTCTGCTTTTTCATAGACTATAGTGAAGCATTCATTAGGGTTGACTGGGCAACCCTAGGCAGGAAACTTGATACTTGGTTTATACTCACAAAGCTGCTAAGAGCAATCTCCTCATTATGTAAAAGGATATTGGTCAGTGTGAAAACTGGAGCCAGTACAGTCACAGGCAAAATTTATACCAACTGCAGTCTGAAGCAGGGTTGCATTCTGCCTCCCCTGCTTTTTAATTGATATACCGCTGACCTGGGGAAGTTCATGGAGACCGGCTGTCTAGTACCCCCAACCTGGGGACCACCAAACTGCACATTATCCAATATGCGAATGATATCGTGATAATGGATCCCACCAAAGCAGGTATTCAACCAATGTGCACTGAATGCCCAGAACACGTATAATGCAGATAATCATCTCCTGGTAATCCAAGCTAAGAAAAACGTTCTTATCTTTGGAAAACACCATAAAAAAAGCACCTAACCTGGCCCCTGGGTAACATGACCATTCACACAGATAGGAAATATAACTATATGGGAGTTTGGTTGCATGAAAACAGCAAACCCACGGCACAAGTGAAGTCAGTGAAAGGAGCTCAATTATATGCTGTATCATCCAATTGAACTTGCTACTCAGCAGTGTGTCTGCCACCCCCATACTCAGAATTATGAATGCAACTCTGCTTCCAGCCTTGCAGTACGGGCATCATGCCTATCCAGGAGCCTTAGTTTCTGTCTTGGAGAAAATCCATTGTACCACACATAGGAAAATATTCCAACAGCCATGATATACAGGCCAGTTAAGAGTAAGACTGGAATTTTGCCTTGTGAATCAATCTCTAGACTGCAAAGCCTCCCTACTAAAATAGTACATCAGGATAATGAAGGCTACCACCAACTCACTAAAGGACCATCTGAAATTTATCTTTGAGACTCCAGGCAATCCATGGTCTAATGAATTAAAGGATGCTATTGCATCCCTCCAAATAGAGGAATCAGCCCTAGGAATGGGGGATGTATCATATACAGCCTGGAAAAAAGTAATAAGCACGCAACTGAGGGGATCCTCAAGGGAGCAAGACCAAAGGCCACTAGACAACTTGACTCTGATTCAGACCTTGAACAACTCCTACTTGGCGGGAACCCGCAGCCATACTTTCTGGAAACCATAAATGGCCAAACACATAGGAAGATCTTGTCCATGCGACTTTTAGCGCTACCAATAAGAAACTTCAGTCCAGCTTGGGTCGGCCAATGTGGAACAGGGGAATATAGGCTGTGCACTTACAGATATGAACAAAAAACAAGAAAGGGACCCTGAAAAAGTTCGATAAGTGAGGAAGGAACCAGGGAGATAGCAACTACAAATAAACAGAAACCTTCCCTCACATGTATACCTCTAACATTGGCCATAAGTCCATACTTCAAGAAAACCCACAGACCAACGATATTTTTATAGAAAAATAATTTTTTTAATTCATGCATTTATCAAAATATATTTTTTTCATAGTATTTTATGTATTTTTTTCATATTCTTCACACAGAATTCAATAAAAACACGACAGAAGCCCAACATCATGATATACTGGGGTACCTATGAGTAAATATACATGTAACCACTCCAGCCACCACATACAAAAGATCCAACAATCAATAGCAATAAGCCATACAAAACAGATAAATAACAAAAAACAGCACATACAACAAAATTGACAAAGGCAAACAGGAAAAGAAGCGCTTCTTTTCCTGTTTGTCTTTGTCAATTTTGTTGAATGTGCTGGTATTTGTTATTTATTTGTTTTGTATGGCTTATTGCTATTGATTGTTGGATCTTTTGTATGTGGTGGCTGGGGTGGTTACATGTATATTTACTCATAGGTACCCCAGTATATCATGATGTTGGGCTTCTGTCGTGTTTTTATTGAATTCTGTGTGAAAAATATGAAGAAAATACATAAAATACTATGAAAAAAATATATATTTTGATAAATGCATGAATTAAAAAAAAAAATTCTATAAAAATATCGTTGGTCTGCGGGTTTTCTTGAAGTATGGACTTATGGCCAATGTTAGAGGTATACATGTGAGGGAAGGTTTCTGTTTATTTGTAGTCACTTACAGATATGAAGCATGGCTGTTCTTGTTATGTTGCTGCCCCAGACTAGACACCAAATGGAGAGCACTGCTCAAGCCGACCTTTCGCTCACACGGGGTGCGCACGGCCAGGAAACATCCTCATTATGTTCTACGCATTCGGTACTATGGGTCCTGGCGAGATGGTTGAAATTTGTTAATGAACTGAGGTTCCAGCTTTGCCCGCCAACCATAGCTATGCCCTGCCAAAAGCCAATCCATAAACTGATAACTCACTATTTCACCTGTGCCGGACGTTGACAGCAGGCCAGGGGCTGACACAGTGATCTAAATAGGGAATGTGACCGTGCACAGCATTTTAAATTTAGATCTGGGGGGCAAAAGTGGTTTGTACATATTAAATCTGCCCAGGGATCTAATCTGTCAATAAGGATAAGGTGGTGTGGGCAGCTATTTTAACTTTTTAAATTGGTTCTTAATAATTCCTTGAATTTTGCTAATGTTATTGATATTAAGCCTCGCCAGAGTCTGTAGAGGTAAATAGATCCACCTTCGTTAAAAAAGGTCCCCTTTTTCAGTTGAAGAATGCAAGAACACACTTTAATGTTGTGAGGACATAGACCAGTAAACATTACACTGTCTCACACGGAAGGAAAATGAGACAACGCCAACTCTATTTTTTTTTTATTGCATATTTATCTGCTATTTGCACACAGTTGTTATGGTTTTTATTGGCCACACAATAAAGTTTACTGCTACTACTTACTTTTATCTCATGTAAAGAAGACTGTCAAATAATATTCAGAGCCTTGATGTTTTCATTGCATTTTACGGTTATGTAAATGACAAATTGAACACCACGTCTTGATTTGCAATGTTGTTGTTTAAACTAAAGATAAAAGTCATTCTTCTGGGATAGTCGAAGCTGTAGCTGTGTTCAAAAGCTCGTTTCATTTCCCCTAACAGCTCATCCATCAGGTAAGAGGGGATTGAACCAGTTCCGGAGCAAGCAGATTATAAAACCTAGGAAGATGCCAAAGGAAAACCTAACTACGCAGGAAAATTAACAAGGTGAGGGTCGCGTGTAAAGAAAAGAGAGTCATTAAAGCATACGTCGTGTTAGTAACTTTATCTCCAAGCCTTTCACATTGTTGTTTCAGGACCAAGCTTAGTCACATACTACTGCTCTTAAGATTCTGTTGCTTGATCGTCAAAGAAAAATATGACAGTTTGCACTAATTTAATTTCCCATATTCAGAGCGTTTGTGTTTCTTTTAATTAATTTAAGTCATAGAGAACAGGCAGAATCTAGCTGCATTGTCGGAATTTGGTAAGCCTTTTGCATGGGGCAATAACTGTCTAAAATATGAAAATATTTACCATTTTAGAAATCAGGCTGGCACCAATTCGATGTTCAGGTTTCTTTCAACAAGCCACAACAAAATACATAAAGTGAGCCAGTCTCGCCATCAAAAGGTCCAAACTAGTGCAAACCCACCTTGGTCTCAAAGTGTAGGCTGTTTTCGGTTGTGTATCAAATCCTGCGAAATTCCCTGCTTTATAATGGATTGGCCCGCACAATTCAGGAACGTAGTTTAGCCTCGGCACAATGCCTGTCAAATGCCTTTTGTTGTTGCGATTGATTTGACACTGGTAGAAAGCAAGTTATGTCTTGACAGCAACCATTCCGAAGGCATGCAATTGCTATAATGTGCTATCTGCGTGAATACCAGCACATTTGCTTTGGTGTGCTATCTGCATGCATATCAGTGTCCTTTCTTGATGAAAAAGGACTCAACTGATTGCGGCACTGCTCGCCCCCTTACCTGTCTTTCTGCCTTTGCCCAACTACAAACTATGGTCCTGATTTAGAGAGTTTGGTAGACAGGGTTATTCCATCACGAATGTAGTACAATTCCATTATATCCTATGGAACTTGAAATACGGCGGACAGGATTCCATCATGTTTGTGACAGATTAGGGCGTCTGCCAAACTCTAAATCAGGCCCTATGATGGGTCTGCAGCAGGAAGTGACATGCAATAAACATAACAGTTAAGCTACCATTTTCAAGATTTTGGAAGAGAGTAACAATGGTGCTCATACTATGAGGTACAATATGCAATGTGTATGCCAGGAAAGGTCCCTGGGTGAGTTAAATATTCTATTTCTCAACACCTAAAGAGAGGTCAAAAAATGAATGGACACTGATACACCACTCTTTATATCATTCACAGTTATATTTCCTCTGCAGGTGGGCTTAAATTTACGGGCCTGGCTTTGAGTTTAAAAGTCTGAAATTCTGCATGTTGTTACTAGTGCATTTGACTCCCCTTCATTATTAAAAATAGATCGCCAGTGCAACCACTTTGAATGGAATCATCTTTTAGAAAATGCAGCAAGGATGGTGTTGGGATTTGAAATCTCTACCACCAAATGTGGGCACTGGAAATGTATGTCGGAATTATCCCTCTAAAACATTACAGATGTATTTGTAAAGGGCATGATCTTTGCTTGGGGCATCATGCACTTGGGTAACAGGAGTTTAATTTTGGCCATCTCAATGGTGCTCATTTTATCGACCTCTGAAGGATTAAAGGCTGAGTCAATGCTGTGGCCGTGAGGTCAGACACAATTTTCTGTTGTGAATGCTTTAGTCCACTGAACCACTAGACATTGCCCAGACAGAACACTCTTTCCACTTTTATGATAAAGTCTGATAACTCTTCCCATGATGTTCTTCAGTGCAGGTAAACATCTCTAGACTGAGCGGTCGACTCACCACCGTTTATGTCAGGGGTACTTCTTCACCTTGGTGGAGCTAGATGAGTCACACTCACCAAAATGTCCACTTTCTTTGAAATGAAATATGATGATTGTATGCAAAAGGAAGGATGGTGAAATCCCAGTTTTTTTCACAGATTTTCCATTACTGCACTCTTAGAAATCAGGCTATAATTTTTGCCTGTTTATATCTCTAGCCCTCTACTTAAGACTGTATGATCTAAGCTGTCTAAATACATGTATCTATTGTCTATTTTGTGTGACTTATCTATCTGGATGTTGTGTGTGTGTGAGTGTGTGTGTGTTTGTGAGATTGTGGGATGCGTATGTTTTGATACCTTGGAAGTCAAGTGGTAGCCTGATTTTAATTGAGCACGGAGTCACTTTACATATAAGCTACCTCACCTGTGATCAAGGCTCATTGTGGAGCCGAAAAGCATAAGGAAAAGAACTGCGAATATGCTGCTTTTTATACTTACAAATAAATGGATAGCTGTTCCAGGAACTGGGCTTTGGAACCTTTTGTTATATATATATATATATATATATTCCAATCGATAAGTGCTCCACTTAGAGAATGCCACACGCAGCGTGTTATTTCGGTCCTTTATTGGCAGACAGCAGGGTTGTGTCCACAACAGTTCAAGCAATTCATCAGCCCAGTTATCACCATACGCGTTTCGGGAGCGTTACCCTTGTTCACTGGCTCCGGGCAGTAGAGATCAGGTGAGTAAAAGTGACGCTGCACTTGCAGCGTGGTTTTAAATTCTACCTCAGTGGGTGTGTTCGTAATCCTTCTACGAACACACCCACTGAGGTAGAATTTAAAACCACGCTGCAAGTGCGGCATCACTTTTACTCACCTGATCTCTACTGCCCGGACCCAGTGAACAAGGGTAACGCTCCCGAAACGCGTATGGTGATAACTGGGCTGATGAATTGCTTGAACTGTTGTGGACACAACCCTGCTGTCTGCCAATAAAGGACCGAAATAACACGCTGCGTGTGGTATTCTCTAAGTGGAGCACTTATCGATTGGAATATATATATATATATATATATATATATATATATATATATATATATATATATATACATATATAAACAAGGCAGGAATGCCGAAACGCGTCATGGTGATAATTTCGGAATAAACAAAGGATGAAATAGCATTGCTACCCCTGTGTCGGTGTCTGATCTATATGGAGTTCAGAATTGGTTTCGAACATATATATATATATATATATATATATATATAGTATCATTATTTTTGGAGTGAGAAAATCTAAATTTTCCAAAAGTGTAATGTTTTCCCTACTGTTGCTTACACTGGAGTGGGAATAGTAGTTTTGTTCGCTCCAAAGTCCATTTTCTCTACTGTTGCTTATGTCAGAGTGGGAATAGTACATCTAACCCCTTCAAAGCCCAGCAATTCCCACACTTTTGCTTACTTTGGAGGGGGAATAGTAAATCTGACCCCTCCAAAGTCCAACACTTTCCTTGCTTTTAATTACGTTGGATTGAAAATAGGAAATCTGATCCTGTTAAAGTCTAGCATTTACTTTCTATTGTTTACCTTTGAGTGCAAATAGTAAATCTGACCCATGCAAAGTCCAACAATTTCTCTAGTGTGGTTTACATCGGTGTGGAATTGCAAGCCTGACCCCTCCAAAGTCCACCACTTTCTCTACTGTTGCTGAGGTTGGATTGAGAATAGTAAATCTAACCCCTTTAAAGTCCAACACTTCCCCTACTATTGCTTATGTTGGAGTATGAATAGTAAATTTGACCTGTTGGAAACTGGGTTACTGTTTCAGTGGGGTAAAACCCTACACAAGCAGAAACCACAATCTTTGTCAGGATGAAACAAAGGCAAACTCCAAATTAACCTGTGCTTAACTGTCTGGGAGCTTGGCACAAAGCAGTCAGGCTTAACTTGAAGGCAATGTGTAAAGTGTTAATTCAGCACTCCAAACAGTAACACAGTGAAAACACAATGCAAAAAAATCCAACACTAATTTACAATAATAGAGTAAAATGTAATAAACTATTAGACACCCAAACAACAACAATTCAATTAGTAGAACTGGAGATATGCAGTTTTAAAGATTTAAGTGAAAATTGCGTCAAAAAGGACAAAGCGCCAACTATGGTTATCAGGCTATGCTAGACTGAAACAAAGTCACAAGTTCAGGCTGATCATGATGGAGCGTCGGCCGGCTAAAGGGACCGAGTTAGGTCCACTGAACAAAGTACCTTAAATCCTGGCTGTGAAGCGATGCAGAATCCCATATCAAGGATGCGTCATGCAGCTAGGTGATGCGAGGTCCTTGCCTAGAAATCCGTCATGCAGTGGGAGTTCCGGGGAACTGTGATGGGCGATGCAAGTTCCTTGCGTGGAGATGCGTTGCGCAGCAGCAGTTCCAGGAGCTGCGATGGGTGATATGAGATCTCTGCATGAAGATGCATCACAAAGCGGTGGTTCTGATGAGCTGCAGGGCTGTGATGAAAAGTCCTGCGTTGATGATGTGTCATGCGGCACTCCCGATGTCTAATTTTGGGAGGCGATGCGTCACGCTTCATCGATTCTGCTGGGACCACTGCTGGACAGGTAGGGCACCTTCAGGCCCATATCCAGGGTTCCAGGCCTGGGTGGCACCATTTGGTGGGGAGGACACACAGCTGGCAGAGACCAGGAGCTGGGTTTAAGGATGTTGGAGCCTGTTCTGTCCCTGAGGCTCCGATTAGAAGGCCAGCCAACTAGCCTTTTGAGCCTCTCTGGTGGTCTTGAGTTCAAGATGCAAGTCCAGTCCTTCTCACTCAGGCAGGAGGGCAGCACAGCAGGGCAGCAGAGTGGCAGTACTTCTTGCAGCAAAGTAGCACAGGAGTCCTTGTTCTGAGTCTTCCATAGGTACAGATGTGTACTGAAGAGTTGAGTCTGAGGGTCCATTATTTATACCTGGTGCTCCCTGTGAAGTAGGAGAAGATTTTGGAGGTTCCACACTCCTGAGGTGTCAGACATCCCCTTCCTGTTTGTGATGTGCAAGTGTGGTAGGTGATAGCTCCCCCCCCTTTTGAAGTCAGAGTGACCCATCCTGCCAAGACCTATCTCCCTTTTTCTCACTGTCTGCGAGGAATCTGCAAAGACCAATTGCCAGCTACACCTAGTCATGTGATCCAGTGACAATCTGTAGGCACCGAGTGGCAAGGGCAAGGGCAAGAAAATGCCAACTTTCTAAAAGTGGCATTTTCGGGATTGTGATAAAAAATCCAAATTACCATTAAATAGGGCTTTTAATTATAATTCTTTAAACACCAAACTGGACCTGTCCACCTGCTCCCAATAGAAAGTTATAACTTATCAAATGTAATAAGGAAACATAATGTTATCCCATGGGAGAGGTGGGCCTTGCGGTAGTGAAAAACACTTTTTATGGATTTTTCCCACCAAGACATGTAAAACTTTAAAAGTCAATGTCCACCTTTTTAAATACACTGCACCCTGCAATATGGGCTGTTTAGGTCCAACCACCGGGTAACATATATGTTTTTTTAGGTTTAGGCCTAGCATAAATATTATTTTTCCTGGTCGAAATGGCAGTTTGAACTGCACACACAGGCTGCAATGGGACATTTTTCGAAGGCTACTTACGTGGGTGGCATAATCAGTGTTGCAGGCCCACTAGTAGCATTAAATTTACAGGCCCTGGGCACATGTAGTACCAATTTACAAGGGTCTTACCAGTAAATTAAATGAGCAATTTGGTGTAAGCCAATGTTACCATGTTTAAAGGAGAGAGCACAAGCATTTTAGCACTGGTTAGCAGTGGTAAAGTGTGCAGAGTCCTAAAGCCAGCAAAAACGAAGTCAGCAAAAGTCAGGGGACTGGAAGGCAAAATGTTGAGGGAAAACCACACCAAGGGTATCAGGTCCAACATCACCCTTTTAAGATCAAACCTTTTTCTAATGTTGATCAGGTTGGAGTGGGAGTAGTAAATGTGACCCCAACAACTTTAATCATGTTGATCAATTTTTTTAGAAGTTGCTGTAATATATTTTTTATATCAAAAGTCAGTGTAATGTAAATTATTTATTATGTATTTTTTGTAGCGACATTATTTTATTTTAATATTGTTATTTTACTTTTTTTAAACTTTTTAAATATCTAGTGTTTGTAATTATATTTAATTAGTATTCATGTTTTTCTTATTATTCATGTTTATAAAATAATAGTATCCTTAAATATTATGTTTATTATGTTTTTGCAATTATTTTAAAGTATGTAATGGTATTCCATGTTTTTAAGTTATACATTAACTTATAAATATATATGTTAAATGTAATATTTTATAGTTAATAAGATGTACACTATTTACAATTCTAAACATTCACCTATTTTATGACAATATTGTGGTCTTTATTTTTGAGGTTGATATTTTTGACTTTACATATTAAGGGGCCGATTCCGATCTCGGTCGGAGGTGCACCCAATACCATTCGGTCGGGAAAAAAGCCATGCGAAAGCCTGTTTCCCGACCGATCCGTACAGTACACCGAACGAGCAAGTACGATGCGCACAACAGCAAAAAATCCGGCCGAGCCGTACTCACCCAAACCAGGTCCTGTTCTCCGACCGAGGCGAATCCGGAAACGCCGAATCGAGTCGCACGGAAGGAAAAATGCAGCCCCGTCCGGCCGGACAAGTACGATGCGCTTTCCGTACGCTCCGAACCCGTCGCTACGCACGGCAAGTCAAAGCATCCGGGAGAGGCGCACATAAGCTCCGATTCGCGCCACAACACGATCCACGGCTCCGAGACGAACACGGCACCGACGAGGACGACGCGAAGCGACGAGGACGAGGCGAAGCGACGAGGACGACGCCAAGCAACGAGAAGGACGAACGACACGAACCAACCATGAATCCCTTCGTCCCGATCATACCAATATTCTACATTTACTACCGGAACAGGCACGCACGTGTACGGCGCAGAAGGTAAGCCGGACACCAACCACAAAACACATACAACACGTACACGACACATCACACACACACACGGGGATGCTGAATATACTTACACCAGCAACAGCAGCACCATAGGGGCGGGATGCCCATCACCAATGCCACATATGCACACAGGGGCCTGAATGCGCACCACCACCCCTACCCAGGGGGGCTGGATGCCTACCACTACTACCACCCTTAGCCAGGGGGCTGGATGCCTACCACTACTACCACCCTTAGCCAGGGGGGCTGGATGCCTACCACTACTACCACCCTCACCCAGGGGGGCTGGATGCCTACCACTACTACCACCCTTAGCCAGGGGGGCTGGATGCCTACCACTACTACCACCCTTAGCCAGGGGGGCTGGATGCCTACCACTACTACCACCCTCACCCAGGGGGGCTGGATGCCTACCACTACTACCACCCTTAGCCAGGGGGGCTGGATGCCTACCACTACTACCACCCTTAGCCAGGGGGGCTGGATGTCTACCACTACTACCACCCTTAGCCAGGGGGGCTGGATGCCTACCACTACTACCACCCTTAGCCAGGGGGGCTGGATGCCTACCACTACTACCACCCTTAGCCAGGGGGCTGGATGCCTACCACTACTACCACCCTCACCCAGGGGGGCTGGATGCCTACCACCACTACCACCCTCACCCAGGGGGCAGGATGCCTACCACTACTACCACCCTTAGCCAGGGGGGCTGGATGCCTACCACTACTACCACCCTTAGCCAGGGGGCTGGATGCCTACCACTACTACCACCCTCACCCAGGGGGGCTGGATGCCTACCACTACTAGCACCCTCACCCAGGGGGGCTGGATGCCTACCACTACTACCACCCTTAGCCAGGGGGCTGGATGCCTACCACCACTACCACCCTCACCCAGGGGGGCAGGATGCCTACCACTACTACCACCCTTAGCCAGGGGGGCTGGATGCCTACCACTACTACCACCCTCACCCAGGGGGGCTGGATGCCTACCACCACTACCACCCTCACCCAGGGGGGCAGGATGCCTACCACTACTACCTCCCTTAGCCAGGGGGGCTGGATGCCTACCACTACTACCACCCTTAGCCAGGGGGCTGGATGCCTACCACTACTACCACCCTTAGCCAGGGGGGCTGGATGCCTACCACTACTACCACCCTCACCCAGGGTGGGCTGGATGCCTACCACCACTACCACCCTCACCCAGGGGGGGCAGGATGCCTACCACTACTACCACCCTCAGCCAGGGGGGGCTGGATGCCTACCACGACAACCACCCTCACCCAGGGGGGGCTGGATGCCTACCACTACTACCACCCCCACTCATAGGATGGACAATGCATGACACAACCAGCACACCACAACCTAGGGAATGCAAGATAAAGACATCCCCCCACCACCATGACAAGCGTGTGTAGGCTGTGTCAAATGCCTACAACACCGAACATGACTTTGAACATACAATGTGACCCCCTAGCACATGTGCCACACATATATGTGTGTGGCACCCACAATGCAAGCAGCCCATGACCATTGTGGCAATGGGGCCTAAACCCCCATCATCACAGTGACCAAAAGGCAAGTGTGGGGTCCATAGCTGAAGCACATTTTGACCATTGTGGCAATGGGGTCTAAACCCCCATCATCACAGTGACCAAAAGGCAAGTGTGGGGTCCATAGCTGAAGCACATTTTGACCATTGTGGCAATGGGGTCTAAACCCCCATCATCACAGTGACCAAAAGGGAAGTGTGGGGTCCATAGCTGAAGCACATTTTGACCATTGTGGCAATGGGGTCTACACCCCCATCATCACAGTGACCAAAAGGTAAGTGTTGACAAAGAAAGAGCTGCAACTGCCAAACTGCATGGATCATTCCTGGTCACAGAACCAAAAACTCATCTGTGGCAAAGTAGTGTATGTGTCCCATTGCAACATAAATTGGGTGAGCCAAATACTGCAGTGCAAATGAGACATTCCTTTGGCCATGTGCAAACAAACAACACCCATGGGGGCTGACACCGTCAACATTCATCAATGACACAATGACAGAAGTGACCATCAGAATGCAGAACCACATATTTGCACCAATGGGCACACAAATGCAGATATCCTGTGGAGACAGCAGATGTGAGGTGAACAGATACCATACCATGGCAGCAATGGGACACACAAACCATGATCACTGTGCTGACCGATGACCTAGGAGTCCCAGGGACAGCAGGGGAAACACACCAAACAACATACAGCCAATGGCACACCCAAGATATGCCAATGCAGTGGTGCAGATGCACAAACACAAACAGGCAGACCAACACTGTCATCATACACAGCAGGTGAGGGGGGTGCCAGTGTCCCCAGGCAACCACACAACACATGAGGAGAGCTGAATACCAATCATACAGATGTGCATACACTGCCACACTAAGGTAACTCATGGATCCAAATCCCCTATGTGGGCAAGCAGGCATTGTCAGATGAGAGGGAGCACAAAACACACATGTCACACAGGCACGTAGGAACAACAACTGACACAGCAAGACACAGACACACCACAGCACCACCCCCAGGGCCCCCACAATGTGGTGACCCTTGGCTGCATAAAAATCCCACTCTGATGACAAAGCTGAATGTGGTTCACACTGTGAACCACAGTCATGTGTCCTGAGCAACAAACTACCATCACACCGACACAAGCCCAAATCAATCAGCATGGCCAGTAAGCCAAGGCCAACATGGAGGCAGGGGTCTAGCTGGGCAACAACTCCCATCTGCACACACTCAAGACCACACCCCTCGACCTCCAACAATGTGCAGCAGTGAAGTACACATGCACTGGTGACATTGCACATGCACCCATGACTATTCCAGGGTGGTGGGTGGGAACCAAGGTGCAGAAACACATCACACATGGCCACTCAACAAGACTCCTGAATGTCTGACACACTGCACACTACGCTGTACATGGACATGACGGCGATACCACACCAACCAATGGGATCCCAGCCACAGTCACACACCAATGAAGAAGCCAAGGTCACCCACAAAGAACACACATAGACAACAACCAACATCGCAGCCCGGACCCTGAGGAGTGCCAGCAGTCACACACACAACGTGTCACAATAACTTAAAGATAACACGAACTGAAAATCACATGACAGGGGCAAACAACAAGTGCCAAGGGGAAACCTGACTGTGACCCATCTGCGTCTGCACACAAACTCAGCCCTGACAGCAAACACACCTATGGGTGACACCCTGATGACCAGTAATGTGCCATGCACCCACATCACAGAGAACACAGGGAGAAGACTTTGGGGGAACATAGCTCAAGTCAGCAAGCATCACAAACAGGTACAACACTAGGGATCACAGCATGCGCAGATAAATGGAAGTGAACACACAGACATGCACATACAACACACACCTTGGGCGCAGGCAATGTCACACGTGTACACACTGCCATGAGGGGACTCCACTCCTGTGTGAGGAAAGCTGTGCCATATGTTGCCTCAGTAGGGCCCCATCATGTCAGCTGAGCACTTGGTCACACAATCAACAATTAGCACCAAATGAGGGCTCCCGTCACATCAGCCTGGTCATGGATGTGCCAACGGAATCATCAGCACAGATCCAACACACTTGTATAGCAATGTTGCACTGACTACACGGATGAGTCCTTCCCCATTGATGCCCAAACCTGCATGTCCAGTGGAGATGGCAACACGGTCAGGGAAGTAGACAAATCCAACAATGGCAGGCACAACAGATGTGCAGGGGTGGAAGCCACAGATATGAAATTGCTAATGTAAGTAGGAAATCCCATTGCCAAATACTGAACACATGACACCCTCAGATGCTGCTATGGATGACATGGATACACCACATGATAGGACACATTCCCCCTGGACCACATGGGTTCCTGCACAGTAACACTTCATAATCATGAGACCAGATATCACCATCACTGCAGCAAGGGCATGGTTAGCAGCACCAACAACATGTACATCTGAAGCATGAGCACTAGAGAAAAGAAAGTTGCTTTATTCAGCATATGTGTTGAATGAAAACGACGTCCAGAAAAAAAGAGCAAAGGCCAATGGCCAGTCCATTGTCAAAGTTCAAACAGGGTGACACTGGCAGATGTCACCCTACGCATGCCTGCACAAAACCAGGGACAATCCACTAGGAGGGGCAACCGGGGGGCAGGCCAGGCACCGCAGGGACAGGATCAGGGCTCACCAGGGGAGTCAGGGAAGGGGTGGTGGGTGCTGGAGAGCCACTGACAACTGCAGTGGAGGTGTCTGACATGGTGTGTGCCGGCACAACTGGGGGGCATGACTCAGATGTCGTGGGTGCCGGCACAACTGCAGTGGACCCTGCAGATGGAGTGGACAGGTCCGCCACTGCAGTGCCCAAGTCAGACAGGGCGGTAGTGGACTCCACTGCAGTGCCTACCTCCAGGGGAGGAGAATGGGGAACAGGCAAGGTGGGTTGGACAGAGGGGGAGGACACCCTCACCACATCAGTGGCACAGACAAGCGCAGCGGGGGGTGTGGTGCTGGGAGAGCAAGTGGCAGGGGGAGAAGGCCTGATCCTCTTGGGGATGGTATATCTGTGGGTGGGGGAACCTGGGGCAGGGTGTGGTGGGGGCACCTGTGCAGTGGGGGCCTGAGGGATGGAGGATGGAGACCTTGTGCCTGAGCTGCAGGGCGGTGGCGGGGTCTTGCTCTTAGGACTCCGGGGGGACTTGCGGGTGGGGGCCTCAGTCCGTCTGCGCCTGGGGGAGGGTGTCCGGGGGCGAGGGGCACTCTGCTCCGTGTGGGTGGGCTTCCTCTTCCCCCGGGATGCTGGAGCAGCTTCATCAGTGGGGAAGAGGCCGAGGTCACAGAGGAAGAGCTGCTGTGACTTTGGGGTTGCAGGTGAGGCAAGGGAGGGTGCTTTGGAGGGAGAGGGAACTGAGGACTGCGCAGTGCATGTGGATGCGTGTGTGTGTTCGAGGGCCCCATCCCCTGTGAGTCTGGCTTCAGTCCCCTGAATGTGCGTGCGTGTGCGTTTTGTCATTGGCGTGTGTGTCAGTGTGCTGGATGTGTGTGTGCTGGTGTGTGCCTGTGCCGGTGTGTGTGTGCTTGGGATGGGTAAGGTGCTGGGGAGTGTGGATGGAGCAGAGGCAGGAGGGGTGAGGGACCGTTTGAGGAGGGACACTGCTGCCGTCAGGGAGGAGTCCATGGACCTATTGCCCCTCTGTAGGTCAGACATGCCCGATGAGATGCCCTCCATGAACGACACCAGCTGAGTCAACAGCGCGGTGTGCGCATGGAGGACACTCAGCATGGCTGTCTGGCCTACATGGAGCTGGCGAAGGAGGTACACAGACTCCTCACTCAGGGCAGCAGGGGACACAGGGGCAGGGGCTGCGGTGCCTGGCCCAAAGGAGACACGCTCCCGGACATGGGAGCCTCCACGGACCTGGGGAATGGGAGCCGATGGGAGGGCGGTGGTGGTGCTGGTGGTGGCGGGGACAGCAACACTAGCTGGGGTGTGGTGGCTACTGACACCCGCCTCCACAAGGGAGTCATCCTCCGAGTTGCTCTGGTCCTCAGCTGAGGTGGATGCTGCTGAGGACTCCTCGGTGTGGCTCCCCTCGCCCTCCGTGCCACTGGGTCCCTCCGACCACTCCTCGGCTGCTGACCCAGTCTGGCTCTCTGGCTCCTCCTGGTCCGTGGAGCTGTCCCCTTCCGTGGCCGTGGATGTATCTGCAAACAATGGGGAAACAGACAGACATCAGTCACCTGCACAAAACGCACACACCACTGTGAGCACAGCACATCACAGAGCAAGCCCTGGCATCATTAGTTGTACATTGCTAAAAGTGCCCTAACTGAACAGGAGAAGCCAATTGTCAGTCTGATGCCAAACATGGCACTCACATCCCACATGGCCTTGCACCCATCTGTCTGGTGTCTGTTGGATTGCAACACCCCAGTGTGGACACATGCACCAAGTACACAGTAGTTGGACAGTGCAGAGGACACGGTGTGGCATGTGGACATGCACACATCACAGCTCTTGCCACTGAGTCAGTACAGGTTTCCGGATGAAAAGGATGCCCAGAGTCAAATAGGAAATGCATGTGATGCATACCAGCGACAGACACCATGATGCACCCATGTCCTGATAGCCAGCGCCACTATGGTGTGCATGTAGCACATGTCACTCCCCTGCAGGCTCACCAATCAGTAGACACATGCCATGGCGGAGGCATGACTGCAAAGTCATACATCACTGTCTCAGTGATGTATGACTTTGCAGCCAGACAACAACACTCTGCACTGTGTCACAATAGTAGGTCATGGGGAATGCAAGTCCTGGAGCTGCACAAGTGCACATGTACATCCCCCCACAACACATCCTCTTAACCCTCATCTGTCCAGGTCATACCTATTGGACATATGGGAGACCTGTGACACTACCCTCTGAACCTGAGCCCCTCACACTCTGCTGTGAATGGGGAACAGCTGCCTGAACTTCACATTCACATGCCCCAGTCTGCATGGGCAGCTGATCAGACACCTATGTGACACACAAGTATCGTCTCCTATGGTCACATCTCCAGTGGCATGCTGAGCCCCTGCCAAGAAACTCCACAGCAGTCCTGGCGACTAATCCACAGCACACTGACACAGAGGCAGACACCTGAGGGGTCAAATCACTGCGCACAATGTGTCAGCTGATACACGGGAGTGGGAGTACAGAGTGTATTGTATGGCCTGGAGTAGGCATGACTGTCTAGCCCCACATGAATGAGGGATGAGCCCTGGACTGTAGGCAGCTGGCTAAGTATGTGTGACACACGTCATATACATACTCCTGGGGCCCAAACATTGTTCCCACCCGCAGCATGGGTGTGTGCCAGATACCCCAGCCACATGTGGTGGATCAGCTCAGCAATTGGACCACAGATCAAAGTAACACGCTGAATACATGTCAGAATACAGGCATTGTGTAAGCAATGGACCCACCCATGATGCCCACCACAGAGTCAGGGAAACAGATGCTGTCTCCCACCTTGAGTCAAGCAAACTGCAAGGACACAGTCCTAAGTGACAGAATTCCCTGCATGTAAGGGCCACACCTGGGTATCAGATGAGGAGTGGGCAGTGCACAATAGAGGGACATGGCTCCTGGACAACATGACTGCTGTACTGTGGCAGTTTAACCAGGCCCGAGGAGGGCACATAGCATGTTAGACAGAGTTCACAGTGCAGTCTTTGACTCACCCCCTCCTTGCTGCTCTCTGGCCTTCAGCTGCCCATCCAGGTCTGGAAAGACCACCGCCAGGATCCTGAGCATGTGGGGGGTCAGGGTCTGTGTTCCGCCCCTCCTGCGAGGAGGCGACAGCTTCAGCTGGACCCGTGCAATCCTCCGGGTCCAGCCCCGAAGGTCCTGCCACCTCTTTTGGCAGTTGCGGATCCGGCGCTTGTAGACCCCCACGGACCGGACAGCCCGGACGATGTCCTTCCAGATCTCCTGCTTCCGATGGGCAGAAGCCTGTCAGGATGACAAAGTGATAAGGCCATTACTACACATGCAACATATCCGTGCATGACACAGTTGCATATACATGTCGCAATCACAGGGGCACATGGTGTACACAGGCAGTGCACGGCTGCCCATGGACAGTTTTCCAGAAGTCACTACATGGTATCATTGCATGGGGAGTAAAACCCTGTTCAGAAGCACTGTCACTGCACCATACCTGTCCAGTGCAAGTCACTACACACTATGGGGGGTGACAACTACTCAGTGAGCCTGCTAGCCAGTGGCGTGCAGACTCTCAGCCTTGCTAGTCAGACAAAATGCACATTCAGAAAGGCAGTGCACAGGACACTCACCTGCTCCCCTGGTGTCCCATACAGCTTGCTGTACTGTGGAAGTAGGCTGTCCAGCAGGGCCTGGTTCTCTTCAAGGCTGAAGGCTGGGGCTCTCTCCACAGTACGTGCCATTGCAGGGTCCAGAGGGGCAGAGACAGCAGCAGTGCAGTGGCAGATGTCATCTTGGAGCATGTAGTGCAGGCAAGTGGGCTCTCAGGGGAACAGCCAGCAATATATATGTGCTGGAGAGGCAGATACTGTCCCTTGTGTCCAAAGTGATAGGTCCAAGTCGTTTGCATCTTCTGAATCTGGCCAATCCATGGAATAGCAGCACCAAAACACGCCCACAGCATCCTTCAAATCTTCAACTTCATGACATACATGATTTTGCAACATTGTTGTGGGTGACCAACTGATTTTCCAGCAACCGACTCGTTCGAAATTCGAAAACGCGTCCGTTGCCAGGCAAGCCCATTGTCAATGGGTGCGCACCGATCGGTCCATTGCAGTTCAACGCGCACAGGGGTACAACGCGTACCCGCACACATTGAAAGCAATGGGCCGGCCGGAGGCACCGATCGGTCCATTGCAGTTCAACGCGCACAGGGGTACAACGCGTACCCGCACACATTGAAAGCAATGGGCCGGCCGGAGGCACCGATCGGTCCATTGCAGTTCAACGCGCACAGGGGTACAACGCGTACCCGCACACATTGAAAGCAATGGGCCGGCCGGAGGCACCGATCGGTCCATTGCAGTTCAACGCGCACAGGGGTACAACGCGTACCCGCACACATTGAAAGCAATGGGCCGGCCGGAGGCACCGATCGGTCCATTGCAGTTCAACGCGCACAGGGGTTCAACGCGTACCCGCACACATTGAAAGCAATGGGCCGGCCGGAGGCACCGATCGGTCCATTGCAGTTCAACGCGCACAGGGGTACAACGCGTACCCGCACACATTGAAAGCAATGGGCCGGCCGGAGGCACCGATCGGTCCATTGCAGTTCAACGCGCACAGGGGTACAACGCGTACCCGACACATTGAAAGCAATGGGCCGGCCGGAGGCACCGATCGGTCCATTGCAGTTCAACGCACACAGGGGTACAACGCGTACCCGCACACATTGAAAGCAATGGGCCGGCCGGAGGCACCGATCGGTCCATTGCAGTTCAACGCGCACAGGGGTACAACGCGTACCCCCACACGTTGAAAGCAATGGGCCGGCCGGAGGCACCGATCGGTCCATTGCAGTTCAACGCGCACAGGGGTACAACGCGTACCCGCACACATTGAAAGCAATGGGCCGGCCGGAGGCACCGATCGGTCCATTGCAGTTCAACGCGCACAGGGGTACAACGCGTACCCGCACACATTGAAAGCAATGGGCCGGCCGGAGGCACCGATCGGTCCATTGCAGTTCAACGCGCACAGGGGTACAACGCGTACCCCCACACATTGAAAGCAATGGGCCGGCCGGAGGCACCGATCGGTCCATTGCAGTTCAACGCGCACAGGGGTACAACGCGTACCCCCACACATTGAAAGCAATGGGCCGGCCGGAGGCACCGATCGGTCCATTGCAGTACAACGCATCACTGTACATGTGACTGGCATATGTCAGCATGCCTGTCTCAGATGGACATATGCCAGCCACAGATAGCTCCCAGGGAGTGAGGGGCACACCTACATCACGACAGCCTGTCCAAACCTTATCATAAGGCATGTAAGGCTGCATTTCCTATTGTGTGTATGTTGGTGTACATGTTGTCCTGTGGGTGTCACCTGTGGGCAGCCACCCCCAGGCTGTGCACGTGTTCATGGGGACAGGATCCTGGGTGTTACGTGTACGTGACCACTGTGATGTGCAACTGTTCATATCTGTGCATGTGCCATGGTCACATTTCACAGTGGTGTTTGTGTATGTCATGTCACATACCCCGTGAGTCCCATGTGGGACGGTATGTTTGAGCCAGGGTGTCCCAGTGGCACAATAGTGATGGACCTCCACAGTCTTTGTGTATGTAGTGTCTACAATGTCTCTGATTTCATGTGCACAATGGGAGACAGTCTCCACATCCACGTTGTGTGTGCATGGACTCTGATGTTGTGCGTGTGTGTCACAGACGTCCATGTCTGTCCTGCCGTGGCAAGTGGGGCCACTACCTGTGGGGGTCATGTTTGTTTTGCTGTGGTGTACACATGATACTCCATGTGATGCCAGCGTCCATGTGGCATTACAGGGTCCCTGGGAATGTACCTGTCGTTGAGCTGTGGTGCCTGGAGCACATCTGTCCTCACATGTCACTGTGGGGGGTGATTGTGACACGGCAGCAGGAGATGGGAACTGTGACACGGCATCATGATATCCAATGGGCCAACCTGGGACAAATTGATGCCACCTGTAGGACCGTGTTGACAGATGTTGGCCATGTATGTACCATACATGTCCTTCCGGTACTGCACACTTCATGTAGTTGTGCCTCATAATGATGTATGTTGGGATCTTGAGTGTGTTCAATGCCGCATATGTGGGGTGACTGACAATCTTGCTTACTTCTCCTCTGCACTGCAGGGCTCCTGCTGTCCATCGGCCATTCCCAGACCTGGCAACGATGGTGGAACGGGACAGCATCCGACGGTACCGCTTCACCAGGCAGCTGATTGAGGATTTGGCAGTGCAGTTGTCCCCACATTTGCAGCCTGGCCGGCCGTATCCTACAGCGCTGACCCCCAAGGTGAAGGTGATGGCAGCCCTACACTTCTTTGCCACCGGTACCTTCCAACATACTGTTGCGACTGCTGGTGGGATGTCACAGACCATGTTCAGCCGTGTGCTCCGCGATGTTTTGGCGGCAATGTTGCTCTTCCTGAACCGGTACATCTATTTCCCTAGACTGCGACGACTCACTGACGTGAAGAGTGACTTTTATGCCCTGGGGAGGATGCCGCATGTAATTGGCTCCATTGATGGGACACATGTGGCTTTGGTACCACCACAGGCCCAGGAGCAGGCCTACAGGAACCGCAAGCACTACCACTCGGTCAATGCACTGGTGGTGTGTCTTGCAGACATGACCATCACACACGTGTGTGCCCGTTTCCCCTGGTTCAGCACACAATGCCTTTGTGATGAGGAGTAGTCGCATCCCCAGGATGATGGCACAGATGCAGAACCAGCGTGCCTGGCTTGTCGGTGTGTACTGACTTTGTGCCATTGTGTGTGATCTGATCTGTAGTATTCCGCCCACTTTTCCAAGTCAGCTAATGTGCACTTGTCTGTCCGTAGGTGACTCGGGATACCCCAACATGCCGTGGTTGCTGACACCCCTCAGGAACCCTGTGACACCTGCCCAGATGCACTACAATGAGGCACATGGTCAGACCAGGAGAGTGATTGAGCGGACCTTTGGTCTCCTGAAGAGCCGCTTCCGCTGCCTGGACAAGACCGGAGGGTCCCTCCCATATGCCCCTGCGAAAGTGTGCAAGATTATCATCGTCTGCTGCATGCTCCACAACCTGGCAGTGCGGAAGGAGTTGCCTCTCATCCAGGATGACAATGACCAACATCCGCCACCTGTGGAGGATCCTGGCCTGGACCACGATGCCAGTGACGATGATGATGATGATGATGGTGATGGTGATGTCCGCACACAGCTCATCACCATCTTCTTTAGCTGAATGTGAGTATCCTGAGGTGTCATGTCAATGATGTGAGTTGGCATGATGTGTGGGTGGTGCTCTGGTGCTGTTGGAGTGTGTCCATGGGCTACTTGACTGGATGTGTGTTGCGATGTGTGGTGACAGGTGGGCTGTACTCCCCAACAGTGTTGACATGCTAACTTGGTTCTGGGTGGGTATCTTGTAACATGTATTGTGCATGAGTTTTGCTGTTCTGTCCTGTACTCCATTGCTTTTGACTGTGTGTCATTTCTGTCCTTCACAGGGTACTTTCAGATTCGTTTGGTCAACTGTGTCCACCGACGACGTGATTGCACATCCAGGCTGGTAGCTGTTGTGTCCCTACAGGTGATGTGCGCCACACCCATGGACTTCCTTCCGTCTACAGTTGTTGACTGTGTGCCCGCTACCAGGTGGGGTTACCTTGCATCTGTAGTGGTTACGGCATGTTGCAACTGTGTAATAAACCTGTGCTTCACTTTGTGATGTGCGTTGTCTGTGGTCACACATTTGACTGCCATTTGCTTACTGCACCTGTGGGCTACTTGACTACAACTGGGAATGGGTGTGGTGTCTGTGCATTGCACCGTCTTCCCTGGCAACATCAGTGTAGGCAATGAGTCAGATGGCCTAGGTGTGTATGTGTCGTGTAGCCCTGGTGGTGTGTCTCCCTCATGTGTGTCACGTTGCCTGTACTCACATGCCTGTGTTGTCCTTGCTGTTGCAGTTCGCATACACAGTGTAATTTTGCAGTTCATCATCCCCATAACAGCACCCACGTTGGAATCACGACAGAGGCAAGTATGGTGTATTAGTGTGTTTATTGTGATACATTTGTGTTAATAGTGCATAGGATGGGTTGTGCTGTACATGAATCTTGCAATCCCAAGTTCCTAGGTGAATTGAAAGTCCGGGTAGACAGGATCCCCAGTATCGGGGCCACAGTTGTCTGACACATTGGTCCAACTTGTACTCCCCATGCAATGTGTGGGAGTAGTGTTGCCGTCAACAGGGTGAACAGTCTGTGCACAAAGGCGAACATCCAGAACAGGTTCAGGCTTCCTGGGAGTTGCGCTTGGGCATCGGCCTCTCACTTTTCCCTCCTCGGACGACCCCTCTTCTTGGGGGGGGGGCCCTCAAGTGCAGGCTGCTGCGGTGCAGGGGACTCTCCGCCAGAGTCCTCCTCCCTCCCTGTGGCAGTTGCAGTTTGTTCGGCACCAGATGTTGTTGGCACACAGGGAGGTGTGGACTGGTTGCTGTTCATCTGGCGGAGGCATTGTAAAATGTCCCTGTGCACCGCCGTCATCTCATGCAGTGCATCCCACTTGGACTCCACGCGGGACATGTGTGAGTCCACACGGGACATGTGTGACTCCACGTGGGACATGTGGGAGTCCAACCGGGCATGATGGGCAGCCTGCTGCTGTTTAATGTCTCTGAGGAGCCCCACTACCTGGCTGAGCTCTCCGGTGCTGGACTGGTACGCATCAGCTATGCGTACTAGTTGTGGGTCGTCATGCACACCAGCAACGTCTGCAAGCAGCGACCTCTGTCTCCCACCCCTCCCACCACCCCTGCTGACAGGTGCAGTGTGTGCAGTGGCACGCACAGATAACCCTGGTCCACCTTGGGGGTTGGTGGTGGTGGTGGTGTCCATGGCCCCAGGTTGGTCCAGGGTCACTGTGCTGGTGTTGCTCCTTATTCTGTCCATGTCGGCAGGGATGGTATTCGTGGTGACAGTCGTTGTAGGGGTGGGTGCAGGGGGTGCAGCTGGTGGTCATGCTGGTGCTGCAGCTGGTGGTCCTGCTGGTGCTGCATGTTGACTTGCACCGGATGTGCCAGGTTGTTCTTCATCGTCCGAGGAGGACAGAGGCTGTACGACGCCAGTGAGCTCGGCATCCTCATGAGCCTGGGACTGGGACTCCTCAGCGTCTGCTGCTGTGTCCCCATCATCACCTGTTTTTGGGAGACACAAACAATGTATGTCATGTTTCTGCAGGCATCAATGGTTGACACACATGACAGTTGTGACTGTGCCTCTGGGTGCGGGCCTGTACATTGCATTGTCCTAAGTCGTCACAGTCAGGGGTTGATATTGGTGTGGCACATTGTCCTGCATTATTTGGGCATTTCTATGTATTTTCTGGGGTGTGAACATGGTCTGCATTGCTTGTGTTTGGTTGACAGCCGGACCTCCTTCCCACCCACCCAGCCAGTCAGTTATCCCACCATGGAACGTGCTTGCGTTGCAGGGAGTGTAAGTTGTCTCTCAGGATGTCAGTCAGTGGTGTCCTGCTGTTTGTTGGTGCACAGTTGGCAGCAGGGCCTTGTGCTCCCCACAGCAGTAGCCAGTGTCAGCCATCTTGTGAGTCCTTCTCCACTCCCTGTGATGTGAGCATGGTTCAGGGTGGTGTTGATGGGACAGTTGTGGGGGTGAGCTATGTCTGTGACTACGACTCCCATCATGCCATTGCCTCCACCCCACTTGCCAGCATTCCCATACTTACTTGCTTTTGTGTGGAGTTCAGTGGGTGTGGGTGTGAGGGCAATGGCAAGATGGCTGACAGTGGTGTCCTGCTGTTGGTTGGTGTGCAGTACCCAGCATGCCCTTGTGCTCCCCACGACACAGCAACAGTGTCAGACATCTTTGATGGGCCTTTCCACTCTCTGTGGGATGTGCATGCGTGAGTGTGAGCTTGCTGGGCCATGTGGTGGGGGATGTAGGGCTGTGACTACGACTCCCATCATGCTATTGCCTCCTCCCCCTTCCCAGCATGCCCATGCTTCCTTCCTTTTGACTCTGCTTCCCTGTGGGGTGGGCTGGCTGTGCTGACAGGATGGCTGGGAGTGTTGTCCTGGCAGTTGTTTGGCTAAGAGTCCCAAGAGTGTCCCTGTGCTTCACACAACATAACCCAGGGTGGTGGTGCTTTGTGGGATCTTGTGTTAGGATGGAGGGCATTGCATTCTACCAGGTGGGTACTGTGGAGTTTGTGTTGGGGGGGTGTGAGGGGAGGTGCTGGTGACTATAGTCAGTGCTGCAAGTCCCCCTTTCCACCCAGCCAGCCAGATATCCCACCATGGAACGTGCTTGCATTGCAGGGAGTGGAAGTTGTCTCTCAGGATGTCAGTCAGTGGTGTCCTGCTGTTTGTTGGTGCACAGTTGGCAGCAGGGCCTTGTGCTCCCCACAGCAGTAGCCAGTGTCAGCCATCTTGTGAGTCCTTCTCCACTCCCTGTGATGTGAGCATGGTTCAGGGTGGTGTTGATGGGCCAGTTGTGAGGCTGAGCAATGTCTGTGACTACGACTCCCATCATGCTATTGCCTCCACCCCCCTTCCCAGCATGCCCATGCTTCCTTCCTTTGACTCTGCTTCCCTGTGGGGTGGGCTGGCTGTGCTGACAGGATGGCTGGGAGTGTTGTCCTGGCAGTTGTTTGGCTAAGAGTCCCAAGAGTGTCCCTGTGCTTCACACAACATAACCCAGGGTGGTGGTGCTTTGTGGGATCTTGTGTTAGGATGGAGGGCATTGCATTCTACCAGGTGGGTACTGTGGAGTTTGTGTTGGGGGGTGTGAGGGGAGGTGCTGGTGACTATAGTCAGTGCTGCAAGTCCCCCTTCCCACCCAGCCAGCCAGATATCCCACCATGGAACGTGCTTGCATTGCAGGGAGTGGAAGTTGTCTCTCAGGATGTCAGTCAGTGGTGTCCTGCTGTTTGTTGGTGCACAGTTGGCAGCAGGGCCTTGTGCTCCCCACAGCAGTAGCCAGTGTCAGCCATCTTGTGAGTCCTTCTCCACTCCCTGTGATGTGAGCATGGTTCAGGGTGGTGTTGATGGGCCAGTTGTGAGGCTGAGCAATGTCTGTGACTACGACTCCCATCATGCTATTGCCTCCACCCCCTTCCCAGCATGCCCATGCTTCCTTCCTTTTGACTCTGCTTCCCTGTGGGGTGGGCTGGCTGTGCTGACAGGATGGCTGGGAGTGTTGTCCTGGCAGTTGTTTGGCTAAGAGTTCCAAGAGTGTCCCTGTGCTTCACACAACATAACCCAGGGTGGTGGTGCTTTTGGGATCTTGTGTTAGGATGGAGGGCATTGCATTCTACCAGGTGGGTACTGTGGAGTTTGTGTTGGGGGGTGTGAGGGGAGGTGCTGGTGACTATAGTCAGTGCTGCAAGTCCCCCTTCCCACCCAGCCAGCCAGATATCCCACCATGGAACGTGCTTGCATTGCAGGGAGTGGAAGTTGTCTCTCAGGATGTCAGTCAGTGGTGTCCTGCTGTTTGTTGGTGCACAGTTGGCAGCAGGGCCTTGTGCTCCCCACAGCAGTAGCCAGTGTCAGCCATCTTGTGAGTCCTTCTCCACTCCCTGTGATGTGAGCATGGTTCAGGGTGGTGTTGATGGGCCAGTTGTGAGGCTGAGCAATGTCTGTGACTACGACTCCCATCATGCTATTGCCTCCACCCCCTTCCCAGCATGCCCATGCTTCCTTCCTTTTGACTCTGCTTCCCTGTGGGGTGGGCTGGCTGTGCTGACAGGATGGCTGGGAGTGTTGTCCTGGCAGTTGTTTGGCTAAGAGTCCCAAGAGTGTCCCTGTGCTTCACACAACATAACCCAGGGTGGTGGTGCTTTGTGGGATCTTGTGTTAGGATGGAGGGCATTGCATTCTACCAGGTGGGTACTGTGGAGTTTGTGTTGGGGGGTGTGAGGGGAGGTGCTGGTGACTATAGTCAGTGCTGCAAGTCCCCCTTCCCACCCAGCCAGCCAGATATCCCACCATGGAACGTGCTTGCATTGCAGGGAGTGGAAGTTGTCTCTCAGGATGTCAGTCAGTGGTGTCCTGCTGTTTGTTGGTGCACAGTTGGCAGCAGGGCCTTGTGCTCCCCACAGCAGTAGCCAGTGTCAGCCATCTTGTGAGTCCTTCTCCACTCCCTGTGATGTGAGCATGGTTCAGGGTGGTGTTGATGGGCCAGTTGTGAGGCTGAGCAATGTCTGTGACTACGACTCCCATCATGCTATTGCCTCCACCCCCTTCCCAGCATGCCCATGCTTCCTTCCTTTTGACTCTGCTTCCCTGTGGGGTGGGCTGGCTGTGCTGACAGGATGGCTGGGAGTGTTGTCCTGGCAGTTGTTTGGCTAAGAGTTCCAAGAGTGTCCATGTGCTTCACACAACATAACCCAGGGTGGTGGTGCTTTGTGGGATCTTGTGTTAGGATGGAGGGCATTGCATTCTACCAGGTGGGTACTGTGGAGTTTGTGTTGGGGGGGTGTGAGGGGAGGTGCTGGTGACTATAGTCAGTGCTGCAAGTCCCCCTTCCCACCCAGCCAGCCAGATATCCCACCATGGAACGTGCTTGCATTGCAGGGAGTGGAAGTTGTCTCTCAGGATGTCAGTCAGTGGTGTCCTGCTGTTTGTTGGTGCACAGTTGGCAGCAGGGCCTTGTGCTCCCCACAGCAGTAGCCAGTGTCAGCCATCTTGTGAGTCCTTCTCCACTCCCTGTGATGTGCGCATGGTTCATGGTGGTGTTAATGGGACAGTTTTGGGGCGGGCAATATGTGTGACTGCGACTCCCATGATGCTATTGGCTACACTGACTTGGCCAGCATACAAGGAATTCCTTCCTTTGAGTGGTCTTCACTGTGTGTTGGTGTTGTTGTGGTGGCTACATGTGTGGATGTGTTTGTTAGTTCTATTTGTGCCACTGCCTAGCTGTAGTTGTGGTTGTGTTTGTACATGTGTTGGCACAGTTGGATGTGACTTTTTTGATGGCATGTGTTGTGTTTATCTGACTGACATACACATTTTGGGATGATTCTGTTCTAGTTGCTGTGTAATTGCTATGAGTGCATGGTTTGACTCTCCCCTTGACAGGGATGTGTGTGTTTTGTGGCAGTATATTGTGTACATTTGTTGTGTACTCACCAGGCTCTGGGATGTCCTCTAGTCCATATACGCTCACTGGCGGAAGGATGGCCCGCACCTTCTCCTCCCAGGGCCTGAGGTATATTGGCTTGGCAGGAGGGCCACTGCCGGTGTGTTGGCTGTTGATGTAGTCTTTCTTCAGCATGTCCCGTACCCTCCTGCGCACGTCATACCACCTGTTCTGGAAGTCCGTCTTTTTGCGCCGACATGGTGATTGGGCGTTCACCCTGTTGATGATCCTCTCCCACATCTTGGTTTTCTGCGACATGGGGGTCTGTTGGACCAGAGTGCCAAACAGCTGTGGCTCCACCCTGAGGATCTCGTCTACCATGACTTCCAATTCACTATCTAGGAACTTGGGATTCTTCTTGGGGGGCATGGTGATGGGTGGTGATGGTGGGTGATGTGTGTGTTGGTGTGCAGGTGAGGGTGTGTGAGTGTGTGTTTTGCTGGGTGTATGTGAGGTAGGTATTTGTTGGTGTGCTGATGGTGTGTGGCTTGTGTGAGGGATGAGCTGTGGGTGTGTGGTTGCTTTCTCTTGGGTGCTGGCAGTGGAATGGCATTTGCAAAGGCTCATGGTAGTGATTTGTGTCCTTTATATAGGTGGAGTTGTGGGTGTGTCCTTGTTCTCTGTCCCCACCCCCCAGTATTTATTGGCTTGGTAATTGCTTGTTTGGCCTTTTTTTGGGTGATTTTTCCTTTGTGCTGTTTGTGTATGTTGGAAACGTTCTTGTGACCGAGTCGGACCCTGCATTGGTCTCGTACGGTGTTTTCCGTTTCGTTCACGCTGTGTTTGTGCAGTTTTCTATGCTGCGTACGCGTCGGTCGCGGTGTATTGTGTTGCTTCGGCTCGGTTTTGTATGCGTGTCGGTCGTACGGCTTGTCCTCCGTCCGACTCGCTCGTGGTTTTCGCGCCTTGCATCGTACTTAGCGCTTTGGAGTTAGCATGTACGTTTCGGTCGGATTTGTTCCGGGTGCGTGTCGGTCGGTTGGATTCGCGTGTTTTTCCGGCCGGATTGCTGTTTTCCGTGCGGCTCGGTCGGTCGACTTGGTTTCGTTACGTGTCGGTCGGATTTTTCGCGCCTTGCATCGTACTTGGCGTGTCGGGCGCCACGGGTACGTGTCGGTCGGTATTTTTTCCGGATCCGAGTCGGTCGGTGCTTTTTCCGGCCCGAATCGGAATCGACCCCTAAGTATGTAAAGTCCATATATGTGTCTCTGATTTTTTCGGGCAATATGTTTGTCACTGATACTTTTGTCTGCTATATTTTGTCATACAACTGCCCACAATCCAGAAAATAAACTGACTCCTTTTCTAGCCTGAATGACCTTCAACATCTGCTGCAAGAGATAAGTAGTGATCAGACCAAATCAATGGTCACTTGAGGTAACAATCAGATTGAAGTGATATCAGTCAAAGTAGGATGGTTCAAGCTGTTGGCATGCATCCTTCTCTGCTACAGTTCTGATTCATCTGTAGTGCTATTGATGATTAAGCATTAGGATTGTTTTGTACAGAGCTCATTTGCACCACTCAAAATGGTTTGCACATACCACAACTCACATATGTTGCACAATGGCTGCAGCAAATTCTTCTTTTCTGCATGGTCTTTCTAGATCCTGCACCATTTTATGAACTGATTTTGTGCTGGTACTAAGACTCAGAGCCATAAGAAGCTACTATTCAGTCTTACAGTCCATACAATCAGTCCTGGAATCAACTGTCCATCATGACCATGGTAATGTGGTGTATGAAATGCACCAGTGGCCTGGAAGTTAAATGTCACATTTATCTGCTGTGTATATTTACACCACCTACAAATATGAATAAAGTATTTGGCTCCAGAGAACACCATTGGGTCCTGTTTGGTTGCAGTTAAAAACTCACTGCAATAACACAAGGCAGGAAAATTGCTATGTCACATAGAAAACTTACTTTTCTACATTAGATAGGTTTCACCTGTGTAACACCAGCGGAGTGGGTGCTTAATGTATGAAAGTGGAAAAGTACTAATATTTAAAGAAAAGTATGTCCTCACAGTGAAAAGTAATGAAACGCTGTTTGTCAAAATTCAGGCAAAGTTATATTTTTCTAAGCATGCCCAATTGTCAATAAAAGCCCATTTAGTTAATGCAGCCAAATGATAGAAATAATAGAACATATCTTGAATGTTATTTTCCAGTGTTTATGTAAAATCCAATTTAAAGATGAAAGCAGATTTTTGAACTACAGTGAAAAACTAACTTTAGAAAGTGCGGTCTTTTCTTCAGTGACTGTATTTAGCAGTCCAATTGTGTATGAAATGCTGGCATTCTAGAGCACAATATACCCACTCGAAAACCCACCAAGACTGTTGTACTGCAAACATTAATCATCTAGCTGGGATGAGCCATTTCAAAGGAGCAGTATAGCCTACTCTTTCAAAGGAAAATTCCAACTGGGGACGCACATGATAGATTATTCTGTGCCCAGTCACTAGCCAGGGCACAGAATAAGAATGGACCCCACCATCAACTCTGGATAATATTCCTGGACCTGGAAATATATCTGAACGAAGCAACAATTCTCTGTGACTTGCCGGAGAAAGAAGCTGGAAGGACTCCTGATCTCCACTGGCATTCATGGACTGGACAAGCTCTACAAGACTCATCTGGCTGGCCTCCTCATCACTGCCAGAGGGACAAAAAGGTTAGAGAGGGGTCTACCCTCTGAAGCATATCAAGTTGTCCAGTTGTGAGTGGACTCCTTAGGACCTTGCAAGTGAGACCAGGTGCCTAGGAGACTGGCCGGCGAACTGGAGACTTTAGGGGAGACCTGGAGTGACTTTATCAGCATATAGAAATATTGGGAACTAATCATTTTCTGACTTTTGGAAGACTGGAACAGGGCACCAAAGCACCCTGAGAAAACGTGCCAGAACCTTCTCCGTACTGCAATTTTGTCCCACTCATAGCTTTTTCACTTGGTGTTCGAGGTTTCTGTAGAGTCACCACAGAAAAGTATCCAAGCCTGTGGTGCACTCACTGGCTAGAGCTTTCTGCCTTGCACCACTGAATAAAAGCGATAATCTAAAAAGTGACTAGGTATGAATGCTGGAATTGGGTGTCAGTGTGAGACAAAGAAACCATCTCTGCGGTGAAGGGGACAGAAGCTACAAAATCGAACTTCATCCTACCCATAGGTTTTGGCACCATAAATGAGGACTTCAGTGGTATCTCAATCGCAATATATCTGATTTTGAGGGACTCTTTATAGCTTCAGGAGCCTGTCTCGCCCCACTGAAGGATTTTGAGGACCAGAAAAGCAACAAATACCATAATCAAAGATTTGACCTGAATGACCAATTAGGTTTAAATGACCCCCCACTAGTTTGTGGCCAGCCTGAAAATGAGCATAGATCCTGCTCTACTGCAAATATTATCTTTAATTAGTGCTTTGCCATTTCTTGGCACCTCTTTCTTTAAAACATTAAAAATCCTTATCTCCTGTTAACCCTTTTATTTTTAACCATTGTTGTGTCGTTTTACGTACTATTTTTCCCTTGAATTTTATAGCGTTGTGTTCTACATTTTATGGTATTTGCCACTGGATGAACTTAACATTCATTTCGCTAGGAAACTGCCTGTTGTTTAAGTAATAGTTACCAGGGTCAATCTAAGGCGCATATTATCAAGAACGGCGTTAAAAATTATCGCCGGTTTAGCGGCAGAAAACTGCTGCTAAAGCGGCGATAATGGGCTTGATAATATGCCCTTGAGAATTCCAATAGAAGTCCATGTTCTGGTGTGATCCTGGGCTTCTATTGGAATTCTCCAGGGCATATTATCAAGCCCATTATCGCCGCTTTAGCAGCAGTTTTCTGCCGCTAAACCGGCGATAATTTTAACGCCGTTCTTGATAATATGCCCCTTAGTTTCTTATTGAACTGCGTTGTGACCTCACCAAGTTGTGTTTTTATGTACGTACAGGTACACCAGCCTCTAAAAAATGAATAATGGTGAGACTATACTGCCTTTCTGAATTATAAAACATTTT
This sequence comes from Calotriton arnoldi, assembly GCA_963921515.1. Classification (NCBI taxonomy): domain Eukaryota; kingdom Metazoa; phylum Chordata; class Amphibia; order Caudata; family Salamandridae; genus Calotriton; species Calotriton arnoldi. The sequence continues at coordinate 87,009 of CAWUFW010013858.1, forward strand.
TCAATGAAAAGCAACAAATTCAACAAAATTTACATTTATGGCCATTTAATTGTCCCCTTCTGATTTCCTCCCGCAGCTGTGGGTGAGGCCACACACGCTGCCTACAGAAATATGCCATATCTCACTTATATTCATACACAAAGGTATCTGATCTGCATTAATTGGTTTTTTTTATTACGAGGAATGAGCAATTGTCTGTTTTCATTAATTGCAATAATGACTGTTTCAGTACAGCTGCCTACCAAGCTGAATAGCATATAGGGAAATGTGTGACAGCCACTGGAGCCTAGGAGGTTTCCATTTGTTGAATATCTTTAGAAGCTATGGGGCATATTATCAACGGCCAGCGATAATTATCGCTGGCCGTGATTAGCGACGTATTCCCTAACGCAGGCTATCTCTGGAATTTATCGCCCTGGTAGCGCGTTATTAACAACGCGCTTCTCCAGGGCGATAAAAATTCCAGAGATAGCGAGGTTATCGCCGTTTTGCAGGGAACATCGCGGGTTTTCCAGCGATGTTCCCTGCAAAACGGCGATAACCTTGCTGATACGACCCTGTGGTCGTATCAGCAGAATCCACCCCCTATGTTAGGGATGGCTAAGTCAGGATTTTAGCAGACGTTAGATTTTGGCGAAAACGGCCGTTTTCGCCGAAATCTAACCTCTGCTAAAATCATGTGGGCTGCCTTGTAAATATCGCGATGTGAACATCAGCGATATTTACAACGTAGTCCATCCGGGGTACACCCACTTTGCATCTCATTAGAGATGCAAAGATGGGCGTTGGGGGAAAGGGCGATAATGCAAGGATTCATGCGATAGCGTGACCTTGCTGATTAGGCGATAAAATTATCGCCGCTTTTCGTCCGAAAACGGACGCAAAAGCGGCGATAATTGTTTATCGCCTCGTTGCTAATATGCCCCTAAGTTTTTCCCATCTAAAGTACACCATTACTAGACTCCTGGTAACTTAATCACCTAACCGAATTTATCACCTCTGTATATATTTAATCAGTCTCTGAAACCTCATTCAAAATATAATCATTTCAAATACGAAGTGGTGTATAACCTGGGTATTTTTTATGTTGACTGCACTCAAAGATATATGCATATACCTTTTTACAGTTTTTTAATATCTAGTTTTGTATACATTGCACCAGGGCATCCTGGGTAATCTTTTTGCCGTGATCCTTCTTTAGGCTTGATCACTTTCTTTTCTTAGTGGCATTAATTTCTCTTCAGTTTTTATTTGGTGCATTGAAAGTCAGCTTTTCCAGGCAGCACCTTTACTGAGACCACCAGTTTCCACTTGTCATGAAATATAGAAAATGAAACCAAAATCTTGAAACTGACTTTTAAAAAACTTTCGGGCTAATTTATAAGAGGCCTGCGCCACCGGAGCATCACTTTCTTTGGCGCTCCTGTGGCACAGGCCTCTCAATCATATCTATGAGGCGACGCAAAGCCACCCTCCGTGGCTTTGCATGGCCTCATAGATATGGAGTGAGGCAAGGCAGTGCGAAGCTCTGTGTTTCCTTACTCTGCATCAAGGAGGCATTCCATGGGTGTTACAGTAGGTGATCCCATGAAACGCCCATGGATTTTGACGCTGTACCAGATTTACAAAATCATGTAAACCTGGAACAGTGCCAAAACCTTACTCCTCTCCAGAGCAGGTGTAATGAGGAGAAATGTTTAATTTCTCCTTGTTTTTCCCTCATTCCATGTGTGCTGCAGCCTGCAGCACACACAGAACGAAGAAAACACTTCTCTAGACTTTTTGTATGCAGGAAGGTGCCCTTTCCTGCACAAAAACAATCCTGCCAGCAACGCAGACACCCTTCCACCATGGTGCAAGGGTGCCTGCTTTGGCGCTAGGCACCAAATTGTGCACCAGCGCTGGCTGAAAGAAGATAGGAATGCACCTTATCTTGTAAATACCATGCATTCCAGCCCATTCAAATTGGCATAGGGCAGTGCAGCAAAAAGGCTTGCAGCGCAGCACTATACCAATTGTTTTGCAAATGAGGCCATTTGAATATACAGAAAAAAGTATTGAAAGAAAGATAATTCCTTTGCTGGTGTTTACTAATGTTTCGGCCCAGATAAACTAACATTTTGCACTGGGTTTACATCACTTTTGTGATGCAGACCCAGTGAAAAGTGCTAGGGTAGGGTTTACTTTCCAACGCAAATCAGGATTTGTATTGCATTGCATCCAATAGTAACTTAAATTGCACTTTGCGTTGCTTTGTGTTACTTTGCCTCAAGTGGTGATGTCTTGGGTGTTGCCTGGGTAGTCCCATGCACCCACCCTTGGATTTAAACGTAAATGCCTATTTGCAAACATTAGAAGACAAGGATTTATGCCAAAATCTTAAGCCTCCTCGAGGCAGAAGTAACGAGGAGAAATCTATCATTTCTTCTCGTTTTACCAACTTTGCATGTCAATCAATCAATCAATCATGTCACTTATAAAGCGCACTACATACCCGCGAGGGTCTCAAGGCGCTGGGGGAAGAGGGGGGTGGTGCTGCTACTGATCGAAGAGCCAGGTCTTGAGGAGTCTTCTGAAGGCCAGTAGGTCTTGGGTCTGTCGGAGGTTGGTGGGGAGGGTGTTCCAGGTCTTGGCGGCGAGGTGGGAGAAGGATCTGCCGCCGGCGGTCGTTTTCCGGATGCGGGGGACTGTGGCGAGGGCGAGGCTGGTCGAGCGGAGCTGGCGGGTGGGGGTGTAGAAGCTGAGTCGTTTGTTGAGGTAGGCTGGTCCGGAGTTGTGGAGTGCTTTGTGTGCGTGGGTGAGGAGCTTGAAGGTTATCCTCTTGTTGACAGGGAGCCAGTGCAGGTCTCTCAGGTGGGGTGTGATGTGGCTGCGTCGGGGGATGTCGAGGATAAGACGTGCAGAGGCGTTCTGGATGCGTTGCAGCCATCTCAGGAGCTTAGCCGTCGTTCCTGCGTAGAGGGCGTTTCCGTAGTCCAGCCTGCTGGTGACGAGGGCCTGGGTGACTGTTTTTCTTGTTTCGGTGGGGATCCACTTGAAGATCCTGCGGAGCATTCGGAGGATGTTGAAGCAGGATGAGGAAACGGCGTTGACCTGCTTAGTCATGGAGAGGGTGGGGTCGAGGATGACCCCTAGGTTGCGTACGTGGTCGGTGGGTGGCGGGGCTGTTCCCAGTGATGTTGGCCACCAGGAGTCGTCCCAGGCTGAAGGGTTGGAACCAAGGATGAGGACCTCCGTCTTGTCCGAGTTCAGCTTCAGGCGGCTGGTCCTCATCCATTCGGCAACGGCCTTCATTCCTTCGTGGAGGTGGGCTTTGGCGGTGTGAGGGTCTTTGGTGAGGGAGAGGATCAGCTGGGTGTCGTCGGCGTAGGAGATGATGTTGAGGTTGTGCTGTCGGGCGACGTGGGAGAGGGGTGCCATGTAGATGTTGAACAGCGTTGGGCTGAGGGAGGAGCCTTGGGGTACGCCGCAGATGATCTTGGTGGCCTTGGATCGGAAGGGGGCGAGGCGGACGCTTTGTGTTCTGCCGGAAAGGAAGGATGTGGTCCAGTCCAGGGCCTTCTCTTGGATCCCGGCATCGTGAAGGCGTGTTCGTAGTGTGTGGTGGCAGACCGTGTCGAAGGCGGCTGATAGGTCCAGGAGGATGAGGGCTGCTGTTTCTCCGTTGTCTAGCAGGGTCCTGATGTCATCGGTGGCGGCGATGAGGGCGGTTTCGGTGCTGTGGTTGCTGCGGAAGCCGGACTGGGAAGGGTCCAGGATGTTGTTCTCCTCGAGGTAGCGGGTCAGTTGTTTGTTGACGATTTTCTCGGTGACCTTCGCGGGGAACGGGAGCAGAGAGATGGGTCGGAAGTTCTTGAGGTCCTTGGGGTCTGACTTGGGTTTCTTGAGTAAGGCGGTGATCTCGGCGTGCTTCCAGCTTTCCGGGAAGGTTGCTGTCTCGAAGGAGATGTTGATTATTTTCCGGAGATGGGGCGCGATGGCTGTACTGGCTTTGTTGAAGATGTGGTGAGGGCACGGGTCTAGCGGTGAACCGGAGTGGATGGTGTTCATGATCTCGCTGGTGTCCTCGTCGTTGATGTTGGTCCAGGAGAGCAGGCGGTTGGTGGTTGTGGGGGCAGTGGTCTCGGTGGTTGCCGGAGCGGTCGTGGTGTTGAAGCTGTCGTGGATGTCGGCGATTTTGCGGTGGAAGGAGGTGGCCAGTGAGTCGCACAGGTCTTGCGACGGCTGGATGTCGTTGGTGTTGGAGCTGGGGTTGGAGAGTTCCTTCACGATGTTGAAGAGCTCTTTGCTGTTGTGTGCGTTGTTGTCTAGGCGGTCTTTGAGTGAGGCACTTTTGGCGGATCTGATGAGGTTATGGTGATTGCGGGTGGCGCTCTTGTGGGCGGCGTAGCTGTCTGCTGTCCGTTCGTGGAGCCAGATCTTCTCCAGTTTTCGGCATGTTCGTTTGGAGGCCTGGAGGTCTTCGGTGAACCAGGTGGCTTTCTTGCTGGTGTGGCTGTTGGGCGGATTCTTGAGCGGGGCGAGGGTGTTGGCGCAGTCGTCGATCCACTGTTTGAGGTTGCGGGCGGCGGTGTCGGGGTCGGAGGGTTCGGCGGGTGGGCTCAGGGCGAGGGTTGTGGTTAGCTGGTCTTCCGTGACTCTGCTCCAGCAGCGGCGAGGCATTTGTTCGGTGCGGTGGTGCGTGGTGGGCTTCCTGTAGGTGAAGTGGATGCAGTGGTGGTCAGTCCAGTGGGGTTCGGAGGTGTGGTTGAAGGAGACGTGTGGGCTTGCGGAAAAGATGGAGTCTAGCGTGTGGCCGGCGGCGTGGGTGGGTGTAGTCACGAGCTGTCTGAGTCCGAGGGTGGCGAGGTTGTCGATCAGGGTGGTGGAGTTGGTGTCCTTGTTGTTCTCGAGGTGGAAGTTCAGGTCCCCGAGGAGGATGCATTGTACAGCACACATCCAAAGTAGGAAAAGCCTTAAGGTATAGCTTTTGTACTGAAAGCGGCCACTTCCACTCAAAACTTATACTTCAGAGAATGCACACACCCTTGAACAATATCACAAGGGTGTGTATGTTGGCGCATGGCTGCCAAAACTGTGCCAGCGCTAAAGGAGAGAAAAAATGCACCAATTGTTAGTCCATCTTTGCACATTTTGTCTCTCTCCCTTTGAAGCAAGGCAGCGCCGCAACTTCGATGCAACATTATCTTGCATCAAAGAATAAAAAATCCGGGCCTTAGTGTGGAAAGGGCAGTGACATAGTAACATTGCTATCAGCCTTGATGCACAGAAGGAAAATGGGCTCCTCCCAGTTTCACAGTAACAACAGCTCTAATTGTGGTCAATTGAGACCCTCAAATCGCTGTGTTTCGGTGCCCCTGCACCTCCTGCAGCATTAATAGCTACCGCCATTGAAAGTAGCTCCCACTGCTTTGTTGATAATAAAATGAAAATAAGTATATATGCATTGAGGGCATTTTATGGCATCAACATATATTAGATAAATTGTAATTTAAATAATTTAACCTGGGTCCAGATTTACAAAGTAATTCATCATCTTGCCTCAGACACAAGTTTAAAAAAGTGCAAAGCAAACATGTCGTATTCACAAGTAAAAAATTGGCCAGCAAAAATTATCCTGTATGAATGTTACATATGCATTGTACACGGCAATGGGGAATGCACAAATAGCCCTTTTAGAAGTGGGGACTGAGGGTGGCCACTCTGATAGATATGCACATTCCAAATTAAGGAAGGGAGGTGGTTATACATTTGCACCCCAGCTTTTCATTCGAAATGCATGATCAGCTTTGACATATGTTAAGAGTGCTCCAAAGTAGGTACACGAGGGCTGGATCCATGCAAGAGCTTCATTTTAACCAAGTTGTAAATACATTCAATTTGGATTAATTGTATAAAATGTATATTAGGCTTTAATCCTGAAAACCGTGTACCGATTTGAATCTCCTGGACCTCTGGTAGGTGTAAAGCGCAAATCATACATAGGCAATTTACTGACCCTGTCTAATTTGCTCTCACCCCATTCATCAGTGCTCAGACCCTGAATGATAATGGGTGCACCAATTACATTCTGCCCTTTTGTTGCGGTAGAAACGAAATTTCAAATGCTCTTGTCACTTGTGCTGGAGGATGGTGGGGATCTGCTGATAGCAGACACTTTTCCTCCACAGATGTGACTGGAGAGATACAATGCTTCCAAATGTTTAGGGCATGCACACTAGAGATGGACAAGCCAGCAAATCAATAGGGAGAGGCGAACCAGGGCCAAGCCAACGGTTTGGCTTGGCTCTAGTAGCGATAGACATGACAAGCCATCAACATTTTTGGCAGTACCATGAGGCAAGGTGGATGCTGGAGGGTCAAGATGAACTCAGACACATCCATTCTACAGAACATGGTGTCTAATTTGGGGGCCACGGTGCTCCTCAGGGGGACAAAGGGGACAGCATCATCTGAACCAGGTAGTGAATGGGTTACATAAACATGCACTGAATTTTGATTGCTGCAATGTGTTTATTAGCTGCCTTGTTATATATTACATTGGTGGGTGTTATACATAACATGTTTATATATTGTGTGCATTTTATGTATGGTGTAAAATGATTTGCATAAACTGTAACAATACTTTATGGTATTGAACATACTGCTGTAGTAGGTACACATAGGAGTCTTTCTGGGTTTAAAAATATTGCTTGAATTGCATACAGTGGGGCGATGGTGATATTGCCAAATTGTAATTATGGGTACTGGGATGTGCTTAAATGTTGCACCGCTTCACAGTTGCTAGTAAAGGGATCTCCACTAGTATCGGGCTTGCTTTTTTCAGGGAAGCAAGTATCTGCCATGTCTTTAAAAAGCCACATTCATTCAGAGCGGAATTGGAAACAGTTTCATTCCATAACTTTACATCCACAGCCTGCATGCTGTGGCAAAATAAACTCCACCTGCTTTATTACTTAAACTTCTGCATGACAAAAAAAAATGTCCTTGCATTACTATTTTTGAATGCTCCTCTTCTTCCCTCTATATGCCTCAACTATGTATAAACTACTCTAAATCTCATGCCTTAAAACTTATTTTGAAATTGTTTGCTTCTCAAATAGCCACCGCTAATGATCACACCTAGGTCACTAATGTAGCACAAAGAAAATGTAACACGTGGAATTGTTTCCTTTAGCATGCCTTAAGCATGCAAAACTGACCCCTATAACCAATGGACTGACCACTAACTTTGGACTCCAGGGTAGGGTGCAACTCCCCATAATGTGCTTTAACACTGTCAGTGGTAGTAAGCATTATATAAAAATCTCATTATAAATCATGCAACAAATGCCAAGTAAAAATATGGTAAAGATGTTTTAAAATTCGAAAAAATATATTTCTTCAACATGTGGAGGCATTTCAATTTAGTATATTAGTTTGTATCGCTGTATTGTGTGGCATTTATTAGAAGCATTTATGAGAAGTGGTCATTTCTAATCATCAACTCAGAAATATTATTCCCCTTTCCCCCACCTCCCTGAGGACCCTGTTACAAAGATGTAAGTCACTTGTTATGTGTACCCTATGTGTGGTCTAGGTTTTTAGGTCTTGCCTGAGCCAGCGCATGCGCTGCTCTGGCGAGAGTTTTAGTAAGCGGGTTTTGGAAGTGCAAACAGCAGTGGCTTTTGCTGGCGACCAGCTTGCATTCACGCGAGCGTGCACGCGCGATCAGGCGCCATATGGCTTCCCTCGCCATCTGTCTTCCCTCGCGATTACTTTCACTTTCACGGCCGCGCGGCCGTGTCAGTTTCACGGCCGCGCGGCCAATGCTTGTTGTTCTTGGGAACCTCACCTTCACCTTCTGTCGTCTCATGCTAAATATCCATTACGTTCCATTCTATACTCAAATCAGTTTTTCCTTCTCCCCTTTTCACCATCTCATATCTCAGGCTTATCTCTTCATATTGTATTGTTCTATTCTTCCTGTTTATTTCCTTTCCTTTCTCTTCTCTTCCACTCCATACACTGATCACGCTACTTTCCTTTTCATTGCATTTAATTTCACCCCCACCGCTTGTTCTTTTTACTGCTCTGTTAGATGTTAAGACTTTACGATCTGAGAGGACACACTTTTATTGGAGTGCCTCGTAAGAGCTGGTCAACCCTGTACACAATTAGGTGGACAATTAATCTGGAAGACAAGAACGGAGGGCCAGGTTAATGACTTGCGAGACAGAGTGTGATTGCTCGTCTCCGTCGCTCTGCTGTTATTTCATGCATGTATTCACACTTGTGAAGTGACATTATGTCTATGTTCGTGCATGAGCGGACCCGAAGCAATCAACCCCCTTTCTCGTGCTGCAGACCACACCGGACACTGTGTGCTCACATAGCACACACTCGTATACCACACAGATCGCAACACAGCTCATGGAAATTTCAACTGATATCAGCGGACATTTCTAGAGATATTAGTCTCTCTTAAGGTGTCAGTGTAAGGGTGTAATGTAAGGTGTGGTATGACACTGCAGGGCTGGTACTATCCTACACAATGGCGTAGTGGACCCGTAGGTGCTTTGTGCAGTTGCATAAAAACACACAGACGACCGCAAGCTAGGTGAGCGCTCCACACATGTAAACACACACATATAAGTACCGTGCACGGCCTTCCACTCTATTTTATATTTAAACGTTCAGTCATGTGAAGGCGTTGGCGTTCACAAGACTGTAAAACGTTGGAATTATTAAAACCACCGAAAATGTCCTGAAAATCAGCAATCGAATATACTAGCAGAGGCAGTGCAACGCGAAGGAGATGAACACATGGAACCACATTCCAGTGTTAGCGCGAATTCCACATAACTTTCTAGGGAAACAATTAACTGTTTAATGAACACACGCGCAGACACCGTCAGTGAGGTGAGTGGTTTTGGTTATGATTGAAAGGTTTTCCAAAAATATTACAGTTTTGTTACGCCAGCTTATCTAAAAAAAAATATGAAATGGTTGAGTACATTTTTTTCTTAGCGATGTTACACTGAAAAAGTGGCAAGTTGGGCCCATCTTCGGTAATATTTTCTCGCAATAATGAGGTGAGTTTCAGAGTATACATAGACAGACGGGTACAGATAGGTGCACGGGCACACACAACTCACAAAGACACAGGGAGATGCACTCACACACACACACACACAGACAAGCAAACGTGCAGGCAAACAGACACCAAGAGCCACACAGATATTTAGTCGTTGCGCTGTGCAACTTGCACGGAAAAACAAAGACGGGCCACGAATACTTCTATGCTTCTGTCTCGGCCAACTGATACTCCTTTCAGAGAGTTTCTAGTGTCACGGTTTCCCCTTTTCCCCATAAACTTCCCATTTTTGTATTGCCAGTTGGGCCCCACTTGGTGAAGCATTCTAACTTGCCCACTTCTGCCAAAGCCTCACTATCCCCTCACATCCCAAGTAGGCTGTCACTTCTTTCCAAACTGATATCACCATCTGTGTGTGGGTAGGTGTATTTCTTCGACGTCTGTTTCTGTATAATGCTGCTGCATAGCCACTTTTGCCCATTGCATACCTGTCTATCCTAACCGTGGTTGCTTCTTGAGCTGCGGATACCCAGTCGTTCATCGGTACCAGCTGTGAGGCTCAATAATATCTCTTGATGTCAAATAGACCGCCCACCATCATACACTCACCTAGTCCATTTGTTTGTATCTATAGGGAGGCCCACTTCCTATAATAACAGCCTGCTCTCAGCTTCCAGCCTCATTACGAATTCCTTTGGGTTGCAGCAAGGGGTGTTCTGGAGCGCATAGAAACCTGGGCATGGACACCATCATAAACATGGCCGCTCTGCCCAGAAGTGACAGCGGCAGAGTCCACCAGTGCCAGGCATCACTCTTGATATAGTCAAGCAATGTGTAGGGGTTTTGGTCAAAGAACACATTTATATTTCTTGTTACATAAGTGCCCAGGTATCTAAAGCCCTCAAGTGCAATAAGAATTTGCCAGTCCCTTGGCAATCTCGATAATCCTCTTATAATAGGGTATATGTGGGATTTTTCAAAGTTTATTATATACCCAGAAACACATTCAGTTTTCTGGATATAGTCAGCTCGGGTTTCGACGCATATAGCAGAACGTTGTCTGCAAACAGAGAAATTCTTTCCTCCCACATCGTGGCCCATCACACAATGGATCCTCTCTAATACAGACACCAAGGGACTCAACGCCAATGTAAAAACAAGCATTGGCATAGCCAATAGGTCTCGCCTTTGGGACCTTATAAGTGTTTAGCCATGCAACAGTTGATGTTGTTGCACCAAGGATGTTGTGCTGGATAACTAAACACTTATAAGGTCTCAAAGGCGAGACCTATTGGCTATGCCAATGCTTGTTATTATACAGGAGGCAATATTATAGTCTATTAAAATATATACAAAATAGGTATTGGTATAGCACTGTTAGACTTGGCCTCTTTTGGCGTGTTTCCCCTGAGTTTTTGCTTTCTGACCTCCCGGTTTTGACTCTGGCTTAGTGTCTCTGCGCACTTTCTCACTGCTGTTCAGTGTTAAAGTGCAAGTGCTCCTGCTGTAAACTGTGTTATGGTTTGGTGTTTCCATGATTGGCATATTTGATTTACTTGTCAGTCCCTAGTAAAGTGCACTGAGGGTGCCAGGGCATGTAAATCAAATGCTGTTAGTGGGCTGCAGCACTGGATTGTGCCACCCACACAAACAGCTTGTAAATGTAACTTTGGCCTGTCATTGCAGAGCCTGTGGGCAGTCTGGGACCGCCATGTCTACTTGGCAAGTGTACCCACTTGCCAGGCCCTTACCTTCTGTTTTATTGCATGTCAGTCACCCCTAAGGTAGGTCCAAGGTACCCCTGTGGATAGGGTGCAGTGTATGCGAAAGGTAGGACATGCCCTGGTGTGTGTGGCATGTCCTGATAGTGAATAACTGCCAATTTCGTTTTTCACTACTGCAAGGCTACCTGTTCCCATAGGCAGAATGGGGAGTTTGTTTATAACATCTTATAAACATAACTGGCCCTGGAAACAAGGTAGAGAAATAAAGTTTAGTATGCCTGAACTCAGAATCTAAAGATGCATCTTTTAGTGAAGGTGATTTTTACATTCTGTGTTTGAAAATACCACTTTTAGAAAGTAGGTATTTTCTTGCTCAGCCATCCAGTGTTCCTCTGCTAGGATGTGAATTGGATGTCTGGCTTTTGGATGACAGGGGCTGGAGAGGGGCAGCTCCAGAAGTCTGATGGGTCAGGGTTGGGCTGAATAGACCAGGGTTGCATTTAGAGTAGTGGGAGGAGATTTCCTTCCACCTGAATGGGCCTGGTCTGCCTTGCACAATGCCGTCTCCACCCCCTGCCAGGAAGCTGCACCAGTAAGGACAGAACTGGTTTTGGCTGGGTACAGACACTCTCTGCCTTCAGAGAACAAAGGATTTGGTCGTATAAATATTGGGGCCCAGACCCCAGAACTTTAGAGCTCTTTTGGACCAAGAAGACTGCCAAGAAGAAGAGCTGGAGAAGCTGTGAGGAGGAACTATCACTTTGCTGAGTGATTTGCTGTGTTGGCCTGCAGTGGCTGCTTCTGTCTTGGGCAGTGAAAGGACTGGACTGAACTTTCTGCAACTTCTTTCTTTGAGTATCTCCAAGGGCTTGAGGTAGAGCTTGCCCCCTGTTCAAGAAGTCTCAGGAACAGCAAAGACTTCAAGTTCTTCTGCCCTCAGCACTGGGGACTGTGTGTTTTGTGCTGCAACAGAAGAAAAAGCAACCCAACGATGTCTACGACACCGCTGCTGACTCCGTGTCCTGAAGGCACCGCAGAGGGCACCGCTGCAACGCCACACCGCGACCCTGGTCTCACCAACGACGCCTGCTGATGCCGCCACCGAGCTGCAGCTCCCACCGCGACCTGTGGGCACTGCACTCCACATCGCTTCGCTTCACGACGACGCCTTGGTATCCCAGACGACGCCGCTCCACGCCGAAATCAATGCAGCTGCTTTCACCATGGTTCGAGGGCACAGCTCGTAAAGTTACACGACGCACCGCCCTCATCCCGCACCGCCGGCGCCATCGACTCCAGTTCGTCAGCCGACGACAAAGCTTCAGCAACGACGACGCCACTGCTTGCACCGTGACCTGCCAGCACCACGACGAGCACCACATCACTCCGCACCGTGACCCTGGCATCTGACACCGCCACCAAGCCACCGCTGCACTTCGCACCGCAGCACCCGACGCCTGCCGATGCCATTGCTCCTGACTTCAACCACGAGGAGTTCTATCTGCAACGCGTGTGACTTCAAGGGCCCGACGACTCCTGCACTGACCTCCGGAACCGACGCCTGCGGACGCCGTGCTTTCAGAAGCTCAATGAGAGGTCGCCGACGCCCTTAATTTCTAAAGGTACTGTTTTGCGGGTCTTCCCGACACCGTAGCTGGCCCGCGACGCCGCGGTCAGTCAGAACTGTTTGGATTTGTTTGTTCACAACGCCGTGATAGCCCCAGAGGGAGCTACCGCACTTCAAGGAACTGTTTTTTAAGGTTATTTTGATAACTGAAGATTTCTAAATACTGTATTGTGGATTTTACGTTTTTGGTCTTGTCTTAAGTATATAAAAATATTGGATATTTTTCTAAACTGGTGTGATGTCCTTTTGTAGTGCTTACACTGTATTACTCTTGGTTATGTGCAAATGCTTTACACACTGCCTCTAAGATAAGCCTGACTGCTCATGCCAAGCTACCAAGGGGGTGAGCAGGGGTTATTTTAGGAGTGTAACTCCCTTATCCTGACTAGGAAGAAGGGTCCCTATTCGGACAAAGGTACCTACCTCTGCCAACTAGAGACCCCCATTTCTAACAAGCACGCATCCTTATATGATGTTTTAGAAGTTGCTTTCAACTATGACCATAAAGGAAAGGAGATACAGTGACATGAGGTACATTTCTCGGGTCACACTTTTCAGTCAAGTGAGGATCTGAGGTTTCCTTTACTCAAGTTGTGCAAATCAGCCACTTGATTGTTATTTCTTTCTCTCTTCCATTTTACATCACAGATTATTGCTTTGTCTGTAATTCTTTGTGGAGCTACATCAGTGCACTAGCACTAAATAAATATACATATTACATGGAAAATCAGGTTTTAAGTAAGAAGTATTTTGAAACAAATTAAAACTTTAAGAGAAAGCAGAGTACACTATTTTAATATTGCTATCAGCTGCATCCCATTGCTTAACAAAAAGACTGATATGAGGAGATTTCAGGAGAGGCTCCGCAATTTAGATGAAGCGCATTCACAAAACAAAGGTCTGGGACAGCGACAGGATTCATAATACACAAGTAAAATGCAGAGCTCAGCAACTGGGGGATTTTCACACAAAGCCTATATCCTGCAACAGGCATTTTACTCTTTTCATTAACCCCTGTGATTGGGTGAAATTTCAGATGGACAAACCATCAAGGCACTGCAGATTCCTGTGAAATGCTTGGAGGAAAATCATTTGCATAACATCCCTCTCAGACTCTGGAGCACATATGCAAAACGGACATAACACAGCACGTTACCTCCTCTGCTACAGGGGTGAAGGGAAGAGCTTGATGATTGAGGTAAGAGGGTGGGGGGCAGAAGCCACATGAAGGTTTGACTCACTTTTGGCATGAAGGTCCAAGAAGACTTCGAGCAGAATCAGAGACAGGCGTCTGGATTAAGCCTGGCTAGAGCCTTCAGTGGCTTACCCACCTCTATTGCACACAATAGTGACATCTACAAGGGTGCCTGACCATGCTGCTCTTACACCACCCACCCAACCCTGCCACAACATGAAGATCTCACGGTAGAATACTGGACCTCTATGCTGTCTACCCTTGGGTAAACATTTACAATGCAAATTATTGCATCAGAGATTTACAGCCAGAGCCCTAAGTATTTATTCCTTGACATTTTGGGCATCAATGACTATTTCACCAGTGCTCCTACTTGTTTACGTTGAAAACTTTGTTCATGTTAAAGCAAACACTCCCAGGACCTTTGCACACTTTCCAAATTCTGCTAGACCCTGACCTTCCTTGTGGCTGATCCAGCTGTCTACATCCTCGTGTTTGAAGGTCCCTTCCTGTGTTGAATGACTAATCTTGCCAACCACATCCCTGCTTCAGTGTTTAATCCTACTCTCCATTTCTTTTTTGCAAATATGATTCATTTGATCCTACTTACTTCTGCTTTTAGTTACGTATTTCAATTACTGTCCAATTGCTACTAAATACTAGAACTATATACTGATATTTCTACTTTCAATTTCTATATCTTCTCATATCTGCAGGAATCCACACCCATCCCCTTTCTTCTATCTAAGTCCCAGAGAGACTTTCCATTTCTAGTGCAATGCTTCTAGATCATGGGTACTCACTAACATTTCCCTGGGGGCCGCAAAGTACTGTCTGTGGCATGCCCGAGGGCCGCACCAATGCCAGCAGGGCAAGGGTCGGGGTGATGAAAGGTGGACATAGGGGGGACTCAAAACAGATGCACAGTGTGGACAGCAAACCAAGCCTTCACATGACGTCTGTCTGCCACCAACGCTCTATTGGCGTGCACTAAGAATTAAAGTCAAAGCAACGCTCATGCATGTTAATAAAATAAAAATTTTGAAGTTTGCAGAGAGTGTATCATGTTTTTACATGTTTAGTGCAAGATGTCTTTAAAACTAAAGGTGTTCCTAAAGATAAGTTGTCCAGGACACCTTCTTTTCTTCTTTTCCATTACTTTAGTTAATGTGTAAATAAAGGAAACCAATTTCTTTCACAGTTGTCTGAGTGTTGCTGTTCTGTCAAGTGAACAGCCGCCCAGTGCTGCTGTTTACCAGGGGGCCGCAATTAAAGATCAGGAGGGCTGCATGTGGCCTCCGGGCCTACTTTGAGTATCCCTGTTCTAGATTATGACCTAAATCCTTGGTCCACTTATTTATTTTATTTGACTCATTTATAAGGCGCACAAATCATCCCCAGGGGGATCTCTCGGCGCCCGAGAAGGAGGCAGATGTAGAGTAAAATATAATATTCGTTCATTAGAATAGCCAGGTCTTAAGCAACTTTTTGAAATGTGGGAGGTTTGGGCAGGCACGGATATGTTCTGGGAGCTCATTCCAATGTTTGGGGGCCAGGTAAGAGAACGCACAACCCCCCATTTTGACTTTCCTTATTCTCCTGCTACAGCAAAGTCAAAACTGCTTAATAACCTGCGGAGTGACTCCCTAAAACCTTTGAGTATTCCTCCCTCAAGCATTCACAGGTTAATGAACAAGGCAAGTTGTGGACTTCTAAACATTCCTAAAACATTTTTTTAAGAAACCCTTAAGATGTGCCTCTAAGACCATGCCCATTTATTGGTGGTAGCCAGATATGGTAATTAGTACCCCTGGCATTTCCTCTCCTACCCTTGGTGCCACCCTAGCTACTCATTGTCTGAGGAGTTATGAAGGCAGTGGCAGGAACATAGGGTGCACATGGCTCTTCTAGTCCTGGTTATTTCTTGTACATTATGTTCCTTATCCAGCCCCCTCATCAACAGCTGCACATAGAGCCCATTATGGGGATAAGGACAAGACAAGGGGCAACTATATGATATCATTGTAGGTCAAACAATACAAGATGTTGCTAACTGTAGAATTTTGATGAATTGATAAGCCTATGGGTCCTTAATCAGTTTTTCCAAGATTGACAAAGTACTATTAACACACTGTTCCAGTTTAATTGTCTTTCCTATTTCAAATGTTATTACAGAGGTCAGTAGAAGCACAAACATTAGAATTTCGCCTATCACCTTAGGCCTCCAAGCAAGCATGTTCAGCCAGGCAGTGGTGTAAGGAAACTGGAGGGAGCCCCCTTACAAAGTACATGGAGGGAGACCCTCATGCTCCGGACTCAGTCAGCAGCTCTCAGGCCAGGGCCCTGCCACCCTTGCACAGTGGCAAAGGGGACCCCTCGAGCTCAGCAGAGGCTAATGTTACACCACTGCAGGCAGGTATAAATGTGCTTCAGCATTCTTCTGTAATACCAGGCTTAATTGATTCATTTGATTAGAATCGACTTGAGTCACCCTAGTTTCTACTGCTGTTTAGTACAAAGTGGTCACCTGATTAAAGAATTACCCAACAACTGTTTTATTAAGTGCAAAAAATGGATTCCAAGATTTTAAGTTGATTGGGCATTTCCAGTCCTTGTGCAAACTCAAACTGAGAGACTTCACTTTGACTCTCTAGCCTTGAGTCCTCTTAGTTAGTGTTGGTTTTCGAAAATGATATGGGGTAGAAGTCATCAAATTATGCACCCTTTCACCACCTATGACATCACAGGGTAGACCGCTTGTACAACCAATATTCTCTCTACACCCTCCTACTTGATGCAAAGGAACCAGGGCAGGGGGTGAAAACTTCAGAAAGTAAACAAGGGTCATTAACTCTCAATTTAATTACCGCACTAGTCTGGTTTTCTGTACAAAACGGAAATTTGAGTTTTAAGTGGATCTACAAATTGGAGCAAATTGGCCACCACGTGCTATTTGCCTCCTTTTGCTAGGTTTGCACATATCAGAATGGGGGAGGCATGCAGGATGCACACTTTATTCCTATTCTGGCTCTGCAGAATCGAAAAGACTCGCAAAACGTGCACCCGCCCCTTACTATTGTATTTAAAGAGTACACAATTTGCATGTAAACGCATGTACATGTCTGGATGTGGGCCTGTAAGGCACATTTTCTTCCTGTTAGTGCTGCCTCCTTTATGAATACAAGGAGCAGATCTAGCAAGGGAATGGCCTAGTTGGTTTTATAATTGTGTCAGCAAAGAGGTTTCAGAGAACATTACGAGAGTAGAGCCGGCTGCGCAGCCTGGAGTCAGCTAATCGCCGAGATGCCAGGCATTGTGTATTTTTAGTCTAGCGTAGAAGCGTATAGAGCATTTACAGAAATGACTAATGCATTGTCCCAGTTTGAAAGCAGGAGACAGACGCTGTGGAGCTCCCACAATGCTTCAACACTGCTGCCATGTTCACAACACTCGGCTCCAGCATTCATAGCTGGTCCGCCGACTCCTTATTACCCTGAAAATTAAAGGTTTTATAATCATCTATTTTGAGAGGAAGTCATGTTAGCAGCGATAGGTAGTTGATGGGAGATAAGCTCACCGAGAACATACTCTTATTATTGCATCCGTGTCCCTTCTGCGGTGATTCACGTGGGAGTCGACCTGTTAAAGAGCGCGCCCACTAGTGCATTTACGGGGCCCGTCTTTTTGTTCTGTACTTTTAATGGCTCAAATGCTGTCACACACCTGTTGCATAACAAAAAAGGAAACAATGCCGAACATCACGTCAAGCCGACGATGTCAAATTAAAGTTCCCAGTTTAGTTTTGCCATACATATCAAGACAGATTGAAATATGGTTGCAAATGTTTGTAAAGATAACTTAAACGATGTGCTTATTTGCCATTTCTTCGAGTCTACTAAACTGAGATGGGCCATTTCTAAACCTCCGAAAAGCAGCCAAGTTTAAGATAAATCCGTACGGAAATGGGACACTTATAGTGCTTGTCCTAGGTGAGGTGACACACTATGGAAACAGCCAGCAGCAAAAACAAAAAAAAAACACCTCACCTCAGTTTATTATCTTGGCCTATCCTTGTGCTGTTCTTCTTCTATGTTGACAGCAGATTACATAAATCTCGTCTTTCTGTCTCTGAAAAGAAATAGCTTCAGGATATATGGCGCATCTATCAAAGATGTCTACTGATGACAACAATAAAACGTCCATTTATTCCTAACATGGCTGCCCCCTTCTTCTCCCGGTCCTCGGCTTCACTCATGCCCTTTAGCAAAAAGAAGTTGGTCAACGTGCACTTTTTGTGCACGAGATTCGCTTCTCCATGTCAAGCGTGTCATTACAACTTTTCCCTCAGATCGTTCTGCTGTCTTTTCCTCGTTTTACCAATCTGTCAAATTGATGTTCACATTATTGTGCACTCATAACTGATCTTCTATACACAGCAGAACCTCCAATATTTCAAAGCATGGGACGCACGATTCGATTGAACTCTTGTGGTTCGCATTTTATTCATATCTAAATGATGAGAGTCTGTGTTTCTCCCTTCATTCTTAAAGGTATAACTTGCTGCAAACCTCTCTGCCATAGGTACATATACCCGCTTATCTGCAGTGCCACAATATAAATGCTGCATTTTCTAAAAGGTCGAAGAGGCAGAGCCTATTTGCTTTGTTTTGCTGGAAAGAAAGGGTCTCCAATAAGCTTTTATGTTGGGATTAATCAAGCATTTTTTTTGTTTTGCAGGTCCACTGGACACAGCGGCGTCACTAGGGTTGGTGTCACCCAGTGCGGGCACCTTTCCCAAATGAGACTATTTAGTAAATAGTCTCATTTGGGAAAGGTGTCACCCCATGTGATGGTGTCACCCGGGACACCATCACATGGGATGACACCTTTCCCAAAGGAGACTATTTACTAAATAGTCTCATTTGGGAAAGGTGTCACCCCATGTGATGGTGTCACCCGGTGCGGTCCGCACCCCCGCACCCCCCTAGTGATGCCACTGGACATTAGCTAAAACAACTACTATTGAGGATGGTAAGTGGGTTCAATTAAGCAGTAGGCCTGACTCTGAGGACCAGTAAGGAAGTGTAGCTACTTGGATGCTGGCTTCGTGCAGTCATTGGATAAGGATGGGGTGAGAGATGTAAGTAAGTAAGTCCGTTTTTATATAGCGCAGCTACTCACCCTTACGGGTCTCAAGGCGCTGGGGGCCGGAGTGGAAATTAAGTGAGCTATTGCCCAGAGTCACATGGTGCTGAGCTGAGCTGCCGCGGGAGCCGGGGATCGAACCGTGAACCCTGTGCTCCGAAGTCAGCTGCCCTGGCCGCTGCACCACACCTCAGAGATAGTATCAAATGCAGGTGAAAGGTCAAGTAGGATGAGGGCTGTGGTGTCACGTCTGTCCATGATCATCCATATGTCCAGCGTAGTGATGATGAGGGCAGTCAGTGGTTGGGCCTGAATCTGGATTGAGTGGTATCAAGGAGGTGGTTGTCATCTTTTCCATGACTTTAGCCAGTTAGCGTAGTGGGGAGATAGGCCAGTAGTAGGCTAGCAACTTCTGATCTGCTGAGGGTTCATAAGGAGGGGAAGAACTGTGGCATGTTTCAAGGCATCCAGATAGGTGGCTGTGATAATTGATATATAGTCAGTGCTTGTGAATGCAAATACGACGACGTATGTTTGTCTGAGTATGTAGATGATGTTCTTTATACATGTTTCTATGTACATGGGATTATGCTTCCTTTTAGAAGGAGTTACATAAATATAGAAGAAAAAATAAAGACAAATTATTCCATTGTTTAAAAGTCTTTATGCACAACTCGTGAATGTCTGACCATGTAAATATTACTACATGCATATACACATGTGTGTGTGTATATTGGGAATGTATGTGCGCATTTCACTATATATATATATATATATATATATATATATATATATATATATAGTGTGGGTATGTCTCTATACATGTATATATTAATTTTTAGTTCTTAATTAAACCCTTTTATTCCCTTCAACCTTTGCCTGCCCCTCCCTCTACTCCACTTTCTGACTACAAAGGACCCCCGGAAATCCTTTCAACTCTTCCCTGCTTTATCTAATTCCTCCAAATAACAGGTGCACGTCTACCACTCCCAATCACATCTCACATCTAGCCTTTACTAATCCACCTGAATTCATCTGCCCCTTTCACAACACTAGAGTAAATGCATGACATTTAAAGATCACAAATTTAACACAACTCAACTAATCCACAAGGAAAAAGTAAGTACATGGTAATATTCGACTTCGTATTTAACTCTAAATGGGAGTTCTGGAGTAGCGTGGTACTTGGTGCAAAGTGTTTCAATACCTCATCAGGATTACTAAGTGTTATATAAATACAATTTACAATTACAATTACAATTTCAATTAAGTGTATGCACGCTTCCAGAAAATATCACATGAGCAATTCTAGATTCTCAGAAACAGCCCACTCCCAGTCATGGGTTTCTTGAGGTGTTTTAGTCTGCACTATGGGCTGGTCAAAACCGACTGCAGGATAAGCCACTTGGATTTGTCCAACATGTTTTAATGTTTACACTGCAAACACAGCCAAAACCTCAAAGATATGGGCTGTGTTTTTTGCCCTGCCCTGCCATGTCTACTAACAAAAGACGAGGATGGTGTCATTGTTCACCTGTAATTTACCTGCTCGTTAAGCATTTTCTCCATAGACTTAATTAAAACGTTCCCACTTTATGTTTTATTTTTTTATATTCGACTTTTGAAAGTTAATTGTAGCAATTGAGGAATGAACATTCCATAGTAACAGTTTCAAGCACTAGTTGAAAGACTTCAATTTATCTAACGCCAGGAATTTAATTGTTCCCTAATTTAAAAAGTGGCTGACAATTATATGATGTGCCTCAAGCAATGCCAGAAGGCTCAGCAAGGCAGTGTCTTCAACCCATTCCCATGTTTGGATTTTTCACCTCATTAACATGATTAAATATTGAACTGTTTAACATTAAAGTACTAATATGTATTTAATAACATGGAAATGCAGTCCACTAGTTTGCTTTTTCTTGGAAACAGGCATTTTTCATGTTGTTGACAACTGTGCTTTGGTCCACATTGGACCTGCAATTGCCTATTGTGGCTGCCCATTTTATTTATTGTTCTCATATTTTTCATGTTTGTAAAAGTATATTTTTTCATTTCTCTGAAACTCACTATTCAAGTTATTAGACCAATTGCAAAGCTGTTGAAATCTGCAGCAGTAGCCACCTCATTTTCAACAATGCATTGAACCAATTCATAGAAGCATTGCGATTTTATTAATAACGAGATTTTTGTCCTTTCACCTTGTTTTGCTGACATATTTCATATTCTCTGCATTATTTTTATCATTCGAATGAGTTCTGTGTTTTGCATTGAACATCTGTTTCAGTTTTTCAAATGATTACATGTAAGTGAAAATAATTGCTATGAAAATAAAGTAATTATTTCCCACTATTAATTATATTATATTTTTTCTTTGATAAAAAAAGAAATGGAAACACATTTTAGAGTAACACTAAATGACTGGGACATTGTCACTGGCCCTCATTCACTACATTTCTATACTGGGGGACAGTTTATTCGATGTACGGAGGCTACGTCTGTATTCTTCCCTTAATAAACCGTTGCAAAGCGTACATCATGTACAAATCTTTACAATACCATTCCCTTGTAACATAACCAAGAAATAGGAGCCCTGTGTTCTTCTAATTACATTTCACCGTTTTCCAAAATCGATGCAATGCAATTCCACTGTGCCCTGCTTTTAAAACGCAACATACAAAAATGTCAAGTACAACTTCTGAACTTATGTCTGTTATCTTTGGTTTATCAGCTTCACACTGTCAAGTAGTCTTTTTTGCAGTTACAAGCCCTTTAATTTGCAGTTACAAGCCCTTAAAAGCCCAAAGGGTGGTAAAAAGGCTTCTTTCTATCCAAAAAGACTTCCGACGTGAAAAGTGCTTTTGTGGCCCTTTCTAAATTGCAAATACCAGGGGGTGCAGCACAAAGGTATCCATCAGTAGTTTGTGACCACAACTGATGTTACAAACAATTGCTCAGGTACCGTCCCCCGAGTTGGGGTGGTAACGGAGTCCCAACAGGGAGCTGTTCTTGGGCGAAAACCTCCCATTTGTTAATCATGTCAGGTGGCCAAGGGGGAGCAGGCAGAACTCCAGTGGACCACTGTCTGCTCCCTCTGATGTCTTCCCAAGTCAGAAGCATTTTTTTAAAGCGCCATCTTTAATAGGCACGAGCTGCTTTAAAAAAAAGTTTCCAATTTGAGAATGTAAATGCAAATCCTCACATTCGCAGCCAATCTCAAAGGTTGCAAATTGCAACCTCCCTAATTAATATTCTGTAGTCAACCCCTGAGGGGCTCTGAATCGACAATTTGCGATGCAAACTATTAATGCAAAGGTTGCAAAACTGATTGCACTCCTATCCATAAAGCAGTCCGTGTGCAAATAGTGCATGCTGTTTTGTGAATGGGTATTCATACATCGAACCCATAATGACAACATTCACTGCAACAAATGATCATAAAACAAATGAACAATTACACCATTAACCGCAACAAAGAAAATAATAAAATCCAATATGTTCAATTAAAGATACACATATTGACAACCCTAAATCAGCAGTACAAATTAAGAGATTAAGGGGCATATTAGCAAAACCCACGTTAAAATTATCGCCGTTTTTAGCGGCAGGAAACTGCCGCTAAAACGGCGATAATGGGCTTGCTAATATGCGTTATAGAATTCCAATAGAAGCCCAGGTTAGATGTCCTGCACATCTAACCTGGACTTCTATTGGAATTCTATAACGCATATTAGCAAGCCCATTTTCGCCGTTTTAGCGGCAGTTTCCTGCCGCTAAAACGGCGAAAATTTTAACGTGGGTCTTGCTAATATGCCCCTATATTGTATGTGATGCTAGTCTCATGATAGCAAGCGTTATAAAAGTTTCCATTTCCGCCTCAGCACAAGACAGGTTTGAATGTCCAATTAAAATCTATGAAAAAGCAGTGTCAAACGTCCAAATCCCGGTCTTAAGAAAAATAGACTGAAGTAACATTCTCTTTTTGGCTAACAGACACATACATAGTCTTTTAACAAATTCTCATTGTTATTTTCAGAGAAATATGTAAGGAACTGAATACACATATATCTGCAGTACAACTTGATCTGTGGTAAGATTGTATACATTTGATCTGTCAAACACAGTCAACAAATTGCGCTCTCCTTTGTCTCTTGGGATGCACTCTCCTTTGTCTCATGGGGAAGTCCAGTGCAGCCATTTTGACAGCATTGGTCCTGTTATGAAAACTGTCAAAACAATGAGATTAAAGTCTCATCTTGACAGGGAACTCATAGTACATGATCACATTTCTTTAAATTGCTGGTATTTCTGTCAAGCAGGGGTTATGTGCCCTTTGAAAATGTCAACACATTCCGCGAAAACAAAGATGTTTACCTTGTACTTGACAGTAAGAACACTTTGTACAAAGTTCTATTGAAAGCTATTTTACGCCCAGCATAGTTCTACATTCAGGAAATATCGTAACAGCTTATTTTATGGTCAGAAGTAAGTCTACAAGCGATGCTTTCTTTCAAATGGGTAGTTCAATATTTTTCTGCCCCCGCCATTTTGATGGCTTTTAAAATAGTCTCATTGTGAAAACACTGTATATCAGTTATTTTCCACATACAATCTGTTACTCTGCAATTATGAAATAGTATTTTGCCCAGGCTCTGTATTGTCAATGGATGAAATATGACTGCACAGAGACAGTCA
This sequence comes from Calotriton arnoldi, assembly GCA_963921515.1. Lineage (NCBI taxonomy): Eukaryota > Metazoa > Chordata > Amphibia > Caudata > Salamandridae > Calotriton > Calotriton arnoldi. Next base: position 110,471 of record CAWUFW010013858.1, read on the forward strand.
CAGTACCCATCCACTAGGATATGGCAAACCTTTAAAAAAAACGTACATTTATTTGTTCTGCTACCTGTGATTGATAAATTCAATGGAAGTCAGCATTGTGCATAAAAGTAAACATAAAGTAATTGTGGGTGGTAGAAAATTATGTAATCCAATGGAGATAAGTAACCCTGGATATAGAGTAAAATACAGCAATTTGTAGATTTAGGTAGTAAGTTCTAAATGGATCTACTGTAAGGGATTCAGTTACGCTTGTAACATACATGGTTCCAATTATATGTTATCAGTTACATCAGTTTAGTAAACTATGCAATTTCATGTGCCATTGTGGAGCATAAACAAATAATGTATCACTGCTGCTTACACTACTTGCACTGCCCTACAACTTATAGAAACACAGAGCCCCAGAAACTATGTAATATACTGTGTGGAAAATTAATTACCACCATGAAACCAGGATGTCCATTTAGTGTTCTTATCATCTAGTGTCATCACCGTTCTGATTGTTAGACAATTACTGAATGCATAAACAGTTAATAACACTCTATTGTTTAAAGAGCTGTGTTTTCTAGACACAACATAGCTCTAACTTGTCAAACATATCTGCCTTCTATGCAACCAGCATACAGAATATGCAGAAAATGCAGTCATCTCCGCCAAAAAGGCATGGATCTCATAATATGATGGGCAGTCGTCCGTGGGGGATGGGGGTTCATGGTCTTTGCTGATCTTGTGCATTAGTTGAAGGGCAAGGTACTCACTGTTTTTTATATTACCTTTTTAGAACGTCATTGACAAACACGTTTTCAAATGTGTATGTTTTTAACATAGCTGAATGGTGTATATAAATACACGCATGGCCTACGTACAAAATAAGTTAAATTGGAAATGTGATATCCAAAGTTACTATACTGTAAGTTTATCCCAAGCTGAACATTTGCACAGCTGTGCGTGAAAATAAAACAGTCTATAGAATTGTTTAAGGTCAGTCTGGAAATGGAACATATTACAGCAATAAAGGTACTTAAGAAGTTGAATGAAAATGCGGGAAATTATGTTTAGTTTTAGAGAACAAATAACATGACCAGGAGAGAACTATTTAACCCTTAATAGGGATTTTTTCACATCAATAGGAAAGTGCATTTTTAAAGTTAAGAAAATACAACAAAACAAAGTCATGAAGAAAGGGTGAAAGGCAAAATAAAATGCAAACATTTAGGGCTCGATTACGAGTCTGGCTGTCCATGGACAGCCAGACAATTAGGGCGATCAGACCGCCATTGCCCCACCGTAGCCGCAGGGGAAGCACCGTTCTCTGGCGGTGGTGTTGCTGTGTAGAGACAGCTATATGCTTGGCTCAACCGCCCCAATCCCGCCAAGCATATTACAAGTTTCCTCTCTGCCACAGTTTTCATGGTGGTTCCTACTCCATGAAAACCATGGCACAGAGGAAAGGGCCCCTGTTGCCTTTGGGCATTGGGGTGCGTCAGGAGGGGCACAGCATGTGCCCCCCTGTGTGCATTCACCCCAGTTCCTTTCACGGCATGGACTTTAAAGTCCATGTCATGCAGGAACTGATTTTGGTATTCCCATTACAGTGCCCATTTTTTGAGGTACCGCTGTGGGAACGTAAAAAAAGCCCACCAGACACGAGAAACACTTGTAATCTAGCGGTGCGGCAGCGGGATGGACACAACGCCACATCACCAAACTTGTAATCAAGCCCTAAGTCATCCAATAGCAGAATCATATGAACATGTCCATGTACAATGAATACACACTATATAGCCTATCAATACCCTAATACATTTAACATCAGTAATTGACGATCCAAGTGATATTTAAAATACAATCAACAGATAAAGATTTGAAGAGAAAGTCAATTTCAGCATAAATAAATCATGAAAAAATAAATAGAATTTAAGTTTAGGAATATTCCTTTGCCAATTGTCTGATTGTCCAGGGGTTGCAGAGGAGTTATAGGCCAGAATATTTTGAAAACATGTTGGCAGACTAGGGGCCTGATTTAGATCTTGGCAGATCAGGTCCTGCTGTCACTTTTTTGACAGTCTTTCCGCCCGCCGACTTGGCGGTCCCCCCTCTGTATTTAGTTGTTGACTGGTCCATAGACGAAAGACTGCCAGAGTCCCGCCAATTCCGCCAGGAAATTTCAACCATGTTGACGGCGGTATAAGGAGAAGCGGCTGTCGGCAAGGCTCCAGCCGAGAGTCCTGCTATCCCGATAACGATATGGCTCTCCACCATGGCAACTGTGGTGGGAATCCCTCCTACTTCAAGTTCAAGGAAACGAAGGAAAGGAGGTAAAAACATACCTTTTTTCCTGCTTCCTGCTTCCGTTTCTGTCTTGCACCCCATCATCCAGGTCCCTTTTGTGCTACACCAACTCCACCACGACACCAAATGACTCCGTTGTCACCAAGATCTATGGTAAGCTACTTGTACAATTGTCCTATGTATCATGTATTGACAATTGCTGTAGCCTCGTGTATTTCTGCATTGCTCTTACATGCAACATTTTTCTTAGGTGTAATGCAGAAGTGTTCATTTTCCTACTCATCAAGGTAAAGTGCACACACCTGTATTGACACTTAAAAAAACAATATTGTTGTGGTGCTTGTGGGTGTTGTGCGTGTGGTGCCTGTGGGTATGCATTCAATAGTGTTTGTGTGTTGTTTGTGAGGTATGCAGTAGCGGTCCGTGGTAGGAGTGCCGGCCGGGCGGTGACGTGGGGCGGGGGAGGGGCAGGGTGGGGGGTAGTAAACCACGGATTACGGCCGAATACAGGTAAGTAAACATTTAAATAAATAAAACGAATTTCGTTGCGCGCACTGCATCGCATTTGTCATTGAAGAAGGCGTTTACGCCGAAACGCGTCTGTCAGTGCGGGGGGGGGTCCGCACAATAAACAACTTGCTGAAGTAACCTGTGAGTGCGTCCTTTTTAGTACCACTGTACTATTGTGAAAGAAGATATCGCGGCTCACCACCGCGGCGACTGCACCCAAGACGAGTGGTGCGGCGGCGGTGAAATCCTATCAGTGTTCTCACACATATATGTGAGTATATGTATAAATATACATCATAACAATGTAAAAGACAATGTAAAAGACCTTAAATACTTTGTCATAGGGGCTGTGCCTACATTGAGAATGGGAGGCAATAGGGAGAGAAGATTAAGACAGAAGGAATCTGAATTTAACATTGAGTTGGACACCAAAATGCCTAATGGGTTGAATATGAGCGAGGACCTCCATAATTTCTTGTAAAACCTGACAGTATATACCAAGTCGGGTTGGCTTGAATAATGGGATGACACAGAAGTAACGTGCATCCTAGTTGTTGTCACCTTCAATAGATCTTAAAGGAATATGTGATAGTTAACCACATAGTATAACTATATAATGAAGAACAGTTATTGAGTGGCCACAATATGACAATGTGAGGATAAGACACTTTACAGTTGATTAATTCAACCTCAGCAATACTTTTCAGCATTAGATTATAAGCACCTTACATCTTATAATACATCGAAGTCTAGAAGTATGTCCAAAAATATATGTACATAGGAAAGACCTAGAATCCATTGGTATGACAACTCCAAGATAGAATACTCTGCATGAACAGGAAGCATAGCAGGGAAAAGGCTTCATGAGATGAGGAGTAAAGCACATTTGCACTTTAATTTTATGTAAGCACATGTAACAGCACTCAGCACTTTAATAGGGATTGTGTAATACGGACACTTAGCACTTTGATGAATAAATTGGCGAAGAGAGACCGTTAAATAGCAAAAAACATTAATTCCAATGTATAAGCGATATAAATACATTGAATATTCGCTAACTGGGCATTGATGTATGTAGGAATATTTCATGCATCCGATCGAATGGTGGGGAAAACATCAATACATACTATATCTCAGGATATTGTACAAAATAATTTTGAAGACTGAGAGCCATTGTGTGTTCATATATATGAAATGATACAAACCCTGTTGGATTATAATTGGATTCTTGTTATTATCATTATTTGAGATTTTATAATGAGATATCAGATTTTAGTGATCAGAAAAAATATCATATATGTATTTATGCTATGTACCAGTATTTGAATGCTATGTGTATTTATTAGTTAAAGGTTAAAATAGCCAATTTCACTATTATACTGACACCATGTGGAGCATTAGTCTGTTTTCCATGGTTATTAGAAAAGCTTGCAAGATGATGATTAGCAATGTTTAAATTCGCATGGTGACGCAGGGCAGTCATGTGATCAAGACTGCAGCCAGCGGTCGAAATGCGTTGTGGACGAACGGCATATGCCAAAGATAAATGAAATTTAAACTGGAGTAAAAGCACGTTATACTCACACTCGAAGTGGTGTCCATTCCTGCTCTGGACAATCCGGTCCAATTTGTGAGTAGGGAGCAAGTTTCTTTTTGTATATATACATATATATATATATATATATATATATATATATATATATATATATATATACATTTAAAAAACCAAATACAATTACTCAATTTTAATAATTTCTATTCAATCAAAAAATTATTATCAATTAAAAAATACCAGTTATTCAATTATTAATTAATTAACTTCCTAGCCTGTACCCCTACACACCTAGCAGTCCGCACCTATAACTAAAAAAATAACTATTCCATAACTTACATATCTAAAATAAATAAAAAATGAATTAACAATTGTTAAGTGATTATTACCTAATTAACTACCCACCCTAGACCCCTACAAACCTAGCAACACACCTAAAATTAAATTAAATTAAATACGTATTCTACAATTTACACATTTAAAATTCCCTTAAATAATTAATTTACAAACAATACTTAATAGTTAATTAATGACTATTTCTGTAACTTCCCACTTTATAGCACTACACACCTAGCATACCTCAATTACAATATAAGTAAAATAATGCAGTTTCACATTTTACAAAATTAATATTCAATTAATAATTGACAATTAATAATAAATTGTTAATTAATTATTTCCTAATTACCTTTTCACCTACAACCCTACAAATCTAGCAGCTTGCAACTAAAATATAAGTACATAATAAAGATCAATTAAATAAAGAATGAACTAATAATTAATTGTTAAATATGTATTACTTAATTAACTTCCTTACAACCTAACAGCCTGTCAATAACATTTAACAAATAAAATCAGTATTACACAAATACATAATAAATATCAATCATAAATTAAATAATTCTTAATTATTTATTAACTAAATAAATTGCCACCGTACCCCTCCTACAAACCCGACAACCTGCTACACCACTATAAATTTCGATTAATAATTAACAAAAAGTTTGAATTCACTTAAAAGTACAGGCTATATTTTAATACAATTAATAACACTTACGTAAACAAAAGTAACACGTAAAATCATATATCAACTAAAACACATTAAAAATAACAAAAACATTGTATTTCTAACCACTGTTAGTGAAAACAATATTAAAAACATCAAAATAATATTTACAGCAATGTTACTTGCCTCCAAAATTGATATTATCAAAAATATTTCTTAATCACAATATTTGTTTGTCACGATATTTAATTTCCGATATTTCTGTCTTGATATTTTTAGACAGATTTTTGTATCCAAATTCCAATAAAGGGGCACATTACGATACCCGGAGTAAAAAAATCCGCCAGGCATGGAAGCGGCAAAAATCCGCCCGCACACACCGCCTGAACACCGACCACGCCATTATGAGTACACAAACTGAAAACCGCCATCGGCGGAAAAATCATACAAAATACCGCCCGCCATCGTCCGAGTCGGAGTCAAACCGCCCGCCACGGACGGAAACACGCACGACAACACAAAACCGCCCGCCCACACGGCCGACACACCGCACGTGAAATTACGATCGCACCGTCATGAGCGCGGAAAAACAACAAAAATACCGCCCGCCAGCGCAAACAACGCCGATGAGAATCGACACGGCAGAAGCCATGGCGCCCACGTACCTGCACAGAAACCATCCGCACACAAAACCAATAGCACACAACATGGCCAACAAGTCCACACAGCAAGGCACGCACAAATACACAAGCACAGTACACATCCCGAAAACACCCCCCGGACAAACAAAAAATACAAAGGCCAGAACCCCAGACACAACACACCTGAAAACAACAGACCATGAGGACACACCCACATAGGTGAGTACAAAAGCAGCACTCCCACAGACCACAACCCCTTGCTACATTGCAAACCAGAGAGGAGAGGAGAGGACACAGTGACACAGCAAGGACAGCAGCACACCACAGAAACGCACACATCACAACCACCACCACCACCACCACCAAACACCGGCACCACAAACCCCCTGCACATTACACAACACACACCGCACCAGCACCACAAACACCATGGCACCACAAAGGATGCCCAAGTTCACGCCCATGGAGCTGACGGTCATGGTCGACGAGATCATCAAGGTGTACCCACAAATCTATGGGAACATGGTCCAGCACACACCACTAGCCACCAGAAACAGAATGTGGACCCGGATCGTAGACCAGGTCAATGCAGTCGGGACCCTGCCCAGGAACAGAACCGAGATAAACAAACGTTGGAATGACGTAAAGAGCCTGGTCAAGAAGAAGGAGGGCAAAAACAGAGAGCTGGCTGCCGTCACTGGCGGAGGGAATCCCGCGCTCTTTAAGACCTTCAAAGCGTGGGAGGAGAAGGTGCGAGTCGTAATACATCCGGAGATCCTCGCCGGATTAGCAGGGGGAGTGGAGGCTGGTAAGTACAAACTAATGTATACCAGCACACCGCTATGTACACACATGCGCAACCACCATGCCACAGCTCCCAGGGACAAACACCCCCATGTCCAGCACACAATACACAACACATCACACGCACATGCAACAGACACTACCACACACAGGCCAAACCGAACAACTGTAAGATGCGTGGGGACATGTGTACACTAAGCCAGCCACGTAACCACCAACAGGTCCACAAATATGCCAGAAGCGCCACAACGAGCACCCACCACACCCATGTGTCCGCCACAGCTGCACCAACTGACAAGTAACAGGTAAGTGGCAGGAACACAAAGTGCAGTGGGTCGGAGGGGGGGCAGCTGAAGTACAACACCCACCAGGCCCCCACTCCCACAGACCAGCAAGGTGGAGCACTCCCCACACCCATGTGTCAGGCACAGCTGCACCAACCGACAAGTAACAGGTAAGTGGCAGGAACACAAAGTGCAGTGGGTGGGACGGTGGACAGCCCAAGTACAACACACACCAGGCCCCAGTCCCACAGCACAGCAAGGAGGAGCATCCCCCACACCCCACACCCACGTGTCAGCCACCGCAGTGCACAACGACAGCCGAAAGGCAGACATCACGGTCCACAGCAATCGGTGTCAGTGGGTGTACAGCCACCCCACGACCCACTACACCCCCCACCCCCACAGACCTGCAACATGGAGCACCCCCGCTAAGAGCCATGTGGCATCCAGTACAGTGCACGCACGAACAACTTGCAGGTGGGAAACTGGACAGGGCTGGATTACTGGAGGCATGAGGACCATAACACCACCAACACATGGGACATGTCACGTAGCACACGAACACGCAGCACCGCCCACCGTCACGAACAAGTGAACAATGTGCACACGGACATGAACAGCAGACTCACACCCCACATGACCCATCACAGACATAGCAACACCCAAGGAGCCACGTCTGCATGCACAAGCCACACTGAATATAGTCCCACACGGCAGCCACTGTGCAACTCATCACACACAACCGAAACACCATTGAAGTCCTGTCCATGTAGCCCCTACTGCCTGTCAACCACACACCCCACAACTACGCCTATGTAAGACAAACAACACTAGACGCAACAGAGCGGAACAACAGAAATGCACACGAACACCACTGAACCCATCAAACACACAGACACACCATGCACATACAACATACCATCCATCCCATCCGTCAGCCCCAGTCTCATGAAAGGCATGTCATCCGCACAGCTGCCACACATACAGCAGTCACGCTAAGACACATGCCCATGACCAACCATGTGCCAGAAGTCAATTAAGCGCACGACACACTGTGAGCAACAACACACAACATGGGCCACACCCCCGAGCACTGCAGTGATGCACATGGCACAGGGCAGCACGCACACCAAGGAGATGGGACAACTGCAATACGTTGGCTGGCACACAACTATCACTCACTCATAACGATGCGTCCAATGCCATGTCCAGTAACCACAACAGACAGCAAATATGCAGGGCATGTCAGGCATGCACACACCTCAGACCATGCACTGTCATGCTGCCACAACACATGTCACGTTCGGCACCCATGGCTCACAGCATGTACCCCAAAAGCATATACCCTCCCAAATGCGAATCTGGGGCATGGCCCCCATGTTGCCATATGCGTTCCTAAGCGTTCCATTTGAACCCCAAAAGCATATTCCATCCCAAATGCGAATCTGGGGCATGGCCCCCATGTTGCCATATGCGTTCCTAAGCGTTCCATTTGAACCCCAAAAGCATATTCCATCCCAAATGCGAATCTGGGGCATGGCCCCCATGTTGCCATATGCGTTCCTAAGCGTTCCATTTGAACTCCAAAAGCAAAGTACAAACCAGACCCAGGATGGGTCAGGAGCCCGCATACACCAGAGTCACAATGAGTAGGGGCAAAGCAACACACCCATCGGCATGGCCAATCCGTCCCATGCCACATGTGCACAGCACACAGTCCCATTGCCTAGCACACACACCTACAGATGCCACAGCCACACACTCGCCTCCGGAAACCCATGTACGAGATTGCACGAACTGCCAATGTCAGACGACTAATACATACTTCGCCAGGTGCAACACAATAACAAATCTCATTCTCTCCACAGGTGACGAACTGCTGGACGCTGGGGATGGAGACAGCAGCCAGCACAGCCAGCCTACAAGCCCCCAACGAGGACACACGGATCTGGAGGATCTGTCCACCTCTTCGGACACGGACCACCAAGCTGGCCCATCTGGCGTGGCAGGGCCCAGCCGCTCCCCAGGACCCCTCCTACCCACCAACCCATCATCCAGGGATGCTGAACAGTCCCAGTCCCCTGCTGCCACTGTCGTTGCGGCCACACCCACGGTCATTGCGGCCACTACCACTGCCGCAACCGCCACCATCGCCGCACCGACCACCACCGCCTCCACCACCACCACGTCTTCGCTGGCACCAGCCCCAGCGCAGGTGGTGGCCCGGCCGACTGGATCCACCCTGGGAGCCACAGCGAGGACCGTGGTGAGCAATGTGGCTAGTGGGCAGGCCGGTGGCAGCAGGACTGGTAGGAGGAGCAGGGTCAGGGAAACGCCAGCCTCCCCTGGGAGCCATGCCCTGCCTCAAATGGCCAGAGTCCTTGGGGCCTATGAAGAGGCCCAAGGACAATGGGCCAGGTCTGCTACTGACACGCGGGAGGTGCTGGGGGTGCTGAGGTCCATGGACGCCCATATGGGCCAATTCGTGTCCCGTATGGACCAACTCGTGGACCTCATGGGCCAGCTGGTGGTGGCGGTGGGGTCACAGGCAAGGCCAGCAACACCACCTCCGCCACCACCTGCTAGGGCGCAGGCTCGGGCAGCAGTGTCCACTTCCCCTGCGTCCACAGCCAGTGAGCACACCTCACCCACCACCAGCAGGACGCCACCACACACCCCCTCCCAAACGTGGAAGGGGCCGTCCGAAGAGGAAACAGATCTCCCGGGAGGACTTCGCACGCTCCAGTCGCAAGTGAGGCAGCCAGCCAGCCTTCCGCCAGCCTTCCTTGACCAGCCACTGCATTGACTTGCTCTACGATCCCACTCCACACAGCCATCTGGATGGCATGTGTGTGTTGGACTATGGACATAGAACCAGTGGGTACACCCTGATCATCACGCAGCCATGACCGACAGCTCATTGTCACTGCACGCACCACTTTTGTCATCACCTTACACACAATCACATGTCACAGTTTGTAATAAATGCACCTTTTTCACTAACTGCTGTTTGTGCCCTGTGTCTTTATTGTACGGAATACAACGGCCACCTTGGGCGGAAAGGCACCTGATGCGTGGCATGGAAATGGAATCCGGAGGGCCTGTAGGGACCTAGGGGTGGGAGACAGAACAGGAGCACATTCAATGAGTGTGTCACACACCCATCACACAGTACATGTCAACAACTACAAGCAATGTACACACATCGCACAGAGCAATAGGGCACAATGCCACAGCCACCAACAGTGGCATACTACCCTGGCCATGGAGCGTTGACACACTGCACGCAGTGAACATACGGCCACCCTGACACAGCACACACACACCTGCATAGATATAGACACATCATCCGTCGTACATGGACACTCACCGTCAAGTGAAGTAGCGGGCGATGAGCTGCTGGCGCACATTCCCAGCTTCCTCCTCTCCGCTGTCCACCTCACTCGAGCTGTCCTGGTCTGCGGGCTGGGGCCCTGGTTGATCTCCGTCATCCACAATGAGGGGGATCTGCTTCCGAATGGCCAGATTGTGCAGCATGCAGCACGCCACCACTATCTGGCACACCTTCTGTGGGGAGTACGCCAGTGCACCCCGGTGTGGTCCAGGCACCTGAACCTGGACTTGAGGAGGCCAAAGGTACGCTCGACCACACGTCTGGTCCTCCCATGTGCCTCATTGTATCGATCGTCTGCTGGGGTGCGAGGATTCCTCAATGGACTGAGCAGCCATGCCCCATTCGGATACGCAGAGTCACCTGGGTGTGAGGGACACAGAGAACCGTTGCTATTCCAACTGGACAGGGGACAGCATCGCACAACCAGCACGCTACACCACTCCACATACTCACCGACAATACAGCCACGATCCTGTTGCAGATTGGCCATCAGTCGTGGCAAGATGCTGTTGCGCATTATGTGTGCGTCATGGGCCGAGCCTGGAAACTTTGCACACACGTGGGTGATCACCATGTCCGCAAGGCACACCACTTGCACATTCAGGGAGTGCGTGTGCTTCCTGTTGCGGTACAGGTGCTCAGTGGCCTGTGGTGGAACAAGGCCAACATGAGTGCAGTCAATGGCTCCCACGACGTGTGGGATTCTGCCAAGGGCATAGAATGCACCCTTCACTGCCGCCAATTCACGAGCCCTGGGGAAGCGGATGTACCTGTTCCGGTACAGCATCATGGCTGCCAGTACATCCCTCAGCACCTTGCTGAACATGGGCTGGGACATCCCTCCTCCACTGCCCACTGTGTGCTGGAATGACCCAGTGGCGAAGAAATGCATGGCGGCCATCACCTTAGCCGTGGGGGTGACAGCAGTCGGATACACCCTGCGGGGACGGAGATGGGGCTCTAACATGGCACACAGTCGATGCAGAGTTGGCCTGTCCAGCCGAAACTTCCTGATTACCTCTGTATCGTCCATGTCCGCCAGCAATTGGTATGGGCGGTCAATGTTCGGTCTCCGCCTGGGTTAAATGGCAGAGGACACATGTCAAAGCAACACGGCACATAGCAATTTCGCATACACATCACTGACATGACTGAGCAAGCACATGAGCCACAGCCCAGCTGTCAAGCTGGGACGGCACGGCCACAATACACTTACACAGGTCTCCCAACAATGGCAATGGCAAGTGAGACATACCACTGCCATGTGCATGCACATGGGGATCTAGGCCCCAATGACTTGCGGGCGTGCTGATGGGGACTGACTGCATATTCGTCAAGCGGCAACGCCACGGCAACATGAGTGTCTGCTGAGCATGGTACTGCTTCCGAGGCTGGATGAGTATGGCACACGACGACGACGATGTGGGCACGGGCTGAGCGGCCAATACAAGTGGGACCTGTGGCACGAGGGGATATGAGACAGTAGTAGGTGTCAGCACTGCACCCTATGTACAGCACTGTACGGATCACAGCTCCCGAAACATTGACTGGTGTCCACATTGACAGCCCCATGCCAAGACGGCTGTGTGCTTGCAGTCACACGTCACAGGTGAGAGGTTACATTGCACGTGCCAGGTGGCAGTCGTACATAGTGGGAGCTGGCATGTGTGTGCATGTGTCTCCTGTTCAGGATCCACCAGATGGGCGCTGACTCTGTACTGACCATTGGACACAGCATGTTCCGTGGAAGGCTTGTGTGTGTGGGATGGTGGCACTGGATGTGCCTCCGTTGGGTGGGGGCCATGCACAGGGCGGGTACGTCGATGATTGCGCATTGTTGGTCACGGTGGGTGCACCAGCTAAGATGTGTTGCCCTGTGTTCAATTCCTATGTCCGCATGATGATGGACTGTGGATGTGGGCAGACTACACATTGGTCGATGTGCTGTCTATATGCATGTGCCTTCACACCAGGCACAGCTGCCCCTGCACATGTGACTCCTGCTGGACTCGCTGCTGGGTCTGTGGAGCTGATGCACCTTCTGCGCGTGGGGCGGACAGCTCTCCTCACTTCCCTCATTGCGCATGTCATGTCTTTGCCGCAGGTGACATGGATCATGGAGGGCCCACATGTACGCGTGGGTAGGCTACACATGATTGTTCACTGGTCGCCACCCCCAGTCAGTGTTTCGAATGGGAAGGTTGTCGTGCTGGTGGTATGTTCGATGTGGCGGATGGGCGGGCCTAGGTGCGGGCTTACATTCCGGACATGGGGGTAGTTGGATTGGCGACTAGTTGCAGTACACACGGGACACGTCTCTTCCTTTCCACATCTGGGTCATCCCTTGTACTAACTGACAGTGATACAGTCATCTTCGCCCCAGCCCTCATGTCCTCCCCTCGCCCCCCAATATGCATGCTCACCTGCGAGGCTAGCGCTTGCACAGGCAGCCCCAAGCTCGCACCAGAGAGGGCAAGGAGTGTATGTGTGGGTCCAGTTGCACGAGTGGGCTGTCTCAGGGTATGATGTGTGGCGGGACGCCGTCCACCTGCGTGGTGCCCCAAATGGAGACCCGGCCTGCATGGACTATGCATCACAGTCTTCGCCTTCCGGATCCGCCACCTGCGACACCCAGTGGCTGTGGCTGCCCTTGCGGCCATGCCGCGTCCGTCTGTGGCTGATGGCCCACACATTCACTCTTTGGCCTCTCTGGGGAGGGCTCAGGGGTGGTGGCGCACGCGCTTGCACTTAGTCGCAATGGCATGTGGCGTGGTTGGTATGATGGGCAATGGATGGGATGGTGCGAGCCACCTCCCGTGACGTCAGTGCTGCTCGTGCTGTGGTGCGTCCCCCCTACACTTCCATTTGACTTTTGCCATGCTGGACGTTGAGGTTCTATTGCCTGCGTGATATGACCAGGAGGAGCGCGAGGAGACCTCTCACACACCATGCTCCACTGCCATCCCGTGCCCTGTATCGCCTGTGCGGATTGACTATGTTGGGGTTACACCTGGTCGACTGGGGCTGTGTGTGCCTTGTCAAGGGGCATGGCGCGCGCACAACAGGATCCAGCTCGTCCACAGAGGGTGGGCTGAGGTGCGCCTGGTACCGCTTTGTACGTGTGCCCGGCTGCTGTGCACACACGTGTTCACTCCCCCGACAGGTGTCCTCTCACAATGCCCAGGGAAGCGGTGGTGTACTGTTCATGAGCCCTCCCAACACGGCGTGCTCCAACTTGGCATGTGCGCATCTACCCGTCGCACCCACCCACCTGAGCACTGCGTCCATACGACTTCACACGACACATGTGTGTCTTCCACAGTAGTGCTACTCATTTGCGTTGACATCCAATACCAGTGGACTACATGGTCATGTCACGACTGCCGTGTACTTCACATACTCTCATCCTCTCTCATTCGTACTTGTGAAATGAGTCAGCGGAGACAGTTCTGGTTTCAAACATTATATTGAGTCTTCTGTCCTCTGTGATGCAGTATAGTGGACACTACTGGCAGCGGAATACATATTGAGGATATACTGAGCATGATTACAAATGGGATAGGGTGTGGGGTTACATCTGCTTGGCCAAGGCTGTGCTAATGTACATTTACGTATAGCTGCGGAGCTGCGGACTTTGACACAGACGGTATACATGTAGCCTACCAGACCGCTCGGCATCATGGGCACAGTCCATCTCAGTTCCATGTGACAGGTTTGCTGCGGTTGTTCCTCATGCACGCGTGCATGTGAGATGACATCAGGGCATGTGCTTGCGTGCATGCAGCGGCGTGCCACTTGTTGTTGCACTGTGGTGGTTACTGGACATGTCACAGTCACTGGGGTCGTGTTGTTGTTGTATGCACTTGTCGTCCATGCAAAGGTCCTGGTATGGGATTCCCGGGGCGGGGGTGGGAGGGGTGCAGCACCCACAGACTCCAGGCGACCTATTCATGTCCACTGAGCGGTGTGTGTGTCCATGGGCGCTGGATCCATGTCGTGTCCTGGTTGTTCGTGCAGTTCCGTCCATGTGGGTGCGATGCACAGAGCCCATGCCACTGCCTCCCACGATGCATGCGGTGTTCCTGGATGTGATGGGGAACAGTGTGCATGTCCCGGTCATATCCGATGTCATGGCGATGTCGTTGATGGTGTGGTTACAGTTGCCGGTCGTTTGGTATGGCTGTTGTGGTGGTGACTGGCCAGTCCGTGCGGAAGCTGAGCATGGGTGCGGGGTTGGACTTCATAGGTCACTCGGGAACCTGCGTTGTGGTCCGACGTATTTACAGGTTGTCAGGTATGCGATGCCGCCCAGCAGGGCTTCCATGTCATTGGTGGTGTACATGTTTGCCAGCCAATGAAGCGGATGGTGGCTGTCAAGGTGTTGTTCGTAGGTTGTCCCTTGGAGGACCATGATGGGGCATGCTGGGTGACATTCGATGTAGCTGTTCTTGATGATCCGTCGTGTGGAGGCACAGTGGTTCCATTTCAGTGCGCGTGCGATGTTGGCCACATACGCCATGCCCCCATAGGCAGAGCAGGCCCTGTCGTGTGCGTCCAGAGGGAGGAGTAGTGGTAGCAGGTCCGCCTTCAGACATGCCGGGTTGGAGAGGCATATCTCGACGGGATGCTGGTAGGGACACCTCCGACAGTAGAAGACGGGCATGACGCAGCTGAACAATGTGATGCGGTAAGTCAGTCGGTAACTTACGTTCAGCAGGGACAGGAGATCGCATCCCAATGTATGTATCGTGCTGGTTTGGTACAGCTTGAGCTCTTCGGCGTAGTTGGGTAGGTGTGTTGCGGTTGCCATTTCGCAGCGGTGCGTTGTGGTGGCGTGCTCCGGCTGTGTGTGCAGTCTTCAATGTGCACGCTCCGAGGTTGCTGTGAGCTCTGTGTAGTCGTAGGGAGACAGGACTTGTGTTCTGTTGGCTTGTTTGGAGGACACGGGCCCTCTTCCCACATGCTTCTCAGACAGTTCAAGGTCAGTGCTGTGTGACTCCTTCCAATTAACTTGCATGTGGCCGACATGGGGGAGTGTTTTCTTCTTTCTTCCCCGTCCGTTGTGTTCTTCTGTGATATGCGCTATCTGCCCTGTGGTCGGTCTCCTCGGCATGCCTGTGTTGGTCTATTCTTGGACAATGGCTGTATTCACCGGCTTCTGTCGTAGGGCTGTGGTTTCGGAGTTGGAATGGAAGGTCATTCAGTGCTGTCTGCTCTCCCTTGTGTGGGCGGCAGGCTGCCTTTCCGCTCTGCGTTGGGCCTTGTGTGTGGATGTAATTCTTGGGCCACCTGTTGTCGGTCACCGGGCTCTTTGGTGTTCCGTTTCATGTGTCTTGTTCATATGTGCAGGGTGGTATGGGTTTTTCAGTGTGGTACTGGCGTTCCTCTTCCCGAAGGGGCCCTGCTTCTCCTAGTTGGTGTTGCCGCCGCTGTGTGCTTCGCCATGTTTGTTACACTGGGGTGTGTCCTGCTGTTGCGTGACTTCACTGACATGTGTGCGTCGGTTGTGTGGCGTTGGGTGTTGTCCGTGAATTGGGCATTGGGGACATGTCTGTGGCAGGCCTGTCACGTGTCATGTGCGTTCGGGGTGGGGCTGGTGTGTGTGCTGCTTGGTTGTGTCCCTGTGTCTGTGTGCGACGCATGCATGGCGCTGCGGTTGGCCTCTGCGTTGTGCGCATGTGTGGCGGCGTCATCGGCGCTTTGGGGCCGTGACGGGGTGGTTGGTTCCTAGTCCCAGGTGGTGTGTACACATGTGTTCCGCGATGTTAGGATTTGGCCTGTGTGTCATATGTGGATGCAATGGTGGATGTGTAGTGTGCACGCGCTGGTGGGGGTTGTCCGCTTTTTCCGCCCTTGCACTGTGTGCGCTGTTTGCGTGCACTTGTTGTGTGTGTGCCTACCTGCGTCTCCGCGGTACATTGCGTCCTTGGTGGTGCATCAGCAGAAGCATGGGAAGGGCCTGCAGTGCTGGATTCATGCCCGGGGTGCCGCTTCTTCGTTGTCCGTGCTCTGCGTCCGTGTTTCCGCCTCTCTTTCACGTGCGGTGTCTCTTTGCCGTGGGAGCCGTTTGTTTGCGGCATCGTAATTTATGCGCCGGGCGGGACGTGTTTCGTCGGACGGTGTGTGTCAGTTGTGCTGCGCCGCTACGTGTGCGGGCGCACTTTGATGGCGGACGGTGTTGCTGGCTTGCCGGCGGTGTTTGGCCTGCTTTTCGCATCGTAATTGGGCGGGCGTGTGGACTGCTGCGTGCCGGCGGTAACTGGTGGTTTTTGCATCCGCCAGCACGGCGGTAGTGCTTCCGCCCGCCATCGTAATGGGCCCCAAAGAATCTTATCAAGAATGCTTAAGAGTGGAATAAGAAAAAGAGAATATTGATGAGAATATGTAATTGAGCTGAATTGCTAAAACCTTAAAATGCTTAAAAAACAATCCTTATATGGTTGGGAAAATCTATTTTATGAAATATCTAAGGCATAGCCAAAAATAGATTTACCTATGTCACAAGAGCAAAAGAATTTCGAGCAGCTGAGTTGAGGACCCTTATGGGATTGATATATGTATCTTGGGAAACTGTGGGGCTGATTATGATGGCGGTTGGACTTCAAGGAGCCTGATGGATGCATGGCGGTAGGTCTTTACGAACGCCAAACGTCCACCCGCCATCTTCATATGGTGGGCGGTAAAGTTGGTTACGATAGCGGGGAGACTGCCACAGTCAGCCTGTCTGTGGCAGTCTCCCCGCCATTGTAATCAGCCCCATAGTATCTCTTGGATTAAAATTAGTTGATTTTTTCCCCAAAGTTTAATAGGTGCTATTTTACATCCACACCCCTATAAAATGCTAAGTCTCTTAATTACCTTAGTGGAAAAATGCTCTATAGAGGATTTCACAATACTTGCCTTTCTTATTTATAAAAGAGATTTCCTATCACATTACATCAGCCCTGGTGTGGTTTGCCTTTGTAAAACGTCATCAGGCAGTGATTTACACTACCAAAATTAGAACAGAATTCAGGGCACTGAAACAAATCAACACATCAATGCTTTTGAAAATAATCAAATCAAAATAGTTGTATTACTTATTTTTATACCATTTAAAAATTAACCATATAACCACTGATGCAGCATTTCAACAATCTTGCGAAAAATGTAGAACACTTATCAGAAAAAGAATTCAATCTCTCTGAAGCGCTCCATAGAGAAATCATGTGTCACTAATACCCAAACCTAAAAATCACCATATCTGTGCCAACTACAGACCTATGTCACTAATAAACCTAGATGCCAACATTTTAACAATTATTTGGATCAACAGACTATGGATGCTTGGAAATAAATCATTTTTATCAAAACTGCTTTTGAATGAATTGTGCATTGTTTGGGCATTAATTGTTTCAAATTACTGGTGCTTCCCATGTGGGATAATTCTGTATTAGAAACCTTGGATAGATTGTCACATAATCTCAGTATAACAAATATAGAACAAAGACAATAAAATTATTACATTTCAAGAACTGAGATCTAACTACAATCTTCCACTTGAATACCTTTAGAACTTTTTGCATTTTCGACAATGTTTCATGATATGGACTGAAAGAATTTGTCATCCTGATGTGATAGGCAATTTAATACTAAAATTAACTACAAACAAGCTGCTGAGATGACTAAGGATATATTAAGCTCAAACAAGCTTCTGATGGCAATATAGGTTTTCTTGCTAAAAATAAGTGAGACTGGGAGAATGAGTTCAACTGTGACATCTCTGAACAAGACTGATTTAGATACTTAAATAGCATCCCAAAAAACTACTAATATGTCTACAGCAAGTTTACTGGACTCTATGTAAAATTGGAAAATATGATTACTAGACTCAGGGAAATGTTGGTGGTTTTAAACCAATAAGCATATTTTAGTGAGATGTTCTTCAACTTCCCACTAATTTCAAAGTTGTGGTAAAAATTAATATCAGTTTAAATTTAGGGCCTTATTACTAGTTTGCTTTTCCATATCTATCGATGCCTGTGTGAGCATTTCAACTGCATATGTGTTGAATCCACACAAATGCATGATACATAAGGAAAAATACCACCTACCACCGTAGTCTAGTCCATATGTGAGCAGTCCAGGCAATGGGTATATGGTACAAAAGGAACTCACCTGCACATTGCCACAAACAGGGTAGTAATCCTTGGGTTGAAGATGCTGCTGTGAAGGGGGGACCTGAAGAGAGGGATCCACGATGAACTCTGATGGAAAGAACAAGAAAGGGGGTGAGTACACACCCCAAATCCTTCATTTCTGCTGAATTGAAGCTGGTGATCTCACTGCCACGGTCAGCTCGTGGCAAAGCCAACTCGTAATACCGATGGCGGTGAAACTCCCCTGTACCGCACTATGGCAGCTGATTTCCCCCAACCGCGACCGCAGCAGTCTGTGGTGTGCTTGCGGTGTTGGTGGTTTAGCCATGGTCTTTCCAAATGCAATCAGCACATCTTGTAATACGGCAGTTAGACAGCCGAGCTCGCGGCGTTCGCACAACAGCTTTGGGTACAGCAGTTCACGGTCTGCCAAACTTGTAATAAGGTTCTTAGTCTTAAAATGTGATAGTAATGTCAAGCAAATAAAATGTTTTCAATGGCTCAATGAACTGAAGAATACTAAGAAAGAGCAAACAACCATGGCTACAGCAAAGTCTTCTGGTGGTTAAAAAGAATATGTTCAAAAATTGAAATCTACCAGAAAGTAACATATTGATACTTTGATCCTTACATGACAAATTTAGCATAAATAGGAAACATTTTGCTGAAACTCAGATGTCAGTTGTAACTATTTAATCACATTGGGAAAATATTTTTGATCTATTGTCCACATTTTCCAAAACTCCTATTTAATATATTTGTAATAGAAACCAGGGGCCTCACTAGAATGCTGTAGACATCATAGCAGAATTGAGACCGACTGACAAGTAGTCGGAGGTCCCATCTGAGTAATTATGATGCGACCACTGTGTAGGCATTCGGTGACAGAACTTTTTCCTTTGCAGCTTGAGCTGCGGCCCGAAAAGGGCTGCAGCACTAACCACAATGGAAAAACTGATGTTTTTAAACATCATGCCCCATGTGCCAGGCACCATGTGGTGCTTGGCAAATGGGGCATGAATGTTTGGGGGGCACCTGGCCCATAGCGGAGGCCCACGGGGGACGGGGCCCTACTAGGTGCCACAATAGTCTCATTCCTGCTGTCTTTTCAAGGTGGTCATACCGCCATGAAAAAGCAGCCGGAATGGGCCATCGTGATCCCAATGGCAGTGCCTGAGCATGCACTGCCCCAACTGTAGGGCATTACGTTCTGACCATCGGAAGCATGCATCAGTCCCTCTGCCTGCTGCCTCTGACCGCCATGCATCAGATGTCTGATGGACCGCCACCAACAGGCCGTCGGTGGCGGTCCGTCCAACATCATAATTGGGCCCTAGGTTTCAACATTAGCTTATGGTAAATTAATAATAACTAGGGAGCATTTACGGACTTGTATGATGTTACATGTTAATTATACCTTGAATAGGTTTGTAAGTTATTCTTTTTTTTCTAATTAGCTTTCTTTTTCTACAAATCAATCAATCGATCAGGGGTTTATATAGCGCACTACTCACCCGTGAGGGTCTCAAGGCGCTGGGGGGGTGGGGATGACGCTCCGGATCAGTCGAAGAGCCAGGTCTTGAGGCTTTTCTTGAAGGTGTGCAGAGTGGGGGAGCATCTGATGTTGACTGGGAGCTCGTTCCAGGTTTTTGCTGCGATGTAGGAGAAGGCTCTTACGCCTGCTCTGGTCCTGCGGATGCACGGGATCTCTGCCAGGGCAAGGTCGGTGGAGCGGAGGTTCCTTTTGGGGCACGTGGAAGGAGACTCTTTCGTTGAGGTATTTGGGTTAGCTTATCAATATTGTTCTTATTATAATGCTAGTTGGCTAAATGGTAAGAAGATAAAATAGCTGACATTTCGGCTTCCTTTAGCGTCTTCTCCAGCATGGGTACCCACCGATGACTACGCCAACAAGGATGCTTAGTATTACATGTCTATTCTTTATCTGTGTGTAACTGCAAACTCAACATTCTAAACCAGTCTTCATTGCATTCCGCTCTAACACTTACGTCACAGTTCCACGGAGTCCATCAAGAGCTAAAAGGGTTCATAATTTCTAACTTGCAAGACACTACGCTTTCCATTTTCATTTACATGTATGATGGTACAGCTGGCTATGGTCTATGTCCAGAGGGCCATTTGGCCCCACAAAAAATGGCATGGTGTGCATCTGTTCACTGCCCTGGGTTGGCCAATGGTGGAGGTAGGCCTCACCTCTATCATTAGTGACCAAAATGATGGAAGATCAGGTGGTCTCCCTGATCTCCTGTGTGTCCCTGCTCTGCCCTATCGCATGGATGGTCACTGTACACTGTATTGAAGAAATACCAGCAACAGAGCTCCCATGAGTCAGCGGAGATCTACCCTGAAGTGGCCATCTTCCTTTGTGGCCAGACTCCACCACCCCAACATGTTGGCTTTTACTCAAACCACATAGTCTGTATGGGTGAACAATATGTATATTGGGCAATTTTTGAGCCGCAATGATTTTTGGGGTTAATAAAAGCTTTATGGGGATTATAAAAATTCCAAGGGACACTTATCAGTGAGATACTAATAATCCCTGCTGTAATTGTACAGACTTTCTGAGAGACCTACAGATTGTTTTGGCATATGGTAGACGGTTTCAATGGATAATCTGTATATAACATCAATGCCCTCATTTCTAGTGGCCAGTAAAAGTCACTGTTATGTCCCTACCCCTGTCAATTTCAAAGGGGGGAAATAATGGTGATTTTATGTTTTTGGGAAATAAAGTATGGAAATCAGACTTCTCATACTGATTCCCACATGTATTTTCTTGACATTCCAACTTGAGACTTTGTCTGCTTTCAGCAGGTGAAATCTCTGGATAGAATCCCACTGACCTTCAGTTTTCCTATTTAAAGCATAATTTGATAATTAAGATCATGGTAATCGTCCACATACTGTGGGAGTAAAACAAGGAGGGTGAAAACACTTCAAAAGTGAAAAAATGGATCCTATAATGTCAGACAAGTCAATTAGGGTTACAAAGACAATATTTCCCAATTCTCAACAGTCCAGTCAACACACATAAGGGGCACTAGTGCCACAACCCACAGAGCTATTACTGCATTAAAGAAACAATCACCTGAATAGTAGATATACTATTGAACTAGAATTTAAAAGTAGATAACTAGTGTATCGATGTGGCGTGTACTATCTTTTTATTTGCAAAGTTATCCACCCTTACTGCAGAGTCTCCACAGTCATAAAATTACTATTAGTAAAAATAAACTTGCAGTTTGTGAACATCAAAAAATAGTAAACTTACACAAAAGTGTCAGTTTACTCTTGTGAATCAGGCCCTATGTTTCTCAGGGAGCAAGAGGTCAGGTCTCCAATTATATATTTTAATTTTAGTCCCCTGCCCAGCTAGCTGACATGTTAAATTTACTGGGTTATTTATTTATTTGGAGTTTTATATGGCGCAAACATGACCCGTCCGGCTATCAGAACGCTGTACATATAGATGATCTGAGACAGTGGAGGAATATATTTCCAACCTTATTTTTTTTAATTGAGTGAGCAGATGGAGGAAGTAATCAGATCTAGCCTTGCTATGACACTTCAGCCATACATGAATTCTTGTCATGTTAGGAAGATTTCATGCCAACAATCTTTGACCCCCCAAGCTTTCTTGGTGCAGTTTTATATCTGTTTGTATATGTACTGAGCTTGATATTTCTATCTATGGACCTTAAAGCAGCATTAAAACCCCCCAATTGTAAATGCTAGGAATAAAGGTTTTTAATGTCTTCATTTGTAATGAGGACATAATAACTGCACATGGAGGAGTAATCAGAATTGTGTTTAACTAAAATAATCTATCTGCCCAATTTATCTCTGAGTTCTCTAGTTACTCTTATCCCACATTTCTTTCTGACACTATAGCTGCTCACGTAACGACAGCTGTAACACTTGATAATCTAACTTCCTGAACCCGCTGATATTGCTTTTCTTTGTCTGTAAAAATATGATCTCTGCACTGGTGTGTTCTTGGTAGCTCATTACTGGTTTTTGTGTTCAACGAGTTAATGAATAATGAACATTTATGGTTACAAATGCTAACATCTTTGTTTTGTACAACTGCTATTCCACTGCATTATATAAATGAGATTTATTTCATACCCCCAATTTTTCCCACCTTCCCCCTCACTTCAGCCTCCCATTCAATACCTAATTCCCTGGGCATTGGGCTCCTCCTGAAGTCATGATGTTGCATGTGTCTCCCCTTTTTATGCTTGAATGCATATTTTCTCCTTCACATAGGGATGAAGGGGGTATTATGATCAGCATCAAATTATACATCTCCCATCTCTCTAGGAATTATAGGAGCATTAGAGAATACAGTTTTATTTATGTTATCTTTTTGTATTATCAATCTTATTCATCAATTTTTCTGCCTCTGAGAAAGCATGTAAGTAAAAAAGAATCTTCATTTCAAAGTACTTTCAGATTATCTCATTATACCAGCTACAGCTGAGTACCTGGGGATCTGAATTCAGGTATTAAGCTATGCATCTTCTGGCCTTTTTGGTTAACTCATAAGCAGTATATTGATTGACTACATAGTGGAATGCCACTTGAGTTTTAAAACTCCATTGCTTGTTTTAAGATTTTATCGTTGAACAAAATGCCCTTGAAATATGCAATAACTTTTGGAGGACGACTTCTTTTTTTGTACTTTACAAAGGGTATTCTGTGCACTCTTGCTATGGAAAGGTCATCAGGTGCCTTATCTGTTTTGGTGAATAAAATAAATTTTATTAACTTGGCTAGAGACCCTTCCATTGTGGCATTACCCTCCAGGGCTTCTGGTATGCCAAGAAATCTTAAGTTAGATGCATGAGGGATATTTTGTTAGTCTGTTTTACCTTGCATTTTTTGGGCAGAATCTGTTTTTTGGCAGAATGCTATGTTTGAAACAGTCCACCTTAGTTTTAATAATTTTTTCTTCAACCTCAGCAAGAATGTTGTTGCAGCTGTGTCTCTATCCCCTTGAATGTGTCTTGATCACACTTAATTCTTGTTTTAAATGTTCCTGTGTGTCATTATTTTGTATTACTTCTTTCAAAATTCCTATTTATTTTTCTGCTCTTTTTCTGACTGTTCACTTTCTGCTACAATATTTGTATCTTAATGCTCAGATGAGCTCATGCATTCTTCAATTTTATTTGATTAGGACTCGGTCCCAAGGTTTTTATAGCTTTTTATCCAAGCTAGAACTTTAGAGTGAGCTAAGAGATTTAGAGCCTCTTCAAGGCAGTGCTTCCTATTTTCAGTTTATATTTGCTTTGTGTGAACACTAAAGGCCTTATTACGAGTATGGCGGTCCTGGGACCCCTGTACCCGCAGTGGCGGTCTGACCACCACCACCCCTCTGGGTCTGCCCACTCTATTAGGAGTGTGGCGTCCAGACCAACACTGCCAGGATCCAGGATCCCACCACGGTGTGGATTGGAGGCCGAGTTCTCGACGGTGCCAATGCCGGCACTGCCGAGCGAATTATTTCCACCAACCATTTCAAGGCGGTGAGTCCGCCGTGAAATGCATGGCAGAAAGGTAGGGAATGGGGTCCCCACCAGGGCTCCCCGGCAAATCTGCACATGGGGTGGGAGCAGAGGGGACAAAATGCTCCTCCCCACAAGGCCATGCTAATGCGAGCACTGTGTGGCATGCACAACATGGTGCATGCCACACAGTGCACATGATGTGGCAGGGGACAGACAGCGGCAGCATAACTACTGGCTGTAATACTCAGCCAAATCAGACCACTGCCGCCTCGCCTGACCAGCCTGGATTCCACTTGGAATCCGGAGGGCGGGTGCACCACAGGCTTGGTGGGTCTCCTGTGGGCGCAGCGGTGGCAGTCCTGCAGGAGGAACACCAAACTTGTAATCAGGCCCCTAATTCCTTGTCTGTCTCAGCTAGCTAAACAGGATTCTGTATTACGCTCTTGTAGGGGAGTAAAAAGCAATTTTTATAGGGTGGTCTGTAATAAATTGTGAGATTGTCGACTTCTTTCTACACTGTTCCAGACTTCTCAAAACGTTCATGTATTTTCAGTTCTGTTTTCTTACCAGCATCAGAGTCGGCATCTGTGAGCTGCTGAGCCTGAAGCATAGGAAAGCCATGTCTTCTCTGTGTCTCTATTTGCACATCCTGCACTCTAGATAAGGAGATTTAATCTAAGATATGAGTATTAACTGGTATTTAGACAAAATATCAAGTTGTAAATATCGTTATACAGAAATAGCGGAAAAAATATGTGATACAAAAATGTTGTGATGCAGAAATATTGCTGTCAAGAATATCTATTTTTTGAGGTAAGTAATATTGTTGCTAAGAATATCCCTGTTGTTAATATCATTTTCAATAATATAGTTGTAAAAAATATCGTTTTTTAACTATCTTCATGTGTTTTAGTTCATATATTAATTGTATGTGTTATAATTGCTTGTATATTTGTTAATGACATTTTTAAATATACTTTGGAATTATAAGTAATTTATCATTTATAATTTAATTGCTAATAGTAATTTATGGTGTCGTAGCAAGTTGCTAGGCTTGTTGGAGTATAGGGTGGGAAGTTATTTAAGTAAAAATTAATTAACAATGACTTATTAATGTATTATTAATGAATTGATTGTTAATTCTGCAAATTGTGTAATAATTATATTTGTAGTTATATTTTAGGTGCAGGCTGCTGGGTTTGTTGGGGTATAGGGTGGGAAGTTAATTAGGAAATAATTAATTAACAATTAATTACTAATTATTTAATTGATTATTAATTATGCAAATTGTGTAATAACTTCATATTTTTGGTGTGGGCTGTAGAGTTAACAAAGAATTATTAATTGTTAAATAATTAGTTAACTGATTATTAATTATGGAAATTTTGTTATATTTATTTATTTTAGTTATATTTTAGGTGTGAGTATAGTGTGGGAAGTTAATTAAGTAATAAATAAATAACAATTTTTTAAATTGATAATCAATTATTAAGTTGTTTAATATTCATGCATATTGGTTAATTGTTTTTTATTTGTTATTATATATATATATATATATATATATATATATATATATATATATATATATCTACTGGCGGTCGCCAGTAGATAGTTATAGTTAGGACCTATTATCCATAGGAAATTCATAACATTCTATTCCCAATAACTTTGAGCGCCGTTTGACGAATCATCGCGAAATTTTCAAAACTAGTAGGGCGCTCGGTCCGCCTCCTGTCTTGAAAGTTTCGGGGTAATTCATCAAGCGGGGCCGAGAAAAAGGGGGTCCCAAAATGTGTTTTCTCCATGTTAATTCCCATAGGAAATTTTAGCCACTGCTACAGCCCGAACTGCTGAACGGAATTACACCAAATTTTGCAATAAGGTAGCGCTTGGTTCAGAAAGCGACCTTTTTTTTAAATGGTGTAAACTGCTCAGTAGTTGCGTGAGAAATTCAAAAAATAAGAGTGAAAAAATCAATTTCCCATAGGAAACTTTATGCAAGGCAACAGCAAAACTGCTGAACGTAATTACACCAAATTTGGCAAAAGGTAGTGCTTGGTTCAAAAAGCACCCTTTTTAAAAATGGTGTAAATCCGTTCAGTAGTTGCTGAGAAAATCCAAAATAAAAGTTTTGATATCTATGGCCGCGGTGGATCCGCGCACCCTCCCGATCACGAGCTGCATGCTAATTGGCTGTCAACACTCCAAACCAGGAAGTGTTGACAGCCATCTTGTCCCTCGGTAGAACCGAGGCATAAGAAAGCAGTGAGAAAAACGCGACAAACGCGAAAAGGGGGCTGGGTAGAAACACCCTGACCCCCTAGGCCTGCTCAGGGGGTCCCACAAGGACCCCCAAGGCCAACATTTTTTTTTAAAAAAATCGGCAAAAACGCGCTGGGTGCGCGGATCCTGCCAATAAAAAAAAAAAATTAGAATTGCGGTCTCCCGCGCTTCGATGCTATTTGGCCCCCGGGTGGCCCAAGTCCCGGGGCATGTCTGCTTTTTTATTTTATGTGTGGGGGCCTCTAAGATCCTCCAAGCCCCGGGACCGCCACCCCGGGCTTTAAAATAATGGTGCGGGAGGGCTCTCGGCCCTCCCGCAGCCCGGGACCGCCACCCCCGGGCTTCTTTTAAAAAAAAATTAACCTGTGTGGGGGCTCGTGCCTCCACACGCCCCGGGACCACCACCTCCCCGGGGCACTAAATATTTCAATATGGGGGTCCGTTACGGACCCCCGAGCCCCGGGGACCACCACCTCCCCGGGGCTTTGCATTTGGATGGGAGGGAGGCCGCGCGGCCCCCTCCTGGAGCCCGTGATGGCCCTGGGGACCACCACCCCCAGGGCCGGCTCCTGCAGTGTCCCGGGTGCCTACCCCCGGGACACTGTAGTTTGCTATGACAGGGCGGAGCCCGCGGCTCCCGCCCTGTCATAGCAAACTGCTTTGGTTTTGGAACAGAGAGCAGGAAACCTGCTCTCTGTTCCAAAACCAAGCAGATTGCTTTTCCACACGTGGAGCTGCATCTTAGCAGCTCCCCATGTGGAAAGCAATGCCGGCTCCCGAAGGACGCGGGAGCCGGCGGGACCGTGGGGGATTGGGGACCCCCCACGGTCCCCAACGGAGAGGGCCAGCCCCGGGGGATGGGGTCCCCGGGGCTAGTAGTGGCCCAGGAGGGGGCCACGCGGCCCCCTCCCCAAATGTTAATTTAAAAACAAAAACAAAGGCCGCCCCGGGGATGGGGTCCCCGGGGCCATAGTGGCCTAAGGAGGGGGCAACACAGCCCCCTCCATAACATTTTAAAAAAAGAAGGCCATGCCCCGGGGGATGGGGTCCCCGGGGCCGATTAAGGCCTGGGGAGGGGGGCCACACGGCCCCCTTCCAAATTTTTTTTTTTTTAAAGAAGATATTAGGGGGCAGGCCTTGGGGGATGGGGTCCCCAGGGCCAAGAAATTAGAAAAACAAGGGGGGCCACACAGCCCCCTTTCTAAAAATGAAAAAAAAAAAGACCGGCATCGCGCCGGAGGCCACGCCCTCCTTCCAGCACTCTGCAAACGCGCCCTGGCGCGTTTGCAGATGGGGAACAAATTCCCCTTGAATACTGGGGGTCCCTGGGGCCAACTAGCCCACCAGGAACCTCCAGTATGCGCCAGGGGCTGCGTTGCAGAGAGGTGTACAGAGGCCACGCCCTTTACACCTCTCTGCAACGCAGCTCTGTGGCGCTTTGGAGGTACATGGTGGGCTAGTTGGACTCCAGGGACCCTCAGGATTCAAGGGGACTTAATCCCCCAAATTAAAATGCACCACGGGGCGCGTTTGCACAGTGGTGAAGGGAGGGGGCGGGGCTTCAGGTGACATGTGTGCAAATCAGTGACGTCATCAGTGATGTCACTGACCATGTCATGAGTGATGTAATATGTGACGTCATCAGCAGTGCATTGTGGGACGCGAAGTTATAGTTAGCTGAACTAACTATAACGGGGGAATTTCACGGGTTTTGTACGAGTGCAATGTCCAACTGTCCAACTAACTATAACTGTCCCTAAAACCTATGGTTTTTTCAGTGAATATATATATATATATATTTATATATATACATATATATTTTTTTTTCAAAAGAGACGAAGGGCACACCGTGCCCCTTAATTCCAATGAGTTTATTTTAATTTTACATGCAACCCACTGCTGACAAACACGTTTCGGCGCCTTGGCCTTTGTCATTGCCCAATATATACAATTTTTGGGGATTAATTAATAATGTTCAGATTAAGAGTTTTATGTTTGATCTAAATTAATAGGGTTATTCAAATATGTAATGTGTTTGAAGTGAAGTACTTTCCCTACTGTTGCACAGATCGGAGTGGGTATAGTAAATTTAACCCTCCGAAGTCCAATGCTTTCCCTACTGTTGCACAGATTGGAGAGGGAATAGTAAATGTAACGCCTCCAAAGTCTAATGCTTTACTTACTGTTGCACAGACTGGAGTGGAAATAGTAAATCTTACCCCTCCAAAGTCCAGCGCTTTCAATACTATTGCACAGACTGGAGTGGGAATAGTAAATCTTACCTCTCTGTAAATGTAACCCTTCAAAGTCCAACGCTTTCACTACTGTTGCACAGACTGTAGTAGGAATAGTAAATGTAATCCCTCCAAAGTCTAACGCTTTCTCTACTATTGCACAGACTGGAGTAGGAATAGTAAATCTTACCTCTCTGAAGTCCAACGCTTTCCCTACTATTGCACAGATTGGAGGTGGAATAATAAATCTTACCCGTCCTAAATCCAATGCTTTCTCTGCTGTTGACCTGTTGGGAGTGGGAATAGTAAATGTAACCACTCCGAAAGCCTACGCTTTCACTACTGTTGCATAAACTGGAGTGGGAATACTATATCTATTATTTCCAGACTTCAATACTTTTCTCAAAATTGATTAAATATATCTATTATTAATATTTGTTTATTTTTTAATTTTATATTATTTGCTGATATACACATTTAAAAAAATATATTTTTAGAAAATGCTTTGTTTTCCTTTTATAGTTTTTTATATTTAATTAATTTGGTAATTTATTTAATGTTTTGCATTTGATTTGTCACTATGTTTTATGTTTCAATTATATGCCACATATATATATATATATATATATATATATATATATATATATATATATATGTTTATATAGCATCGAACTTTCACCACACTCTCTGACCTCTTAAAACAGCAGCTCGTGAAACAGGCATGGAAATGCCTGTAATCCAATGTAAGCAATCCATGTTTCACCTCCAAGAAACACACGACACGAGCACTTTGCAATCAATGCATGGTGATTTATTCAGCCAAAAATACTCAACGCGTTATGGAGATTTATCTCCTTGCTCACTGCACGCACATGAACACCTCCAATTGTGATTTAATAAGAGTGTTGGTGCATAGTGAACATAGACAACAAACTATAAAAGTGTGATACCCGGTAGGAATGGTTACATCAACGCCATCCTATAATGGTTTTAACATACATATAATGCTACAATATTTTATGTATACAAGGACAAGTGTCTAACTGCACTGAATTAAATATCAGCAATGTCTAATTGTGAGGATTTTAAAGTGCAAAGTGCAATAAATATAGTCCAATAGACTAAACTCTAATAATGTCACATTGCCATACATGTAGTACATCAATAAACATAAAATAATCATGAAAGTACAAGTGTCTTAAGGTCAAGAAAATATTAACAAAACTTGTCAGCCATGAAGTTTTTGCCATCCATTTGCAACATAGAGACATCCCTGTGTCTTTATTTGTCAAAATTGAGCCCAAGAGGGCTTATCCGATTCGGGGATAAAAACAGGTCCACTACTAATACTGTGGTGGCCATACACAAATCGGACCTTATTATGAGTTTAGCAGTCCGATGGATTTTACAAGTAGGGAGGCTGGACCGCCATGGGACCGCTGCTGCTGCCAGGGATCCGTGATCCCTGGCAGTCTTGCAGTGGTCTGAGGCCCCTAATATGCTGGTGGTGCCACTGCAGCACTGTAAGCATATTAGGAGTTTCCTCACTGCCACAGTTTTCATGGCGGTGAGCCAGCCATGAAAAGTGCAACAGTGAGAAAGCAAAGGGGGCCCTACAGGGCCCCCTGTTGCCTCTGTGCCAGGGGATGCATGCAGTGAGGCACATAGGATGAAGCCCTGTATGCATGTACCCCCCGTTCCTGCAGGGCATGAACTTGACAACCCATGCTCTGCAGGAACGTGCAATGCCGTTCCAATTGCAGTGCCTTGCCTTAGCACTGCAATGCCATGGGTCAGCTGCTGCAGGACCGCCCGACCTAGATGTTATGTTATGTTATGTTAACGGGTTTATTAAGCGCATCAGCTGCCCCAGCAAAGAGGCATCCCGGCGCTAACCAGCGGTGAGGTGACAGAACATAAAAGGCCCAAGACCTACGGAATGGGGAAAAGAAAAGTTTTTAGAGATTTCCTAAATTCGAGGTAGTTAGTGAACCCTTGAATATGGGCCGGTAAAGAAATTCAGAGGATGGCTGCTCTGTTCCGAAAAGAGCGACCACCAGCACGAACCCTCCTGACTCTAGGAACCACCACCAGAAGTTGTCCCACAGAGCGGAGCTGGCGAGAGGGGACATAAGGTAGAAGCAGGTCAGTCAAGATTTTAGGAGATGCCAGTTTCAGAGTTTTAAAGGCTATGCAAAGAGCCTTAAACTCGATGCGCCTAGCCACAGGTAGCCAGTGTAAACAGCGAATGGCGCTTGTCACTGAGCAGACTCGACGCAGCCCAAAAAGGGATCTTACAGCCGCGTTCTGGACTCTCTGCAGCCTCTGAACTTCAGACTTGTTAGCTCCCAAATACAGTGAGTTCGCATAATCCAGTCGTGACATAATCAGGGCCTGGATGATGATCTGCCTAGTAGGGGCGTCCAAGAAGCCCAGAATGGGTTTGAGTCCCCGCAGCAGTCCGAAACAGGTACCTGCCACTTTTTTTTGTCTGAGTCTGAAAATTAAGTCAGGCATCCATCCAGACCTCTTGATTCTTCACTGCTTGCTTAGGGACAGGGGCAGTGCCTAGGCTCTTTGGCCACCAGAGCTCACTCCATAGACCGTGGTCTCTGCCCACCAACAACACCTCCGACTTGTTGGCATTCAGCTGGAAACAGTTGGCGGTCATCCACTCGACGACTGCCGCGAGAGCACCCTGAAATTTCAGGGCGTCCTGCTTAGAGTCGCCCGAGAGAGCCACCACCAACTGTGTGTCGTCGGCATAGGAGACCATGGTCAACCCTCTGCTCTTGGCTACACCGGCCAGAGGTTGAACATAGAGATTGAAAAGCAGAGGGCTCAGGGAAGAGCCCTGTGGAACCCCTGACTTATGGGACGGATGCTGGAGGTAAAGGGAGGAGCAATCACCTGGAACATCCTATCCGCAAGAAAAGAGGCCAGCCACTGCAGAGCAGAGCCAGTAACTCCTGCCTCCTCCAGGCGACGCAGCAAGATGGCGTGAGACACCGTGTCGAACGCGGCACTAAGGTCTAAGAGGTTCAGTGCCGACGTCTGACCGGCGTCTAAGGCTTTCCAAATAGATACTAGATACCAGTAGGAATTTGGCGGGCAGTCTCATTATGGCTTTGGCGGTGTGGCAGCGGAGCGCTGACATGGCGGCCCACTGCCACATCGCCAAAGCCATATTAAGGACCTTAGACATAATCTTTGACCATCACATGACAATAATTTGTATATATATATTAGGCCTGGGCGGTAAATTCCGTTCCGCTGGTGGAATTTGCGAAATTTAGCAATTCCGCTATCCGCGGAGAACGCGGAATTGGCGAAAATTCTGCAATCCGCAGCGTAGCGGAATTTTTTCCTTGTTCCCGCTTTCAAAATGCGTGTTTGCGGTAGCGACTTACCGGGATCAGTGCGTTCGCCGACGAGTTTTCCTATCCGTTCGCGCGATCCTGTGAGAGTGTGCGATCGCGAACACGTCATTCGGACGCGCCATTGGATATCTGCGTTCGCGAACAGGAAACACGCATCGCGAGCGGGCGGGACAAGTGAAACAAGATTGCCGCGCCAATTGGCGACCGCATGGGCAAGTTCGCAAGATATTTCCCCCCAAGCATGCAAACAGCATCCCTGAACAGGAAAAACGCATCGCGAATGGGCGGAACAAGCAATTCCGCGTGCTCGTGGAATTCTGCGTGCTCGCAGAGATTATTTACCGTTTCGCGGAATTTTGCGTAACGCGACTACTGAAATTCCGCCCACCCCTAATATACATATATATATTATCTACTGGCGGTCGCCAGTAGATAGTTATAGTTAGGACCTATTTTCCATAGGAAATCCGCGACATTCTATTTGAAATAACTCTATGCGTCGGTTGACGAATCTTCGCGAAATTTTCAAACTTTATGGCCCGCTCCGGTCCGCTCCTACCCTGAAAGTCTCAGGGTGATTCGTCAAGCTGGGGCCGAGAAAAAGGGGGTCCCAAAACGTGTTTTCCCCATTCATTTTCCCATAGGAAACTTTAGACACGGCTACAGCCCGAACTGCTGAACGG
Source organism: Calotriton arnoldi (assembly GCA_963921515.1). Taxonomy (NCBI): domain Eukaryota; kingdom Metazoa; phylum Chordata; class Amphibia; order Caudata; family Salamandridae; genus Calotriton; species Calotriton arnoldi. The sequence goes on from CAWUFW010013858.1 coordinate 143,209, forward strand.
AATTACACCAAATTTGGCAAAGAGGTAGTTCTTGGTTCAGAAAGAACCCTTTTGTTAAATGGTGTAAATCCGCTCAGTAGTTGTGGAGAAATTAAAAAAATAAGAGTCAAAAATCAATTTCCCATAGGAAACTTTAGACACGGCTACAGCTCCGAACTGTAGAACGGAATTACACCAAATTTGGCAAAGAGGTAGTTCTTGGTTCAGAAAGAACCCTTTTGTTAAATGGTGTAAATCTGCTCAGTAGTTGCTGAGAAAATCAAAAGTAAAAGTACATATATATCTATGGCCGCGTCGATCACGATCACGAGCTGTCTGCTAATTGGCTGTCAACACTCCAAACCAGGAAGTGTTGGCAGCCATCTTGTTCCTCGGTAGAACCGAGGAACAAGAAAGCAGTAAAAAAGTGCGCAAAACGCACAAAGGGGGCAGGGTAGAAACACCCTGACCCCTAGGTCTGCTCAGGGGTCCCACAAGGACCCCTGGGCAAAAAAGCATTTTTTTTTTTTTTAAATCGGCAGGATGCGCTCAGGGAAGGGCGGTCTCCCGCGCTCGATTGTATTTTGCCCCGGGTGGCCCAAGTCCCGGGGGCATGGTGGGGGTTAAATTGATGTATGGGGGCCTCAAAGGGCCCCTCAAGCCCCGGGACTGCCACCCCCGGGCTTTCTTTATAATGGTGCGGGAGGGCTCTGAGCCTCCGCAGCCCCGGGGACCACCACCTCCCGGGGCTTTTTTTTTTTTAGTTTTTCTTGTGTGGGGGCTCGAGCTCCCCACACGCCCGGGACCGCCACCTCCCGGGGCACTAACAAATTAAAATGGGGTCCGTTTGACCTCCTAAGCCCCGGGACCACCACCTCCCCGGGCTTTGCTGATGTGGGGAGGGGGCCGCACGGCCCCCTCCTGGAGCCTGTGGTGGCCCTGGGGACCGCCACCCCCAGGGCCGGCTCCTGCAGTGTCCCGGGTGCCTACCCCCGGGACACTGCTGTTTGCAATGACAGGACGGAGCCTCGCGGCTCCCGTCCTGTCATTGCAAACTGCTTTGATATTGGAAGAGAGAGCAGGGAAACCTGCTCTCGCCCAATATCCAAAGACAATTGCTTTTCCACACGGGGAGCAGCATGTTAGCTGCTCCCCATGTGTAAAGCAATGCCCGCTCCCGTAGGACACGGGGAGCCGGCGGGACTGTGGGGGTTTGGGGACCCCCACAGTCCCCAACCAGAGGCCAGGCCCCGGGGATGGGGTCCCCGGGCAAGTAGTGCTCGGGAGGGGGGCCACGCGCCCCTCCCCTAGAAATTTTTTTTTTAAATTAAAAAAAAAAAGGGGTAAGGCTCTGGTGGATGGGGTCCCCAGGGCCCAAAAATAAGAAAAGGAAGGGGGGCCACAGCCCCCCTTCAGGGAAAAAAAAAAAAAACAATCGGCCCGCAGGCCCCGCCAACTAGCCCACCAGGAACCTCCAGTATGCGCCAGGGGCTGGGTTGCAGAGAGGTGTACAGAGGCCACGCCCCTTTATACACCTCTCTGCAACGCAGCTCTGTGGCGCTTTTGGAGGTACATGGTGGGCTAGTTGGCCCCAGGAACCCTCAGGATTCAAGGGGACTTAATCTCCAACTTAAAACGCACCACGGGGCGCGTTTGCACAGTGGTGAAGGGAGGGCGGGGCTTCAGGTGACATGTGTGCAAACAGGCCCCGTGGCGCGTTTTAAGATGGGGAATTAAATCCTTCAATCCTGAGGGTCTCTGGGCCAACTAGCCCAACAGGTACATCCAGAAAGCGCCACAGAGCTGCGTTGCAGAAAGGTGTAAAAGGGGTGTGGCCTCTCTACACGTCTCTGCAACGCAGCCCCTGGCGCATACTGGAGGTTCCTGGTGGGCTAGTTGGCCCCTAGGGACCCTCATGATTCAAGGGGACTTAATCCCCCAACTTAAAACGCGCCACCGGGCGCGTTTGCACAGATGTCACCTCAGGCCCCGCCCCTACCTTCACCATTGTGCAAATATTCCTCTAAAATCTGCCGAACTACGTAATTCGGATTTACTCACCTGTTATCAGGAGAGACCTCAGTGCTGCATCTTTCAGCCCAGTACTAATCCTGAAAAGTAATTTTAACCGTACTTACCAGTAACTTGAATTTCCTTCCATAGGATATCATTGCCTGCTTTTTGCTGAAAAAGTTTCTAAGTGTTGATTTTTGAAACATACAAATATTCCTCTAAAATCAGCTGAAATACGATTCCGATTTACTCACCTGTTATCAGGAGAGACCTCAGTGCTGTATCTTTCAGCCCAGTACTGGTCCTGAAAAGTAATTTTAACCGTACTTACCAGTAACTTGAATTTCCTTCCATAGGCTAACATTGACTGGTTTCACTTGGAAATTCTTCTAAGTGTGGAGTTTTGGAACTTTAAAATATTCCTCTAAAATCAGCCGAAATACGAATTCCGATTTACTCACCTGTTATCAGGAGAGACCTCAGTGCTGCATCTTTCAGCCCAGTACTGATCCTCAAAAGTAATTTTAACCGTACTTACCAGTAACTTGAATTTCCTTCCATAGGATATCATTGTCTGCTTTTTGCTGAAAAAGTTTCTAAGTGTTGATTTTTGAAACATACAAATATTCCTCTAAAATCAGCCGAAATACAAATTCCGATTTACTCACCTGTTATCAGGAGAGACCTCAGTGCTGTATCTTTCAGCCCAGTACTGGTCCTGAAAAGTAATTTTAACTGTACTTACCAGTAACTTGAATTTCCTTCCATAGGCTAACATTGACTGGTTTCACTTGGAAATTCTTCTACGTGTGGAGTTTTGGAACTTTAAAATATTCCTCTAAAATCAGCCGAAATACGAATTCCGATTTACTCACCTGTTATCAGGAGAGACCTCAGTGCTGCATCTTTTATCCCAGCACTGACCCTGAAAAGTAATTTTAACCGTACTTACCAGTAACTTATATTTTCTTCCATAGGAATCCATTGTCTGGTTTTCAGCTGAAAAGTTTCAAAGTGTCGATTTTCACAAACTACAAATATTCCTTAAAAATCGCCTGTATGACTTAAACGCATTCTTTCAACTGTTTACAGGAGATGCACCAGTGCTGGATCCAGGATCCAACACTGAGTAAGAAAAAGTAACGATAACAGTTTTTACCTGCTAAGTGAATTTCCTTCCATAGGATAACATTGGTGATTCTATGAGAAAAAGTTTCTAAGTGTCAACTTTTAAAATACAATAATATTCCTTAAAAATCACTACTGTAACCAAAACGCTTTTACTCAACTGTTTACAGGAGATGTCCCAGGACTGAATCTAGGATCCAGTCCTGTGGTTAGAAAAGTAATCCATAAAGTAACTAATTGCATTTAACTAGAAATTCACATTGAGCTGAATGTTGCATTGTGTTTGAAAATGTGTTGCCCATTGCAACAACTGTAACTACTGTACTTAAAAGTCTATTGCCTATGTGCAAAGTATTTAAACTAAAGTAATTCATTCTGAGAAAGTATTTTTGTAATGTATAATGTAATTACAATGTAATTTAAAAAATAAAATATGTAAAAAAAAATGTTTCTAAAAATGTAGTAAATCAGTATGAAAAAAATAAATATAACAATTAATACATTTAAAAATTGTCATTTACAAAACCTTTGAAATTCACTGAAAAAACCGTAGGTTTCAGACATGTTATAGTTAGGAATTAGCATTTAAAAACCTTTGAAATTCACTGAAAAAACCATAGGTTTCAGACACGTTATAGTTAGAAATTAGCATTTACAAAACCTTTGAAATTCACTGAAAAACCATAGGTTTCAGGCACGTTATAGTTAGAAATTTGCATTTAAAAACCTTAGAAATTCACTGAAAAAACCATAAGGTTTTAGGGACAGTTATAGTTAGTTGGACATTGCACTCGTACAAAACCCGTGAAATTCCCCCGTTATAGTTAGTTCAGGTAACTATAACTCGCGCCCGCAATGCACTGCTGATGACGTCACATATTACATCACTCATGACATGGTCAGTGACATCACTGATGACATCACTGATGACATTTTTTCAGTGAATATATATATATATATATATATATATATATAAGACGTCAATCCTTCTTTATAAACTTCACTCAGGAAGCAGGCATGGACTCCAATGAAGTGCAAAATTATTTATTTTATTCTTATAGTTCCCGTGCAAATGCATTGTCCATGAAGTGTTTTGTCTGCTTTGAAACGGCCTTGATCACATAGTCGTACTGAGATTCATCACGATTATTTACCCCCATACACACGTGATTGCCATACAATAAATAATGACAACAGACTGTGGATTCAATGATATATCTCCATTGGAAGACAGACTCCCACCTGGGTGTTGTTTAAATCGTATTACATTACTCTTATTGCTCACTTACCAGGTGTCAAGCAAGAAAAAGAAGAACAAGAAGAATTGGGCATACAGCAAATTATCCATAAGTGCAATACTTTAGTCATGAATATCGCCCTTTCACCAAGACTATAAAAAGATGTACACTGCTTCGCCCAATAAATACCAGATCTCTTTATCCCCTGTCAGATGTGGAGCCCCTTGCTTTGCTTACATTGATTAGATCAATAATCATTATTATATATTTGACACAAATAATTTCTCATTTTGTCCTGAATGTATTGAGTAATCACAGAATTCATTGTTTATATCTGATGTCCAGAGTGGCCCCACCTAACTTCGTTCATGGATAAAGAATACAGCTTATATATATCGTAGATCTGATTAAAAACATAATCTACTTGATAAATAATTCTTCTGCTTGATAAAAATGCATACAAATTGAGCTCTTTAGGATGTGTTCTTAATTGACCTTCAATTGTCCATAGTCACGTCGCCCAACAATAAATACATAAAGTGCATTGTGCCTGAAAAGTGCCTAAGTGTACTAAAGTGCTTTAGCACAGAAGCCACATAGCAGCATATATCATTTATCCTATTCGCACTGATTAGCATGGTTTGACATTCTCTGCCGCACTAGTACAGTAAAGTGCTGATGCAACTTAAATTAACACCTGCATAAAGGCGGAAAGTGCGTTAGGTCACAAAGTGACCTGTGCATATTAATATATACATGTTTAAATATATAAATAGATCCATAGCAACCTAAAGCTAGTACATTAAATCCTCTATCTATTAACGCAGCAACAGATTTTATAGTGCAACATAGGTTTTAAAGTAAATAGTGCCAAAAAATGACGTTTCTAGCAGTAATTGAAATAGAGTCTTCGAATTTCCCCAATGTCAACAACAGCAATGCTCTCACAGGAAGTTATGCAGGTCCTCACTAGTGTTGAGTCCATTCGGTATTTTTCAATCCAGTTAAGTATGAACTTGGTTTGAGCTGCCTCAACAGTTTTTCCCTATTGCCCTCTCTTCTCAAAACCGGTACTGCACCTACTGCAAAGTATTTGAGGTCATTTAAGTTATTTTTATGTACCAGTTTGAAATGGCGTGCTACTGGATATGTTGGATCAGAGTTGACTATAACCCTGAGATGTTGTAGAATCCTGGTATGCACTTGTAGCTTCGTGCTGCCCACATATTGTAGGCCACACAAGCATTCAAGACATACACAGCAAACTCTATTCTGCATGTCAAATGACCCTTAATATCAATGGACTTTTTACTGAATGCCGACTTGCAACTGGACATATTAACACCAAATTTGCAAGCATGACATGAACTGCATTTGAAAAATCCATGTTTTGTGGATAGCCAGTTGGAATTATTTGCTACTTCAGGGCTACTGTTGACTAATGAGTTCCTCACAGATGGAGCACGCTTAAAAGTCAGAGTGGGTTTCTTGGGGAGGACTTGGCCCAATGTAATATCCGTTAGAACTATGGGCCATTGCTTGTTGACAATAGATCTGATTTGTCTCTCTTGTTGGCTAAAGGTGGTGATGAGTCTGATGTTATTGACCTCATCATCATCTGTGGGATTTTTCTCACTCACATGAGGAGTACTGGCGGGGGTCTGAAATAGAATAGAGTCTCTAGATCTCTCATTAGCTTTTATTCTAGCTTGATTGATAATGCCAGGATCATACCCTCGCTCAAAAAATCTCTGTGGCATCTTTCTGACATTCTGCCAAATCATCCTCCAAGCTGCAGATTTTGCACAATCTCAGGAACTCCTCGTATGGAATACTTTTTATTGAATGCTTTGGGTGAAAACTAGAAGCATGAAGGATAGAGTTCCCTGCTGTACTTTTGCGGTGTAATTTGGATTCCAATCTACCATTCTTAATATATACATGGACATCTAGAAACTCAATAGCATGTCTATTAATCTGAGCTGTGAATTCTAAATTCATGGTGTTCCTATTGATGCCTTTAACAAATGACACATCACTCTCCTTAGTCCCCGTCCAAATTAGAAAAACATTGACAATAAATCGCCACCGCTCATCACATGATTTTCCCATTCCGTGCTTTGGCTCACCCTAAGAACCCGCTCCTTCCACCAACCCCCATGTAAACACGCGTAGCTGGGGGAGAAGCAGGCTCCCATGGCAACCCCCCTCAGTTGTTGGAATACCTCCTTGCCGAATGAAAAGAAATTATTGGTCAAACACAAATTGATCATTTTTAGCAGCATTCTGTTGTGATTGTATAAACATATGGGCCTCTTATTCAGAGAGTGTTCCACCGCCCTCAGAGTGCCCTTATGCTCAATGCTCGTATAAAGGGAAGTAATGTCCATAGTCATCAGGACATATTCCAAGTCATTTTGTGTAATTTTTTTAGGAAATCCACTGTGTCCTTAATATATGACGGTAAACTCATTACAAATTCCTGAAGGAAAAAATAAACCTATTAAGATATTTTCTCAAAGAGACTCTTGCCAAAATGATTGGTCGACCTGGCACCGGTGAAATGCCCTTGTGGTTTTTAGGGATAAAGTAGATCACAGGTAGTACAGGGAATTCATTGTTCAAAAAAAGAAATTCATCCTTTGAAATAAGACCTTCACACTTTCATTCGGTGAGGTCAGCCTTTAATGCAGATTTCACAGCTCTGACTTTATATATATATATACATATATACTTTTATAGTAGTACATTTAAATTTAAAATAATAACCCCAAAATTTTAAAATAATGTAAAGTATTTATTTTTAATAATAGTGTTACATTTTATATATAAACATACACATATATATGTGTGTGTGTTTATGTAAGTATGTATTGATTTATATTATTAAATAATAATAAAATGTATTTAAACTACATTATATTATAATAATGATTTTTTAAAACATATTTTATTAAGCATTTATAATAATATCATTACATTTCAACAGTGCAAATCAAGTCAGCTGACGTATGCTCTATAGGACTGTTCAATGCAAGTATCATCCAAGCTGTTTGTTAAGTCTACGCACTATAGAATTATAACATCAAACTTATCCCCCCTCCCACCCTGCGAGCTCTCCACAGCAAAGTTGAGGTGTGTATACATAATGTGTAGGCCTATATGCATCCTCCAGCTAGTGTGCAATGCAGAGGGTTATAGTAGTGGGCCAATACATGCGTCTATGTGGTTTAGAACTAGTAGTAGCTATAGGGGTAGTCCCAGTGTTATCATCGTGTCCATGGAGTGAGGTCATGCTCTAAACATCCCCCCCCCTCCGCTTCCTGATTCTCCAGATCCAAATGTGTTAGCTCTTGTAGCAGGGTCTCCCAGGCCCTGGCTATGTCAATGTGTCTCAGCTCGCTCTTGGCTTCCCTATCAGAATCCTTCCCTCACATTCTGCCAATTTTAGGAGTTCCACCTTCCAGGTTGTCACTTTCGGGCCCCTCCCTGATTTACAGTTCCTGATTATTTTACGTTTTGCTATGACCAAAGCCAAGTCCTGGAATTTGCTAGTTACCTTGATTTTTGCTGTGTGGGAGAACCCCCCTAGTAGACAATGAGCTGGGGAGTAAGGGACCTTCTTGTCAATGACCTCTCCCACTATGCGTGCTTTCCCTCCCAATATTCCCACAGGTGTGAACACGCCCATAGCATGTGGAGAACATGCGCCTGCACTTCACCGCAGCGGGGGCAAGCTGCTCCTTCTACCTGGAAATATCTGCTTATTCGTTCAGGGGTCAAGTAAGCCATGTGGCGAACATGATAATTTAGCAGGCTAAAACATGCATTTCTGGATACTTTAGGGATCCCCATTAGTATGATGTCCCAGTCCTTTGTCGGTATCGAGATACCCTGGTCCTCTTCCCACTGGAGATATAACGCCTCCAGTGGGCGCAGCCCATCCGCATGAAGTGCTCTATAGAGGCAGGAGACCACTTTAATGGTGCCTGTGGACAAGGCTAAGTAATTACAGGTCTGTTGGGATGGGGCTGTAGAACCCATCTTCCAATGTTTTCGTATTGCTGTTGTAAGCGCCCTATGCAACAGGAAATGCCCCCGTGGTGATCCAAACTCAGTGCGGAACTCCTCGAACGGTAGGAGCTCATTGTCTCTGTAGAGGTCACCCATCTTTGTCACCCCAGCTTCAATCCAGGCTCCTAGGGCCCTTCAGTTTTTCCCATGTGGGAGTTCATTTAGCATGTCTAATGGGATATCTGGCGAGTACGGGATCCTCACTCAAATTTTTTGTAGTCCCCCGCCTCCAGCATCTAGCCTGTACCTTGAGCGCCTGGGGGTTTTTCCCAGTGGGCCTACTCCCCCTGAGGAATATCTGTAATAGTCTGCGTAATGTCGGGCCTGGCACTTCTAAATTGTCTGATTGTCATCTTTCCAGAGCTATGTTTCGTACCAACCACTGTAGTTGTGCCGCTATATAGTAGGACTCAAAATCAGGAGCCGCCATACCTCCCGCCCCTGTTGGCTGTTGCATTGTTGCAAAGGCAACTCTACTGCACACGAGCCCCAAATAAAAGCCCGCATCTGGGAGTTCAGGTCCTTGAAAAAGGTAGCGGGAAGCCACAGTGGGAGTGTGTTGAAGAAGTACAGCAGGTGAGAGAGCGCCATCATTTTGAGTAGCGCAATCCTGCCAGCTACAGAGAGCGGCCAGGTCTGCCAGAAGTCTATAGATGCCCTCAGGCCCCGTACGGCCCTCCCTATGTTGCCCTCATAGAGATCCATCCAAGTATGGTAAATGTGAACTCCCAGGTACGACAGACAGCTAGGTTCCCATCGCAAGCTTCTGAGTGTGAAAAGTTAGCCTGGTATATGATGTCCACTAATTAAAGTGGGCACCTTGCACCAGTCCAAACGACCCTTATGATGTATGAGGTCAAAGATAACCTTTAGAATGCTTTCCTAGTGGTAGCTGTGGAGAGCAGCCTTCAGGCTTAATCTTGAAGGAATGTAAAGCAGCTTGTTTTACCAGAATATCACCTCCTAAATTAATAAAATGAAAGGAGAGCCACACAGTAGTTATATAAAAATATGTATTTATTAATATAACACTCTCTACTATCCTCTACACGAGGATAGAACACAAAGTACACAATACAAGATCAATAGAACAGTTGTAAGTAGCACAATACACAGTGGGCTCCAGGGGGAGACCAAGCCATATACTAAAATAGTGGTATAACAATCACGACTCGGGTCAAGACAAGGTCTGGAGCACGTAGAATCGCTGGGACCCCAAGGAACCACCCAAGGTGAGTAGCTAGGGACCCCACGAAGGATGGGTGCAGTGTGCTAACACGACTGCAGGCTCCCTACAATTCAATGGGGAAGTCGGGGTTGCAATTTTACAGTATAAGGACCCTTCTAGGAGGACTACGAGGGAACCCTTTGGAACTTAAGAGGATGGAGAGCCACCCCACCCAAGGATACCGTAGTACCCGAGTTACCTATCCCAGAGGAGCCGGGTGCATAGGCCTGGAGTGGTGTCGGAAACCGCCGTCGTTCTCAATGGAGGGCTGCGAAGAAGTACTGCTGCCGTGGAGGTGAAAAGGGTCTGGTGGAATCCAAGCCTGGATTCTGGAAGGAAAGAACCTGAAAGCAGAGGGGACAGAGTCTGGGTCACTTCAGAGTGGTCAGGGGCTCAGGAGACGAATGCCCACTGATGTCGGGTGCTTCAGGTGCGAAGAAGGGATGCTTGACTCCGCAGCCACAAGGACCAGGAGATGTCGAGGATGACCAGGAGCCAGATGCAAGCTGTCCCACAAAGGATGTCGAGTGCTGAGGGGTCGGTGTGCGGCGGGAGCACCAACAAGCCTTGGCAAAAGCAACCCACGCAGGAAGGTCAAGCAGGTTACGGTGTGGACCACAAGGTCCAGGGAACTCGCCAAGCAATGGGGAGTCAGGGCACATCTGGAGCAACCAGGAAAGCCCAACAGAATTCAAGATGACCCTCAGCAGGACCCACAGGCCGAATGACCAGGAGTCGCGAGGGGACCTCGAGAAAGATCACAAAGTACCAGCCCACGGAGCACTCGGTGTGAGGAGGCCGGAGTTCTTTGGTGCAAATACTGCTCAGGGCCAGGACTACACGGAGTCTCTAATGCACAAGCTCGGGAATTGTCAACGAACATATGCACTTGCAAATAGACGCGGTGCACAGAGGTTCAGGTTATACAGTCCCCACGAGGGATACTGGCCTCAAACTTGCTGAGATGGCAGATCAACCTCAGGGACCTTCGTAACCCACCTCCTGTGTTGATGAAATCTTCGGAATCTGCAGGAGCTCAGGAGCAGCAGACCGGTCAGTTGCGTTGAGGTGCCTGCGAATGCAGGGGAGTGACTCCTGCACCCCAAGGGAGATTCTTCAGTTGTCCTCAGTGCACCACAGGTCCTGCACGGAGCCTGTATGGAGCAATGGCACAGACAAAGCTTTGGACGGAGAGGGAGACAAAGTCGTGCCCAGTCGCATTCCAGCGGAATCTAGTGTGTCCAGACGGTCAAAGGTCAGTGGTTTCTTCTTGTAGAATCTTGTCCACGTAAAATCTAAAGTCTTACAGCCAGGTAAGCCCTTTTGTACCCACGGGAGAGGGTTGGACAGATTTGGGGAAGCCTCCTAGGGGAGGGTCAGGACTGAGGGGTTGCTACACCCATGTCCTTTGTCCAGTTTCGCACCAGAGCAGGAGCCAATGGCTCCCAGAACTGGTTTGAGCTGGACTATGCACAGGGACACCAAATGTGCCCCCAGTGCAGACTTTCAGGAACACTCAGAGTGCACCCACCCAGCCCCAATACACTAAATCCTGTCTGGGAGGTGGTCACACCTTCCCGTGACAGGATGCCTATTGTGCTGCCTTCCTCTGCTCGAGCTTGGCTCTACAGCAGGAGGGCAGAAATGTGTCTCTGGTCGGCAGCATCCATTTTGTGCTGTCCGGGTCGAGAAGGCTGGCACCGGATAGACCAGTGACCCCACGAAGCTCGCTTTAGAAGGGGGGAATCATACCTGCCACACCGGTTACCGGTGTGGAGGTATGATTCCAAGGTGTTTGATACCAAACACGAAATGTTTCTATGCAGCCGTTTTCGAGATAGCATTTACTGCGAGGTTATAAAGAACCTCTACCTTTATGTCAGGCTGATCACATTCAAAATGGAACTACAGGCCTGTCATTGCAGCCTGTGTAAGTTGGTGCTTGCACCACTTACTAAAGATATATGTTATGTTATTTAATCTTATAACACGCACAGATACTCCGAGGAGTATCCCGGCGTGAGCCCAGGAGAAAAGGAGTGGATACCGAGAAATGAGGATAAAGTTAGTCAAACAGGTGGGTCTTCAGTTTTTTTTTTAAAAGACCAAAGTCCTGAATACTGTGGAGAGCCAACGGAAGTGAGTTCCAGATCGTAGCCGCTCTCACAACAAGTGAGCTTCCCCCCATTCTTGTGAGCCGAAAGCGAGGAGTATAGGCCAAGAACTGAGATGATGATCGAAGGTGTCTAACAGGGGTGTAGAACAGGAACCTCTTCCGGAGATACACAGGACCCAGGGCATACAGAGCGTGATGGGTCAAAGTCAAAGCTTTAAACTTGACGCGATAGCCAGTGTAGTTGACGCAGATACTGCCGAACACTGCTCCTCATAGGGATGTTAAACACAGGTCTAGCCGCAGCATTCTGCAGTTTCCGAAGAAGGTAGTCCGGCAAGCCGGCATAGAGAGCATTCGCATAGTCAAATCGAGAGAGTATCAAGGCCTGAACCACTGTTTCCTTAGCTGCTCTAGGGAGAAGCGGGAGAAATTTCTTGAGAATTTTAAGTAGCCCGAAGCAGGACCCCATCAGCTTCTTTATCTGGATAGAGAAGGAAAGATTTTCCTCAAACCAAATTCCCAGATTTTTTGCAGGTTGACCCGAAGAGGCAGGCACGGGAAACTCCGCTGGCCATAGAGATTCTCGGAACTGGGGGGGGAAGGTCCCGTTCAGGAGGATTTCCGACTTCTCCTCATTGCATTTAAACTGTGCTGAGGAGAGTCATTGAAAAACTGCAACTGGGTATCGTCAACTTACATTTTGTATATATTTGATTTTACTGATGGTTGGCTTGTAGTAAACTTTACGCACAGTACAGTTAGCCTGCCTCTATTACAGTGATGAGCCAATGACAAATGCTATGGACTTGATTGGTTCAATAGGAAAAGTTATTTCATATGCCATAGGTCTGATCTATCTCTTATAAAAATGTTCTGACATAGGTTATAAGCCTGATTTATTTATTATGAAACACACCTGTGAAAGCCAATAGGCCTTAAATGGTGAATTGTTATTGCACCCTGTTAAAGCCTGCAGAAGTTATTAGTTACATAAAATCTCACAGATTCATTTTTAGGCATACTTTGTTTATTACCTTTTGGACAAACCTGAGAGGTACATGATTTGCACTGCAATAATTCTTTCTAGAATCTCTTCAGAAGGTTTGACAGGCTTAGTTGTCTGCTAGGATCTTGTAATAAAAACATATATACCACTGCTATATCTACCAATGGTATATAAACCATTTCATTAATTGACTCTCCTGCCCTGTGAGTGACATTTGTCTGGCCACATGTGCACAGCCACCTGAAAATTAGTGCATTTAAGTGCCAAGGCTAGTGGGCGATTCCCTTAGTTTTTCATGTTCTAGTTACATGGCTCTTTCATTTCTTTCCCTCTTCTCTTTATTTTCATGATTAAAGCCTGCTACACCTCCAGAGACAGTTCTAACTTGCTGCTTGCTTGCCGCCCAATGCAGTGTACTACAGCATGCCCAGCCACTGCATCTAAACCACCTGACCACCATGGAAGAATATTGTCCATAGGGTTTCATTTTTGTTATTAACATTGCAAAATGGTTAACATGTTGGTTCTAAACGTGGCAATGAGATGCAACTATAAAACCAATACACTATGTACAGTACCATTGCAAGACGACCACCTGCTGCTTTGTATAATTTTGTTACTGTGAGCATATGTCTGTCATTTTTAGCCGATATTACGTTTTCTTTTTTCTGTTTTTATTCTTTTAATTTCCTGTTGCTGGGTTTGTCCATGCACTTTATTGTGGTTGTGTAAATGAGTGAATATAAGAGTTACCTGGTGATGAATAGAGGGATGAGTAACAGAATGCATGTATGATAATTTATTTTGTACCTAAACTCTTCAATGACTAAGGAGGCACTTTTATATATAAGCCAGACCTATTGACATTGCCAGTGTTTATCAAACTTCTAGTGGTAGCTAGTCGATTTTCCTAATTGCACATCTCATCACTTGGTTGCGCACATGGAAACGTGTGCTCGCAAACATTCTGTTACCGCACATGAAGAAGAATAATTAAAGGGAACATTGGGTGTGACCACCTCCCAGACAGGATTTAGTGTATTAGGGCTGGGTGTGTGTGCTTGCCAGCACCAGAAAGTCTGCATGAGGGGCACATTTGGTGTCCCTGTGCATAGTCCAGTTCAAACCAGTCCTGGGAGCCGTTGGCTCCCGCTCTGGTGCGAAACTGGACAAAGGACATGGGAGTAACCTCCTCCCTGTCCAGACCCTCCCCTGGGAGGGTCCCCTGAATCATCCCAACCCTTTTCCTGGGTTACTTAACGGTTTACCTGGGTGTAGGTCCCTAGATTAGCTGTGGGATAAGATTCAGATCAGACACCATTGCACTTCTTCCGTCTGGACACTCTGGACTTTGCTGGACTTTGTTTGGGCCTGACAATGTCTCCCTTCCAGTCTGCTGCATCATCTGTGCCTGTGCATCATACAGGAACCTTCCAAGGACTGTGAAGCATCAAAGACACCTGAAGTAATCTCCCTTGGAGTGAAGGGGTCACTCCCCTGCATTTGCAGGCACCACAACTAAGTCAACCAGTCTGCAGATACTGAGCTCTTCCGGACTCCGTGGGCTCTGCAACACAGGTGGTGGTTTTCCATAGCTCCCGAGGCCTGCCCTGCCCTCTCATCAAGTTTGAGGCCAGTGTCCCACGTAGGGGTTGCAATAACCGAACCCCTGTGCACAGCGTCCAACTTGCACTTTCAAAGGCTTGTTGGCTTCTTTGCAAGAAGATATTCGGACTCCAAGTAGCCCCAACCTCGAGTACCTCCATTGACCAAAATCTTCGGCCACATCGTATCGTGTGCATCGTGGCCTGCATCTTTTGGTGAGCTGCGTGAGGTCCTCTCGCAATTCCAGTGCCTCCAGCCTGTGGGTCCACTTGAGGGTCACCGTTGTTTCTTTTTGGCTTCCCTGATTGCTCGGGCCTGCCCTGACTCCCCTGCTTGTGGTGAGTCCCCTAGGCCTTGCTGGTCCCAACTTTGCACCTTCTCGACTTCATGCGTCAGTTGCATTTGCCGAGCCTTGTTGGTGCTCCCGCTGGACACCGACCCCTCGGCACTCAACATCCTTCATGGGCCAGCTCGTACCCAGGTCCTGGTCTTCCTCAGTGTCGCCTGCAGAGTCAAGGTCACTGTCATCTTACCTGAAGCACCCGACATCGGAGGGCATTCGTCTTCCAAGTCTCCTGGTCACTCCTGAGTGACATAGACTCTGTCCCCTCTGCTTTCAGGTACTCCTCTTCAAGAATCCACG
The DNA here is from genome assembly GCA_963921515.1 of Calotriton arnoldi. Lineage (NCBI taxonomy): Eukaryota > Metazoa > Chordata > Amphibia > Caudata > Salamandridae > Calotriton > Calotriton arnoldi. The sequence continues at coordinate 158,239 of CAWUFW010013858.1, forward strand.
TTTGGATTCCCATGAACACTTTCTCCTCTTCCAGCAGCGGCACTTTCCTGAAGTCCTCCATTGGGTTCGACAGCGGTTTCCGACACCACATGACACGTATGCACCTGGCTTCCCTGGTGTAGGTAACGTGGGTACTAGGGTATCCACGGGTGGGGTGGCTCTCCAACCTTCTATCTTTCAAGGGGTTTCTCCAGGTTCCACTGGGAAGGGTCCTTAATCTTTAAAAACCCAACCGCGACTTGCACATAAACTTGTACGTAGCACGCGGTCGTGTCCGCACACGCTCTCCGTGGGGTCCCTAACTACTTACCTTGGGTGTAACTGTGGGTCCCCAGCAATTCTACGACCTCTCGACATCGTCCTGACTCGAGTCGTGGTTGTTATACCACTTTCTTAGTATATGGTTTGGTCCCCCCCTGGGGCCACTGTGTATTTCGTGCTATTTACTGTGTTACTTTGCTGAAGTATTGTGTGCTTTGTATTTATCTCCATGTTGGAGATATAGGAATGTACTAGAGAGCATTATATAATAAATACATAATTTTATAAATACTTGGTGTGGTTATCTTTCATTTAATCTATACTATAAGATTGCATTCTGGTGAAACAAGCTGCTATACACTCCTTCAAGACTAAGCCTGAAGGCTGCTCTCCACAGCTAACACTTAGAGAGCTTTCTAAGGTTTTCTAAGACCTCTTAAATCACCATAAGGGTTGTCTGGACTGGTGCAAGGTGCCCACTTACATTAGTGAACATCATATACCAGGCCAGCTGCTCACACATATGCCGAGTATGTGGTAAAATATGCCTGACCGCTCTATCCTTTCCTCAGTGCCTGCCCCTCTTTATTAGTGAGGTGAGTCTCCTGCAATAGTGCAAAGTGCGCCCCTCTCCTCTGTAGGTAGGAGAAAACCTTGTATTGTTTCGCCATAGTATGCATACCTCTGACATTCCATGTCAGGCACTTACACCCCTGATTACTAGCCATGCACATGTTAGTTATGAGGGAAGGGCCTCCCTCACCAATGATGTGTAGGCGCACTTGCCCTTCTAAAAGTGGCTCAACTAGGTTCATATATGTTGCTGTGTGACTCGCTAAACCCCATCCCCAAAAACGAGAACCAACTGCCCCACCTCCCCCACACCAGGACAAGCAGCAACATGCTACTCACCCAAACCACGTTTATGTGCAATACAGTTCGTGGAAGAACTCCCACAGTTTTCTGCAGCATAGAAGGGTGTTCCGCACAGTCCCTCAACGACCAGGCCCTCATCCGGCTCGAGCATTCATTAGTGTGGGACACTGCTCAAGGTGGGTGTTCAAGACACGTCTTTAGTTCTTGTTCATGGCCCTAGTTCTACATTCATCTCTGATCGAATACCCAACGTCCTATATGATGTTGACCACTGTGCCCGGTGTGACTTTGGGCATCTCCAAGCTTGGACTTTCAGAAGCATTCGATTCTGGGTCTGATTCAGAGTCCTGGGGAAGGGAACTCTGCTCCGACGCCTCTACGTCTGCCTGGCCGCCACTTAGTTGTGCTATCGCCTCCATCACTCTCCAGCGCCCTAGGCTGGCCTCAGCTCTGGATGGCATAGCCCGACTTCACTGTGCTGAATTCCTTCTGCCCTTCTGATGTTGTCTCTGCCATTCTCCCCCTTCTGCATCCGATTTCAGTTCTTTCAGAACTTCTTGCCAATCCCATGCCTCTTGCGGAGATTGAAAAACTGCACTCCACCAGGAGTTACCACTCGTAGTTTTGGTGGGAAGATCATTGAATATTGGAATCCGAGCTGTCGTAGCTTCTGCTTTACCTCATAATAGGATGCTCTGCTTTTCTGGACCTCCCTGGAGAAATTGGGAAAGATGCGCTTGGTCGCATTGTCAACCCTGAACTCTTGTTTTTTACGTGCCTGGGCCAGGATATAATCCTGATCCTTGAAGTGCAGCAGTCGCGCTAATATTGGCTGTGGGGGAGCGCTTGGCGGAGGAAGTCTAGCTGTGACCCGGTGGGCCCTCTCCAGGGCAAAGAACGCCGAGAGGACCTTGGGGCCACAATCTTCCTCAACCATAGTTCCATGAATTGCACTGAATCGGCACCTTTGAGTTTTTCGGGCATACCCACTACCCGGATGTTAATTCTTTGTGAACGAATTTCAGCAACTTTTGCTGTATTCTCCAAAATCCATACCTTGGTTTCCATAACTCTGAGCCTTGTCTGTATCGTGGTTATGATCGGGGGGAGCTCTGCTAGCATTTGTTCATTGATGGTAACTTTCTCCTCCAGTTTCTTATGGTCATCTTTGAGCAAGGTAAGGTCAGTGCCGATGGCGTCGATTTTGGATTCCAAAGCTTCTCTGAAGGCAGTGATGGCTTGCAGTATATCCTGCAGTGTGAGATTGCTGATAGGTCTTGACGTCGACAGGGCAGTCGCGGCTGCCTCCGCAGCCATATCCGTGTTCTGCTCCTCCTGATCTGGATCTTTTCTTCTGGTAGATTTACCCATTATTTCCAACAGCTGTGACCTGTCCGCGCACACCTCCAATATATAGGGGTGATCTCTCCTTGGTTGCCTTCCTGTTATATTCCATATAGGTACCATAATATAGGCCCCGGTAACTTCATTACCCTTCACCTATATTCTTCCCTACATTACACTTATAACGGTTTACAGGGACTGACCTTTTACCTAGATACGACACTGCATTCAGAACACGGGGTTTACCTAGTTCGAAAGCTCATACATTATGCATGAGGATTCTTGGAAGCACAGCAGGACAACCATCTCCTGTATAATATCTATGTACAAAGTTCATGCCCGACGTCATCCTTAGGCCGACACAGTAATACAGCGAGGTAGGACCCCTGGGGAGACCTATGGGAATATATACATGACATCTTGCTAAGATAGAGAGAGGAGACCGAGACTTCCTGGCAGACACACTGACCAGAGACGCTGAGGTTCCTGCATGCAGACACTCCAGCTTGCAGTGGTCTAACATCCCTTGCGGGGTGTCCACCTCGAGACCAGGACGGGGTCCCACAGTCTCTCAATTCAGGTAATGGGGTTGACTTTATCCTAGAGGGATTCTTGGCCTAACACCTACACACATGCTAGGTACATTTAGGTACATCTAGTTAGGGAAGCATCATAGGAGTACGCATCTTTTTATCATGTGTTTTATATATTCATATGTATTCATGATTATTGTAAGACGGTAGAGCTATACCACCCATTTACCTTTATAGTACTATTAATCATTTATATCTTATACTGTCTAACGGTTGTTGCAGCTCATCTATTCTATACCAGAATAACAACTGTTCAATAAATACTTATTGAAAACGCCCAGCTTGTTTATTCTGTGTATCTCTCTGAGATAGATTAAGTAAGCACGAGTGACTGAGCGAAAAGTAGTATATTGTTTCCACGGTCCTGAGGGATCAGGGTTGTCATGTTCGATGGTTACCAGGAACTATTCTCTCCTTGGTAAGAGGAGACCCTAGTGGCACTGTGAGGTAGTTGGTGCAAAAGGCCAACATACTCGGTGGGGGTGTTCAGAAACAGTCTGACACCAATCCTACAGTGTATGCTGTCCAAACACGCAGATCCTGTAAAATGTTTATAGGAGCTACACGACATGGCGCCGCCAACGTTGGTTGGGTACTTATTTAACAGTAAAATCTGAGTAGTTCAGTCGTGCTAGTCTCAGAGACCCCTACTCACAACTCCCCAGAGACGTCTGGAGTGGGTGGGCACAAACTCCGCCACAGCTGAGTAGGCAAAATCCTATTTATTGGCTGTTGGTTAATCAAGCTTGAAGGACACTTTGTTCCTAAAACTGTGCAAAAAACACCTTATCTTAGTTCCCTTGAAAAGCTCTTCTTCTCTACAACAATGACTGAAGAAATCGTAACCGTGGATAGAGTCATGCAAAAACTAAATCTCTCAGCAGACAAAGAAGATGCAGATGTAATTTCCATTGCAGAAAATGTTAGAAATGCTGTTACCATAAATCTAGGTGCACACTGTCTAACAACCAGGGGTGGACCAGTAGCTTTCGTGATTGAGGCACACAAATCATTTAAAACAGAGGTATTCTATTCATGAGTTACATTCCCAGTTGCAAATGCAAGAACAAAGACATTTCACTTCTACACAGAAAGTGGAATACCGGATGAATATTGTCCCTATGAGGACATTGAAATTCCACTAACTTACCAGGAACACGTATACTGGTTTAAAGGCGCCCTCCCCCAGACAAGAAGTAGAGTACGACTCGGTCCGCCCGGAAGAGAAGGAGCGACATGGCCAATATTAGCGGCCTACACACCACACCCTGACATTGAAACAATGCCAGGAGGAGACTTACTTATACTTCACAAAGAATTAATAAAAATTTACAGAAACATGACGCAGTTTGTCATGAGGACACTTACAGTCCAGCCGGCAACGGTTGCAACAAATACAACTCCAGTTCAAAATACAGCAACTGAAATAACACCACAAACGTTACACGCAGTAATGGGTAAAATGCCCGCAAAATGTGAACAAATGCCATTCTGGGTAGCTCAAAAAATAACACAGCTAGAAGCAGTATTCCCGAATACTAGCCCGTATGAAAAACACAGAATGCTGACAATCTGCTTGCCCATAGGGATAACACCACAGATAGAGGATTGTACCTCTTGGGGTACAGTTTCTGCTGCCATATATACCAGAACACATGGTATCCCGTCATTAGCAGTAATACCAGATGTTTTAAGACAAATTCAAAATGAGTACGGAGCAGAGCCTACTCTGAACTTAGGGAAGAAATTACTAGGTAATTATGCCCAGGTATCAGCCATAATATTAGCAAATATTAAAGGGGAGGCAGCATCAGTGGCTATCCGCCAACGCCTAAGGGAGTTCAGTCCTTCACAACAGGAGCACGAACTACCTAAAATAATTGAAACTGCGTATGCAGAATTAGGCAGGGACAGTTTGGGTGGAAAAGCATTGAAACCACAACTGATGGGCAGTCCCGAAAAGGACACCTACAAGCAGACACCTGCTTCATCAAAAAAGAAGTGGGACAATAGCAAAAAACAAAAAGTTGAAGAAATCAGATCTCAATCCAGAGGTAGATCTCCTACACTGGAGCCCTCCGAAAGGAGGTATAACCTTAGGAATATGGACAATATTAGGAAGCCTGACAGGTATCAGGATACTGATACACGTTCCTCACGTTCCTTTCAGGGTTCAATGAAAAACTCTGAGAGGGAAGGACGGTCAGACAGACAAGTAAAGTGTACAAAGTCCAGAGACAAGCAGCACGCTGAAGACTATACTTCCAAAAAAGAAGATAAACCAAAACAAAAGCCACAGTTCAAAAAGAAGAAAGTTGCAGGTCTAAAGATCAGACATGCCCAGAATTCTGAGGACTCGACTGCTGAACGGGGAATGGGCTCTGACGATGCTAGACAGTGCGGCAGAAGTAATAATAGCTCGCCAGAACCTGATGGAATTTCTGGTGACAGCGGACTTGAATGATTACATCACGGTGGAAACACCCGATACTAGGGTAAGTGTCCTGCATAAGTTATATGAAATAACACTTCAAATGGAGGGGGACAAGCCCAGGAAAGTTAGAGGTCTCTTTTGGGAGAACCTGACGTTCGGCTATGACATTTTGTTAGCTGAACAAGATTGTCCACCAGCATTCGTCATGGACTGTCCTAGAGGAGAAACAGTAATTTTACCAGCATTTTCCAACCCTGTTCCCAAATATTTAAAATATATATATGCATGGGAGTGGGCGGTAGCCCTAGCTCCGACATTATACAAAAACCATGTTGGATGGGATGAGGATTCAACCCACCACATTATTCCATTAAAAAATACTCCGACTGGGCAGAGGCAGTATCCAATAAAGCAAGAAGCTAAAAAACAGGTCAGGGAGATCCTAGATCAACTTGAGTACCAAGGAGTGATTGAAACTTGCACCTCTCAAATGAATAACCCTTTGTTTCACGTATCAAAACCGGACAATTCATATCGTTTAGTTTTGGATTACAGACATTTAAACACTTGCACTAAGACATTTGCAGTTCAAAATGCACACAGTGCCATATTAATGAATAATATTGTGCAGAAAAAATACAAAACGACATTAGATATATCAAATGGATTTTTTTGCCACACTATAGTGCCTGAAAGCAGGTATTTAACCGCATCCTCTGCGTTAGGCTCCAAGCGTCAATTTTGTAGACTCCCCCAGGGGTATAAGAACAGCCCGGGGCTGTTTTCAGCTAGAGTAACTGAATTACTTCAAAATTTAGATGAAGAGGCAGTGTCCTATGTGGATGATGTTTATCTAATGGATGATGACCTGGAGGAACACTTGAACAGAGTAAATACCATAATTTTGGGATTTGCCTCTGAGGGTTACAAATTCAACTTTAAAAAATCGAAGATAGCCCACCTCAATGTCCTTTTTCTGGGATATAAGCTTTCAAGTGAAGGGAAAAGCCTAGCAGCTAACTTTTTACAAAAGTGTGCACTGCTCCAACCTCCAAAATCATTAAAAAAACTTACAATAAATCCTGGGATTCCTGAACTTTGGTAGAACATACATTTTGGATTACGCAGAAAGGGTAAAACCTTTCTACGATTTAATAAAACCTGACTTTTCAGCTAGACACTGGACACAGGAACACCCAGATATCCTTCGCCCCCTACAAGCTGATATGATAGCTTCAAAACACTTACAGACACGCGTAAATGTACGCAACTTAGTGATCCGCATTGTTGCAGGGCAATCGGGGTACACATACCTTACATATAATGAAGGTGAAACGTTACCGATAGCATACAAATCACATTTGTACACAAATGCTGAGATGCGCTTTGCATCAACAGAAAAAATTCTAACAGCAGTACAGACTCCTGTAGTGAGAGAATGAACACTAGCTCAAGGGAAGCGTATAATTGTCGTTACCCCAGTTCCAGCCTTAGAGGCTGCGACAAGGGCAAGCGTTCCCAACGCTAAAGCCTTACATCCAAGATGGATACAATGGGCTAATTCTCTCACTGCAACAGATGTAGAATACAGGTATGACCCAAGTCTAAAAACACAAGCCTTTCTGCAATACGAATAAGAATATCCTCTACCAAATGAAATAATGCCTCTGGATCAGTATGAATATATAATTTACACTGACAGGTCTGCTCAGCCGGCCATAGGGAGTAAACAGCAATACAGTGCCGCATGTGCTCTCATTAAAGGACGCATGCAGGATGGAAAATTTTATCCAAGTTGTACAAAATCCCAGTCTCTAGGAGACTGCATGGCACAGCTGGCAGAATTAAAAGCCCTGTTACTGGCACTGGTAAATACGGATCGAGAATTCCCCACACTAATTGTGTGTGATTCCTTGTACTGTGTGCAGTCATACAATGAATACTTACACCACTGGGGACAAAATGGATTCAAGGACGCAAAAGGTGGCACAATTAAGCATAAAACGCTATGGGAACAGGTAGTGGAGTTGAAAAACGAACTACCAAGGGCTCACGTGATACACACACTGAGTCATCTACGTGATGGCGTTCACATTGAAGGGAATTAATTGGCTAACGAAGCCACAAAGGGGGCTGTACGGATGGCTTCCGTAGCTGCAATCACTCGTTCAAAACGAGAATAGACGGTGAGATTATGGTTGCGATTATTGCTACACGCAATAAAACGGCAGTACCGAAAAGATTTCTACTCAAGTACTCCTACAAGTTAGATGCAAACAATGTTCCATTTACTCAGATTCCTGGAGTGGGGGATAGAGTAATACCAAATATGGATCGCAGGTTAGGGTTAATTCTAGCAGCACACGAGGGTGTAGGTTCTGCACACGCAGGAGTTACAGCAACTGTTCCTCTACTGAAACAGCGCTACTGGTGGTCAGGATTAACAAAGCAAACTAAGGAGTATGTCTTGAAATGCGACATCTATCAGCAGATGAAAGGCTCCACCGTAACACGTCCAGTGCAGCCACCATTGCTAATATCAGACAAACCACTCGCGTGTGTTTATTTGGACCACTGCGGCCCCTTATAAACAGATGTGGCTTACAAGGATATTATGGTTGCAGTGGATTCCTGCTCTAGATTCCTATGGGTGTAGCCCCAGCGCTCATCTGATGCTCGAACTGTTAGAAAAGATTTGCGAGTCTTTATAGGGACATACGCAATTGGCACATTACATTCTGACCATGGCCCCGCATTTAGCTCTAGGGCTTACAAGGAAGCCATGGGAGGTTTGGGTGTAGCATTGCGGTGCTCCTCTCCATACCATCCCGAGGGAAATTTGGTTGTGGAGAGGAAAAACCGTGACTTAAAGCATTCTTTAACAACTAGAGTATTAGGCTTGGGTGTGAGTTGGGTAAAACATCTGTATGGAGTTCAAAGAGCGTTGAACAACAAGCCAAGAAGCTCTCTAGGGGGTGTCACTGCTTATGAGGTCGTATTTGGGATGAGAATGTGCGTATCTGATCTTGATTGTGAAGGCACAGTGGCGGATGAGAAACCTTTTGATATCCATAAACGTTTGACTGTTTTACAGGAGCTAAATGAATCCAGGGTACTACAAAGCAATGTCCAGGTGAAACAGACCGCCACTGGGGAAGCCAAGTCTGTCACGGCAAGACCTGTCTGGATCCCTAAAGTCGGGGACCTGGTCAGAGAAAAAATAGCGGACAAAAAAGAATTTTGCCCATCATACAGAAAGCCTGTACCTGTCCTGGCAGTTGAAGGAACAAGAACTGTACTTCTGCCGCCTCTTGCCGGTAAAAAGGAGAAAAGATTTGTCTCAATTGACCTAATCAAACCACACTATGTGGCCGATACTGAGTAGTAGGTCGGGTGGACTCCGGAGTAACAGACACCCTCTTCTCGCTACTATACAAGAAGTTCAAATAGAAAGACTCATCACATTTGAAGAGTCACCTGCACGGAATGATGGACTAGGCAACAATGCCATGGAACTCGTTCCTCTTAAAAATGAAATTCAAATTAAAAACCAGAACGAAAGACAAATTTCAATTCGACCAAACACAGATATCTACATCAACATGCCTCAACAAGAGCAAGCTACAGTTCCCACAAGACCTGCGGAAATACCGAAAATTGATCGAACTGCATCTGGCTATTTCATTGACTTTGATACTTTTTCACTGGATCCAAGTGAACCTGAAACGCAGCCAGCCCAAAAAACTCGCCAGCAGCAAATTAAATATTTTCAGAATTTTCTTAAAAAGACTTACCTGATATCACCTTGGGTGGAACTCTGGGTAATCACTGGGATACTTTTCTTTCTTTTCTGGATAGGCTTAGTGACTGTCTTTAGTATGCTTATAAATGGAACTTATCTTCAAGAAAGCTCTGCAGCACAAAAAGTGAATGTGATTCTGAAACAGCATCTATCATTACATTGTGAAAAAAGATACCTATCATCAGTGAACATTTCAGCAGTTCCTATGCTTGACCGCATAGTGTGAAACAAGGCTGATTATGATATATTTGGCCCGACCGAACTTTTTAAAATACCACATTTATTTTAAATTTCATTAAGTGATATCATTACCTCCAGTACATTTTCCGATGATTGGGATTATGAAACTGTAAATAATATGTTGTCTGATTTAGAAAAATCTGCTGCCTTTTCTAATAATAAAACGTTGAAAGACACAACAGACTTTGAAACAATGTATTGCTATCAACATTATGGTCATCACTTTCTGCATAAATCTCCTAATACCAGAAATGTTTTTACATACCACCAATTGCCCAACACCGCCGAAAAGCAGTTCAAAAACATTTGCACAAAAGTTTCAATATTTTTCGGGGTTTAACACGTCAGACCCAGCCTCATATTATTATAAGGTTACACCAACACTAGCACAGAAAAATATGTTGACAAACACCAAACAGGACTATTAAGCACCTTTCAGATGATCCTCGGAGTTATACCGAACTTTATACACTCCGTATTTGGAAGCAATTTTGGAGGACTGCCGCTGATCCTGTTTCTAATAGCAGGTATCCTGATCGTAATTTTTCTGCTATGCAATGGATGTCCCAGTCACCAAGGAGATAGAAACAGTACTCCTGGAGCGAAAATACCGTGATCGCATGGTACAACATCTAGGCAGTCCTCGCCTTAGAGAACTAAGTGCATCTTGGTTCTTGTCATTTAGACTAGTCTGGATGGACTGCATCTTACCTGTCCTCCGATGCTTGTTTTGCGGAGAAGAATGCATGTTGGATCTCTGTCTAACACTCCCATCATGTGCGCAACCGGACGTTGATGCTTTACTGGACCCGATAACGGCCCATGTTCTGCAGTGTCCCCAGCGTATTCCGATGTTGATGGTGGCATTCCTAGAGCCACCACAGGTGGTATCGGCTCCTGTTGGTATGGACATCAGCTCCTCCTCTAACACCCAGGCCTTGGATGGCGCACAGCCTGCCCCAGCATCTGTTGTGGACAGTACAAAAGATCATCTGTGCTCAATTGACATTATCTGCGAGGTGTTACAGGGACCATCGTCTGAGGAGGCAGGCAACGAGAATGTTGCGTCTGCCAGCCAGGACACAAACATTTGACTCATTTGGTTCAGTCGTGTGCTGGGAAAAATTAGACTTTTGAAAAACAAAAATGAAAACAAAAATGAAAATTGGAACTCCATAACAAAACTGACATTCTTTTGAGCATGCATGGTTTTCAAATGCTTATAGTAGTTCAAACTATACCTACGAACACGTTGGAGCTATGGCTTGCGTGACAATTTCCTTTTAAAACTTTTTAAAGATTTTTTAGAACCTTTTAACATTGTTTTTAGCAAAACAAGAAACTCATGTTTTTTAAACTATTTTGTGTACCAGTACCTAGTCAGCCTAGTAGTACATTTAGAATTTAACTATGTCGTCCATTCGGAAGAGGAGTGGGTGTTATATTCCATATAGGTACCATAATATAGGCCCCAGTAACTTCATTACCCTTCACCTATATTCTTACCTACATTACACTTATAACGGTTTACAGGGACTGACCTTTTACCTAGATACGACACTGCATTCAGAACACGGGTTTTACCTAGTTCGAAAGCTCATACATTATGCATGAGGATTCTTGGAAGCACAGCAGGACCGACCATCTCCTGTATAATATCTATGTACAAAGTTCATGCCCGACGTCATCCTCAGGCCGACACAGTAATACAGCGAGGTAGGACCCCTGGGGAGACCTATGGGTATATATACATGACATCTTGCTATGATAGAGAGAGGAGACCGAGACTTCCCGGCAGACACACTGACCAGACACGCTGAGGTTCCTGCATGCAGACACTCCAGCTTGCAGTGGTCTAACATCCCTTGCAGGGTGTCCACCTCGAGACCAGGACGGGGTCCCACAGTCTCTCAATTCAGGTAATGGAGTTGACTTTATCCTAGAGGGATGCTTGGCCTAACACCTACACACATGCTAGGTACATTTAGGTACATCTAGTTATGGAAGCATCGTAGGAGTACGCATCTTTTATCATGTGTTTTATATACTCATATGTATTCATGATTATTGTAAGATGGTAGAGCTATACCATCCATTTACCTTTATAGTACTATTAATCATTTATATCTTATACTGTCTAACGGTTGTTGCAGCTCATCTATTCTACACCAGAATAACAACTGTTCAATAAATACTTATTGAAAACGCCCAGCCTGTTTATTCTGTGTATCTCTCTGAGACAGACTAAGTAAGCACGAGTGACTGAGCGAAAAGTAGTATATTGTTTCCACGGTCCTGAGGGATCAGGGTAGTCATGTTCGATGGTTGCCAGGAACTATTCTCTCCTTGGTAAGAGGAGACTCTAGTGGCTCTGTGAGCTAGTTGGTACAAAAGGCCAACATACTCGGAAGGGGTGTTCAGAAACAGTCTGACACCAATCCTACAGTGTATGCTGTCCAAACGTGCAGATCCTGTATAATTATTATAGGAGCTACACGACATTCCGCTCTCTCGACTAGGTACCGGGGTCTCACCCGGTGATGTGTATTGGTGACCACAGGTTTGTCCCAGGTAGTGCACTTTTCTGTAAGGCTGGGGCACCGGTTATAGGGGGGGAATTCTTATGCGAGGTTCTGCCTGTTTCCCTAGCTGGCTATATCAACCAGTCCTCCGTAGTGTCCCCTCTGGTGGTACCAGCTTTGCGTCCTTTAATGGGTTGACATAGTAGTCTCCAGGTCTGTGGGCACTCCCCGTTGACAGGTAGTGGCAGAGAGTGCACTGGCAAGTCAATGTTCCAGGCGAGCAGTGCAATTCAGGAGGGAAGTAGGGGACACACCTTAGATCTCCCACTACAGCTGAATGTAAAGCAAGGGAGGAGATCTCAGAGGCGATATGTGGTAGTTAAGTAGGATCTCTTAATGTGTCCCCTGCTGACGTTGAGCCCCTCACAGCAGGGGCCCCATCTCCCAATCTTGCAGAAAATGCCTCCCACTGGACAGCGGCTGAGGGCCGGTAGTGATTGTCAGTGTCACGCTCTGGGCCTAGATTCTATGACGCCTGTCCCCTGCCCAGCAAGGCTGCTGCTCACAACGGGCACACCCGCAGCCGCTCCAGTATTGTAGCAGGGGTGGCAGGCTCCGCAGCGGCAGTCGCCTCGCTATTGGTGCTCCCCGCTCCTACCTTCAGGTAGGCCCAGTCCGGGGCCTCACGTCGCTGCTTCTCCCCTCAAGGGCTCTCGAGGCCGGCTGCTGTTTTCAACCCTCGTCCTCACCCAGGTCCCTGCTCAGGGCTCACCGGTTATTGCAAAGTTCAGGTCCCTCGCCCACCGGTTCACTGCTCCCAAAGGCAGCACAGCAGTCAGCCGCTGTTCGACTTAGCTAGGCGCTTTCCGGCCCGTAGCTCTTCTAGGTCGCGGGTTCCTCGCTCTATGCACCCAGGGGTTCTTCGCTACAGCCCTCACCGTTCGATCTTCGCTACAACCGTCACAGCCCCTCGCCAGGCAGCGCTTTTTCAGGTCGCACTACCTGTTCAGGTAGCCCCGGTTCTCCCCAAGCTTCTTTGGGCCTCAGCTCCAGCTTTTCATTGCCACCATCTCAGTGCATAGGTCGCCATCCAGACCCTCCATTGGCGGCGATTTCGGAATGTGAAATCACCGGAACAGCCCCAAGACAGATAGCTTCCTTTCCGACAATGCGCTGCTAGGTATTCGGGCTCTTGTGGGACTGCAGAAGATCAGGATGACGCCAGGCTGCAGCTTCTGATCACCGCCATCTTAGTGCATGGGCCGCCGTCCAGACCTTCCTTCATCAGCAATTTCAGAGTTTGTGATTTTCAGAACAGCCCCCAGGCAAGTGGCTTCCCTTTCGGCAGTACCCAGCAAAGTATTGGGGCTCTTGCTGGGTTGCAAGAGATCAGGATGGTGCCAGATGGGACCCGGCCGCGAGAAGCTCCAAATAGAGCTGCATACTCCATCGGCGTCAGACCACGACTCCCCTTATATTATAATAATGTTTATATATTAAAATATTTAAGATTTACTATTTTACCTATATACATATTTTAAAAAACAATTGAACACTATATTAGTGTTAAACAATATTTTTTTCTCAATATTTTTGTACTTACCATTTATATATATAGGGACACGATATTTATGTAATCAATGTTTTTGACACTATTTTTTTGTATCACGATATTGTTGTTTTTGATCCATATTAAGCTTGGTGTCACCTTGGGTCACAAAAGAGGCACTTATTCGACCTTGGGCTTCCCACCTTTCTCTAGTTCTATATTTTCATAGGGTGCACTTCCTACATCCGTCACCAGAATTGTAGTGTGAATCGAAATCTGACTGATGCTCTAGATTTTCAGAGGATCTAATTTGATCCTCTGCAGATATTAATTATTGATCAGATGATGCTTTATGATTGGAGTGGAGTGTTATGTCTTCTTGTTTTATTGGATGGGTTTTTTGTAGAGCTCTTAGATTTTCATTAACTTGTATAGAAGCTTAACCTTGGTGCTCACCCTCTGCTTCAGGGGCTGTAACATTTGAAGCTAGGCTTAGATACTGGTCTTCGGGTCTTCTTTGGAACATGAATATATGTCATCTCCCTCTGTGGATTTAGATAGACAGGTGCAGCTTCAGACAGTATCCCCTTTATAATTGCACCCTCGTTCATGGCTTGTTTATCTAATTTTAAATTAACACCTTTTGAATTGCTAAGTTAGTCGATTGCCCACTTCCTTTGGCCATTGTGAAATATTTTTTAATTTGAATTCTTTTGCTAGACTCCCAAGGTAACCTTTATTTACGAGTGTCAATTTATGAATCTCAAATTGGATTTCCTTTACTTCAGTTTTATTTTCCTTGCATCTAAGTATTCTATCTAGAGATTTTTCCTTAGTATGACAGTAGGTTAAACATTTTTATTAGTGCGCTGTTCCCCCTTAATTTTGGCCCCAGATTAACTTTTTCAATGCTGAGTTTAGAAAGTGCTGACACCAAAGAAATAAAAGGAATCCTTTCAAATTCAAGACAATTCTGGTCTCAAATGGTGTAATGACAATTTTCACATTACAAAGTAATTTTATAGATGAATCTGGATCCCTCACGATATTACTGGTTACTTTATTTAATAGGCAGAGAAAACAGGGTGATATCCTCCAGAGCTTCGTTTATGAGAGTCCGCTCCTGCCCAGTGCAATTCTCTTCTTGCCACCTGAAATAATTTCCTTTCATTTTGTTCAGAGTGGAGTAACCAAGGCTCCGCCATGCTGCCCCATTCTTTGAGTCCTTCCTGCATGTGTTTCACAAACTAGCTGGTGGCTCGGCTTCTCCCCCAGCAGTTGGTCCCACTCTCAACCAAGAGTAAAGTCTCTGAGGCTACCTTAGCAGGTTCCATTCAGTGAGCTCTGGAGTCCTTGCAGCCCATTTTAATACTTGTGTTTATGTTAGGCCCTCCAACTCCGATCCCCATGTCTCTCACACCCAAAGCCTGAATCTTAAACCAACACAGGCTGTATATCCACCCCTTCTCTGTCCTGCCCCTTGCCTGGGGGATATTGCGCTTCAATATGCCACCTCAGCTGTCTCTTTGTCCTTCACGGTTGAACTGACAACAACTTACGTTAGAGCTTTGTCCTCTTTCAGCCCGATCCAGCACAAACATCACAAGTCACCCCGGCACACTCCACATCAACATCCAGGGCTGCGGTGAGAGGTAAGTCATACATTTAACAGCATGAAGCAGAGTGCTTACAATGTTTGTTATCCCACATGCCCCTCACAGAGCTTATGCAAAGTGCAATAGTGTGATTGTGGTTCAAGTGAAGATGTCCCTCCTTAAGGAATTTGGGCTCTGTCTCTTACAGTTCAGTAGTTTTAGCGACCATAGAGTTCAGTTGCTCTCTCCTTGCCACCTCGCCTGGAACAGTAATTTTAGGCAGCCACCTGTCTTTGTCTCAGCACGCCTGTTACTTCCTGCTTCTTTGAGGAGTCTTGCTCACTGGCAGATCCATACGAGGTCTCCTTGATGGTTGTGGGTGCCTGCCCAAGTGGCACAGTCATGCTTCTGCAGGTCTCCATAGGTAGCTGTCTGATGTTGAGCAGGTAGAAGCAGTAATCCCCACAGAAGGTTTGATCCCTGTGTGGAACAGGTGGGCCCTGCACAAACACATTCTCTGTGATTAGTGCAGCTATCACAGCTAATCATCTTCTGGGCAACACGGCCACCCACAGGCAGAACATTTGAAAAATTTGGACTTGGATCACAGCCCAACCATACTTTGTTGATTACAGGGCAAGTCATTATGGTCACCATCAGGGACCCCTTATGAACAGCCTGCAGGCCCACGGTCACCAGAGTATAAAAATTGCTCTTTCTGGAAGTTCTACCAGCACCTGTGACTTGTTGCACTTCGCTCCTTCTGTACAGTCATTCTTCCTACTGGGCTGGAAGGCTCCTTTCCTCTCTCTGCAGGCAGGCTGGCTTTTAGGCAAACCAGGACCAGTATACAGCACTCAAGCATGGCTTATACTCTGGTGATGTCCCCTCATATCGGGAAGACTGGCAGCCATGAAAACACCAGTCCTGGTTACACAACAGCCCTCTTAGTACTCAGTGAAGCACACCCTTCCTTGGTCATAGAGGACTTCAAAATGAGCAGCAAATGGGGTATTGGGGTCCTCCTGTTAAACAGCAAAAACTCACAGAAGTTGAAAACTCATTATATACACTCTTGCTTAGTGTGGTTTTCATTTCAAGATTCCTTTTGATGCTGCTCAACAAACAGCCTTTGTGTAGGGTGATGTTTTTCACAGCAGGGTTTTCTCTAGACAGGAGCACCCAAACCACAGGCACACACAGAGGTGTGAGGCTTCTGCACCTGGCTGTCAACAGCCAACAGAAAGTGTAATCAGGAAAAGACAAAAAGCTCACCTGAACAGCCTTCTCCGTGTTGTACAACACAGTCAGCAGTCCCACTCTTCACCCCTATCATCCATTAAATTTCAGTTCGGACAGCCTAAAAACAGGTATTTCTTAACAAAAGTCTTAATTCAATTTCTAAATGAGCCTTGTTTCCTTTACCCTCACTTCTCTAGTTAGGTCTCCTCCCGCCAATGTAAGGAAAGTCAGCAATGTGCTTCCACTGTCCAGGAAAATATCCTCACCTCCATCTTGTGCTAGAGGCCAGACAATGGATATCAAATTAGACCCCACAGGCATCCATTCCACTTTACAGATACCATGCATGCACTATAAAGGTTACACACACAAACATGCACAACATAAACTGGGGATGTTAGTGCTAGGATTTTGTTAATGTACGTAGAAGTGGAAATCTACACGAGTAGGCCTGCACATATCAGATCTAGTGCCACAGATAAAAAAGTTCAGTCACAATTATGCATTCGCAAACATGACTTGCTACCACCACTGCTCTATTTACTAAATGTGAGACAGGTACAGTGGTCCAATGTCTGTCAAAAAGGGCATGATTGGTGCACCAATGCAGGCCACAGTAAAGGTCCAGGACTTTACTCATGTAAAGGGAGAGGTCTAGGCCTTTGCTCACACGCTATATTGGCATGATACCAGGACCAAAATCACAAACCAAGATACCAGATACTTACAGTCAGACATTTAGGGTAGGACAACACAACTGTGCACTATGCATGGGACGGGAAACAGCATTTATACCGCGGCTCGAACCACGATGTGCCTTAACAATTTTGTCCGAATCACGGATGCGTCTTTACAACGCATTCCTTTACCCCACAATTATGTGTAATGACTTGCCTTAAGGGAAGCGTTGTTGGTTTGATGTTGGACTTTAGGACCAACACTTTCCCTACATTTGCACAGAATAGAGTTGGAATAGTTAATTACACTATTAAAACTCCAACACTTTCCCCAAGGTAAGTCGTTTTAACGACTTTCGTGGTAAAGGAGCGCATTGTAAAGACGCATTTGTAGTTTGAACCACATTGCAAAGGCAAGCGTAATAAAATGCCAGCGTGGTTCCAACACACAACCGTAGGGGACAGTCCAGACTCAACAAGGTGTAAATTGGATGAGAAATCCCAATCTGCAGGAGTGAGGTTTGGAGATATAAACTATTGGAAGGATAATTGGGAAAAGAGATTCCTACCACTTTGATAAGCCAGTGAAGTTTTGTGTATCGGTAGGGGAACTATCCACAATAGCAAATCCCTTAGGATATAACCCTGCATAGTTGATTTTCAACTTTAGTCCAACAAGGATGATACATAACAGCGGAAAAAGGGCTGGAACAAACACAGTGTGGACAACTCTCTATGCAACAGCTCACTCAGACAAATGTGTGGCTGAATTGGTTAGGGTCTCTGTTATCTCAGGGTTGTAGTCCAGAATGTGGCCTAAGTTTGGATCAACGCCAAAAGAGAAAATGGGACATTAACCACAAAATTTCAGTGAACCTCATCTAATTGGAAAGCTGCAAAAAGAGGAAAGGAAATAAAGGAGAAGAAAACGAAGTGAAAGAAAGAGAAAGCTTCATTCCAACCTTGATGCACCAAGTGTTGTAAACTGTGCAAAAATCTACCAGAATTCAGAAAAAAATCATTGTACAAGTAACCACCATTAAAAACAAGCTGGAGGATATTATTCAAAGAACGGAAACTTTGCACGCCACCTCGTTGGAATATAAGCTAGAGTGGGACAAGTGGAAGGAAGCTGTTATTCTGCACAAACAGAAAGTTAAACTATTATGTTGAAGCTCTTCCATAAGAATTAAGACTGTGTCAGGTTCCCAAAGGAAGCAGAAGAGTCGTCCGGCCTATGCACTTAATTGACCAACTTGATTAAAGCAATGATATTAAAGTAGAGGCACAACAGCAATTTGAATGTGTTCCTATCAGTAATATAAGAACATCAAATACCGTTCTCCAAATCAAAAACCTGGAGCCCTTCACATAAAGAGTTAAGAAGATAGTCCTTAAATGTGGGAGTAAACCCATGCTTAAAGCCCTAGAAGGGTTTTTCCCTAATATGTAGTCTGATACTACACAACGCAGTAAATGTAAGTGAATTCTGTTGGCACAACCTGTTCTGAGGTCAATTATTCTGAAGCAAACTAGCAGCAATATATATTTATGAATTGGCGATATTGTTTTCATGAATTAAAGATGATCAGATTTTGATGTGATATTGGAGACTATGTTGAGGTTAACATGGATTCATTACAAGGTGCTATTAGTAATATCTGTACATAATAAGGTGTAGAAGCAGCCGCGGTCCGTGCAGGTAACAGCGGTGGGACCACGAGGGGGGGGGGGGTTTCAAGGGACGATGACGAGGGAAAATTAAATAAATAATTAATTTTCCCTCAGCATCGTCCCTCGAAATCCTCCCGCACGCGGCCCCACCGCCCCACCGCTGCTACCTGCATGGACCGCGGCTGTGTAGAAGGATAAAGGTAGGAGAATATGGAGATAACTGTTTTTTAAGCAGGAGCTGCACATTTTCCCAGCTAAATGCATAAGATTGCATTCATCACATAGGGGTGCAGAATGTTCTCTTTTACCTGTGTGGAGGGAGAGGTACTATGGCTGGGCACTTTGGGAGGGTGGGAGGTGTAGAGAAAGAGGGGTGACTAAAACGACAAGTGAAGGAGAGAGTCAGTGGTATGTGAAAAAGAGTAGTATGGGGGAACAAACAAGAGCAACCTAGTAATGCTATGAACAAACAGTTGTTGTATGGGTAACAATATTAGAATTAGTACATGGAATGTTAAGAGTCTCATAGTTAGAAAATGAACAGCAGTACATTTCACAGGACACAGTAACAATGAAGTAGGATTTTGGATGCCTCTAGGAGACCCATATTGCATACAAAGGTCAGAAAATATATCAAGATGGGGTTTTTTTGTGGAGTAGTGTGCTTAACATAAGATGATGTGTTAAGAAGAGCTTTGATTATACTACTTACTACTACCAAATAGAGATAATTTCCTCAAAAGTGGATTCCTAAGGCAATTGGCAAGTGGCAGTGTTAGAAATGGGATTTCTGGTTGGCTAAGGCTTGCGCCAAAGCCAGGCAGAAACCACCACTCTAGTCAGGGCAAGGGAGTTACAAGCTGAAGATAACCCCTGCTCACCCCCTTGGTAGCTTGGCACGAGCAGTCAGGCTTATCCCAGAGGCAATGTGTAAAGCGTTTGCGCAACACACACACACAGCAGCAACACACTAGGCACACTACAAAGGAAACTCCACACAATGTTATATCAAAAATAGCCTTTGTATTGTCATAAACACATTAGAAACATAATCACACAATATACACTGAATCTCTTTGTCTGCAGGACAGGGCTTTTGGGGGAACCAGATGCAACTGGTTCAGGGGGGATTTGGAGCACTCTGTTGACAGGGCTCCTCTTCTCTATTGTTAGGTGGGGGCTCGTCATCAGACACACCACAAGGGGGCGGACCCAGCATTCACTAGGGCAGGCACCATCCTCTTCAGGGACCAGGGACTTCTCCTCCCACCACTCCAAATGCAGATCTCCCATTCAGCCTAGCGCTGACTCACTCTGCCCATCCTGGAGCCACACACACCTCACCAGCCCCTGTCACTCAAAAGCCAGACATGCAATTCACATCAGGCAGGCAGACACATAGCACACAGAAATCCTAACTTCTAAAAGTGGCATTTCTAAAATAGTTATAATAAATCTGCGCACACCATTGCGTAGCATTTATTATCACTATTCCAAACATACCAAACTTGACCACGCTGCGCCTCTCATATCGGGAATTAGCACTGAAACACTTATCAGGGAATCCCCAATGCATTCCTATGGGAGGGCAGCCCCACAGTAGTGAGTAACCAAAATGGCTGTTTGTCACTACCAGGATATGTCACACACTTAAGGTACATGTCTTATCTTTTACCTACAATGCACCCTGTCCATAGGGCTAGCTAGGGCCTACCTTAGGGATGACTGACATGTAGTAAAAGGGGGGTCACGGACATGGCACACACTTTAGGTGCCACGTCACAGCGGCAGTAACACTGCGCGCACAGGCCCTGCAATGGCAGAGGCCTGGGATAGGTTTGAAAGGCTACTTTGGTGGGTGGCGCAATCAGCGCTGCAAGCCCACCAGTAGCATTTAATTTACTAGCCCTGGGTATATGAGATACCACTTTACAAGGGACTGACAGGTAAATTAAATAGGCCAAACAGGTGTAGACCACTCTTACCATATTTAACACAGAGAGCGCACGCACTTTACACTGGACAGCAGTGCTAAAGTGCCCAGAGGCCTAAAACCACCAATACCATGTCAGAAAAAAGGCTAGGAGAAAGGCAAAAAGTTTAGGGATGACCCTGCAAAAAGGGCCAAGTCCAACAGGCAGTCTGGAAATGTATAGCCTAGGCTTTGTCTGTTCAGTATATGGGACTAACAAATACGATCCATCCCTTTAGTTGAAGTGCATATGTGAAGTTGCTAATAGTATTGGTTCCCTAATAATATGCAGGTATCTGAACTACATACACAAAAGAACCAAATATACTACTAGCACTTACAGTAACATTTTAATGAGCAACGCTAATGGAACATGCAGAAGTATGGATGAACACATGAATCGGTAGACATATGGCGATTCTTTAACCATCATAATAAATCATACTCATTTTTCTCATATGCCTAACAACAGTATAAAAGAATTGATGTTATTTTAGTCACAGTGGAAATAGTTGCTCAATGTCATGCTAATATGGGACTAATAAAATAATAGATAATGCCCCAATCACTATGAGGTGGTCTGTACCAGTGCAAAGGCATTCAGTTTGCCCCTGGACCTTTCAGCAGGCAGGTACTATGGGCCAGTTCAGAATATTGATCATATCTACTAATAGACATAAAAGAGGTTTTTTACAATAAATACACTGTAAAGAATAAACATTAATATTTTGAACTCAGTTAAAGCATACTTAAGAGAAATTTCAATCAATTTTGCTGGAGAGTAAATATTCATAGACAAGAACAGGATATGGGGCCTAATTAATGAAAGTTTTTGCAATTTGCAAACCAAGTCACAAACTGGTTTCCAATGCAAAAACACATTGTTCCTATGCACTAAATGTCAAAAATGTGTGATTCACAAAATATGCCTAGCACATAACACATTTGCAATTCTGTAAATTACCAGCATTTCATAATTGTGAACACCGAATTTTGAATCACTATTGGCATGCACTTAAGAATCATGATTTGCAAATAGTTACAAAACATCTTTTACCACTTGAACATAACCATCAAATGGAAGGAGGTGGTAAACAGGTGCAAAGTATAACAAGCATTTGTAATGCAATAGGTCTCGCATTTGCGTGAGTTTAAGCTATTGGCATTGTAAATGACAATGCGTTTTATGTTTGAAAAACCAAAACATAAATAAAAGGCATTGTCATTTACAATGCCAATAGCTCAAACTCGCGTAAATCTGAGACCTATAGCATTGCAAATGGTAGGCATCACGGACAATGGGAGGGAGGGAGGGAGGGCAGGCAGGGGGGAGAAGGCACGGACAACGGGAGGAAGGGCGGGCGGGGGTTAAGAACGCACGACAACTGGGGGTAAAGAAGGCACGGACAACGGAAGGGAGGGCGGGGTTGTAAACAAGGCACCTGCAGTAAGAGAAACTGAATAAAGAAAATAGTGCTTAAAGACTAAATAACAGGTAACGTGTAACAACCGAAGTAAAAGGGCCAGTCGCCATGGGAGGTGACAAATGAAGAGGAGGCGGTACTAAGGAGGGACTAACAAGCCTATTTATGAATCAGAAGCCAGCATTTAGGAGGGACAATGACACAAGCCAATGGCAAATATGGCAGCGAGTGGGTGGGGCTTCTATTCCCCACTCCACTACAACAAGTCTCGCAGGGCAGCGCATGTGCGCTGGCTCTAGGCTCGACCTAAAAAGAGGCCTAGAATTTGTTTTATTCTAAAATGGTTCTTCTCTATTCAATAGTAAGGTGAATGAGGAATTTGGCAGCATTTGTTATGTTATGTTATTTCAGTTTGGAGAGAGCAGCTAATCACCGTGAGGGTATCCTGAAGCTAAGCAGGAGTGTAGTCAAACAACCAGGTCGTTAGCTTCCTCCGAAAAGTGAGAAGGGATGAGGACATCCTTATATGTTGTGGGAGGTCATTCTAGGACTTAGCAGTGATATATCAGAAAGATCATCCACCGGAACGGCTTTTGTGGTTGAGGGGAACTCATGAGAGGGAGAGAGATGCTGAGCATAGTGTTCTGGAAGGCTGGTAGAAGTGAAGACAGATGTTGAGGTTTGCGGGTCTGGCGTTGTTCAGGGCTTTTGTAGGCATGGGTTAGTAGCTTGAAATGGCATCGTTTCTGTATGGTTAGCTAGCTGATCCCTTTGAGGTGTGGTATGATGTGAGCTCTGCAGGGGATGTCCAGGATGAGTTTGGTGGTGGCATTCTGGGCCGTTTGGAACCTTTGAATAAGTTGGTTGGAGATGCCATCACAGAGTGCGTTACCATAGTCTAGTCTGCTGGTTATGAGGACTTGGGTGACTGTTCGCCTTGTGTACATTGGGAGCCCTTTGAAGATGGGGCAGAGCATTCTTAGTATGAGGAAACAGGATGGGGACATGGTGTTCACCTGCTTGCTCATTTTGAGTTTGTTTTCCAGGATGCTTCCAAAGTATCTTGCACATAGCGCTGGAGAAGCAGAAGACATGAGAAATTTTTAAGATCAAAGTTACACGCTCTAACCAGAGAGAGGGTGTGATTTACGGCCAGGACAGACTCCACAGAAGAATGATAGTAGAGGTAATAGATAAAATGAACCCATTGCTAGGGACAGGCACACTTAGAAGCCAGGCCATTCCCACTCATGTATAGGTCATACACCGTTAAACTTTCTTGTGCCAGGTAACTAACAGGAAATATTTGATGTGGCAGATGGAATATCTAAAAGTACACTCTCCAAAATCTTTAGAAATTCCCCAGATTCCATCTTATCCAGCATACCAGCCTAAATAGCCTTCCCTAACACACCAGGGGAGTTGTGGGACGCCAATGCAGAATTTGACTGCATTGCACAATTTCCACAGGGCCTTGGCTGTGCTGATGGGACCCATAAATGAAAATGTTATAGAATACTATAGAAACTATAGAATAGTTTTGAAACAAGAAGAAGCAGCATTGACTAAATGTACAGGTGATATGTAAATCCTAGTGCCTTAAAAATATCTTGTAGCACGCTAACCTGGCAGCACCTTTGATTCATATATGTTATGGCATTGTGCATTTTATGAGCAGCCAGCAAACGGGCAACTTGGACATGGTTAACAACACTGACTCCACATTACATAATGTATCCCTTCATTTCCACCTCTTGTAGGTAAAATAATGTATGCCATTTGGATTTGACTCTTGGCATCATGCCTACATCCACAGACAGCATTGAAAGAAGGTATAATGTTTCACAGAGACAAACATGCTCTGGGTTGATTCTGGTATCTTCATAAAAGTGGGGGTGGATGCAGCATGCACAATTAACTTTTTGTAAGATCATATGATGTACTATGTTGCATAAATTTGCAAGTAGGAAAGGATTGCAAACCAAACCTGAGTATGATGATTCTCAAGATAAAGAACCAATAATTCAATGCCAATAGAGCTTCAGAAGTACGGAAACACTGAACAGACATCATCAACAATCATTTCTGAGATAAGGGTGTATCTTTTTTTTATTAAAATAAATGCTTTCACAGTTGTAGTTTAAAAATGAAATATAACAGCAGGCAGTTCGCATAATGTTCAAAGAACAAACACAATGCAGTTACATCATGAACATGACAATCACATGTATATTTCTATCTTTTATTGATATTAGTTCTTTGGTCTCCTTCTCCCTCTGCATACACTTGACCTCTTAGTACCTGTACCAGCCCCAAGTCCATCTTCGAAGACATTAGTGTTTGTGAAATTCACATAAGGTCCATTTACACATTTAAACAACATTTCTGAGAAGTTATGTGTAATGTCAATCTGGCATATGTGCTACATTTCAGTCCAAATTGCGTCCCTTTGTCAATATTGGACATGAGGACACACTTCACGCAAAATAAATTGCAAGAACCTAAAGTGCCATGCAGAAGATTGGCTCAGGTTCTATCCATTCACATTGTTCTAGTGCTCCCTCAATTAGATTTTTACCTCATTTTTCACAATTACCCCGTGTGGCATAATGGCATAATTTAATTGAATTTTGCTTGAGAAACATAAAAAATACCAGAAATTAAACATGCTATGCTGGCGTAATTGAATTTTCACATGGACCTATTCAAGAGCCTAGGCTTCTCATACAACACTCAGTTATCACCACAGGCACAGAGAGACAGCTGAGGCTGGAGGCCATCATGCTCTCATAAACATGAACTACCTCCCCAGTAGTAACATGAACTGGTTGTAGCTCTTCCAGTGCTGATGTTACCAGCACCAGGGACTATACATTACTTAAAGGACAACGATAGAAAACACCAATAGCAGTGGTGAGCCTGTCAACCTGTGGCCCAAATCCTTGTAGTCTGACTGCAAGGCGTCATTAGTTGCATCAGAAACTCTTCATGGATTGCTCAACAGAAAGCAAACACAGCCTCAGTCATTGTCTCCATCTGGGATGCTGTTGCCTGATTACCTTCCATAGTACTCCTAAAACATTCCTTCCTAGCCTTTTCCTATGGCTATCCCTTGTTTTCCAAGGACCCTTGTGGCCTTCAGTTGCTGACATAGGACCATCAGCATTGGTTTGTCAAGCACCCTAAAGTCCCAGAGGGGGTTCTTATATTGATGACAGTCTTCAGCCTTGCAGTGAGTCTCTTCCGCAGGAGATGTGTCCTCATCAATGCTTATGTTTTTGCGGGACACTCTTGGCGTCTGTATGGGACTTGGCTTGCATTGCAGACTTCAACCACCTGCCACTGCTTTCTTGTCAGCAGGAGTAATTATGGGCGCAAGTGTTGTTGGGGGTCCCTTGTCTGAAACCTCAGTTTCAACCTGAATGCCTTTTTCTTTCCCCTCTCTTTCAGGTTAGAAGCGGACATGTGTTGGAAAGAGTAATGCTTAGTTTTTATATATAGAGGTTTTCATTAGCATGTGGTAGAATGGCATTCATATAGTATTTGGAGTAAGATTGTTAGGCAAATGTCATGTTTGAAACTGACAGTGCATATGTGTCACTTTCATGATCATGTGAGGCTACAAACTACAACTCCCACAATGTAATTATTCACTATCATCAGCCATATATTTAGAATTTCTTCTAACCAGTGCTAACATGTTTATGCTCTCACCTTCAAGCATGATAACATTGGGCAACACCATATTGGCACATTTAATTGACCTGTGACTCCCTAGTAAATGGTTCTACCTACAGACGTCAGTAAATTTAAAATGTAAAAACTGCCATTTCGAACTAGCAAAATAAAGCTTTTGTCAGGCCTAAACCTTCCTTTTTATTACATATAAGTCCTCCCCAAGGTAGGTCATAAAGGTTCATAGTGCAGAGTACATTGTATTTAAAAACGTAGGGCATGTGTACTTATGTTTTACATGTCATGGCAGTGATACACAGCTAAATTAGTTTTTCTCTTTTAAGGCCTTTCTCTCCAATTGACTAACACTGAGTTACTCTATTCCATTTAATAAGTGCTAATAATAAGTGCTAACTTTGGATTGGAACCAGATAGAAATATATTGTTTACATTGAAATGAATTGTAATGTAAAATCCTCTTCAATGGTAAAGTTGGATTCTGAAAATGCCACTTTTAGAAAGTTTGCATTTTTCTTGTCCAAACCATTTGTGCCTTCTGCCAGTATCCTGTGAATCATGACTGTGAATGGCTCTGGTGTTGCGGTTTGTGTGGATTGCTTCCATACAGTAACACAAAAGTGCTTAGGTGTGGGCAGGATGTCTGGGGGTGGAGCTGTACCAAGCCTCACTCACACTTCAAAGGGCTTTTTCCTCCTGTACATACAAAGGAATCTGACACCAGGCATGCTCTGTCTTTTGTCACCTCAGACAGTTTGAAGCATTGACAGGGGAAGAACGTTCCAGAACTAGATGTTGGCGTAGGACAGGGAGTCCCCCCACACAAAGGCTGGCCTCATGTATGAATATTGTACCTCTCAGAGCCACACTTTAGAGCACACCTGGACCTGTGGAAGTTAAAGAAGTAGCACTGTCCTGCTGCAGAGGACCACTCTGCTGCTTTAAGGACTGCCTTACTGTCAGAGAAGGAAGACTGGATCTGCTTGCGTTCATCCAAGGCTAACCAGAGTGACTTAAAGTGTCAGTTGGCTGACCTCCTGTGTGAGCTATAGGGACACAACAAGCTTCGGAGGACATCCCAGCAACTGTGTAGCTGACCTGCTGTAACTGGACCTGCCTAGACCTGCAACAGGACCTGCCTGGCCTGAGTGCTGCTGTCCTCTGCTGAAGTGAGTCCCTGATCCCAAGAAGTGCCTCCCCAGGTCTTGGACCCATTGGCTAGCATCAGAGTGAACTCCTCCTCAAGAATAGATGAAAATTCTGAAGTTTGGGATCCTTGCAATCGCTAATGGGCCCTATTGCACCAAGTCTGCGCAGACCGCCAACGCGAGGCTCCGATGAGACTTGCTCTTCCTGTTGACTGCGAACACCATCACCGATAGACAACCTGAATCTACAGCATAGACCATCTGCAAAGTCCAACTGGATCTTCATGCTATAGCAATGATCATATGTGATGCCTGCCCTGCTCTGTGCACTACAGCAATGACCATCAGTGACACTCAGACACTTCCTTGTTTAAGATAATTGTTGGATGGGACTAATATGGTCCCTGTATACGACCTGTGCTCCTTTGTGGTCAGCCTGAACGTATGACTTTACCACTGTCTAGCGTGACAAGGTGCATGCAAGTAGCGCTTTGTGCTTTTAGGCACTATTTTCACTTTAATGAAAAGATCTTCGGTTCTACTGATTGGATTTTTGTCATTCTGGTTTAATTTTATGCCTGATGCTACCTCTCATAAAAATGCTTAACGAAACCTAGAATTGTGAAATTATGTGGAGAATATCAGAGAATGTATGGTTTAGTTGATCTCTGGAGGGCAGCATACACAATTAAAAGGAAATTTACTAATTTTTCAGCAAGACATACATAGGCGACACATATTGATTTTTTAAATTTCCTCAACAGAGGGGTTTAAGCATCTCAACATGCTGCCTGATCGATTTTCAGACCATTCAGCTGTGGAACTCAAATTTTTTTCTAATGATAAGGGCATGAAATATCAGAGAAGGATTTTGTATATTTGGAAGACAAGAACTGGACTGAAGCTCGTAAAATAAAGACTGAGAATTAAATAAGTGCTCTGCCCCAATTAATATGCTATGGTATGCTATGAAGCGATACAAAGGGGATGATGGACGGAGCGTTTGAGCCAATCAAACACTCACCCCAGTCAACTGATCTGGGTTTAATCCATCATCATTCTTTAGCTCACTCAACCACCCCAGTTCAGACATGGCCATATGGATGCTTGTTTCCGGTCCAGGGAAGACATGGCTTGGCAGTTCGGGCTGGACTGTTCCCATGAGGCACAGGGTCAGACTGATTTGCATATGGCCATGTCTGAACTGGGGTGGTGGAGTGAGCTAAAGAATGATGATGGATTAAACCCAGATCAGTTGACTGGGGGTGAGTGTTTGATTGGCTCAAACGTTCCGTCCATCATCCCCTTTTGTATCGCTATGGTATGCTATGAAAGCATCCATGCAAGCATATAGGGGCATATTTACGTTCCCTGGCGCATCCCTGCATATCAGCAGGGATGCGCCAGGGAAAATGCGTCACGCAAGTTTACCCTTGCGCCACGTTCGATGCGCCGCATTTACAATGCGGCGCATCGTGGCACTGAGGATAAGCAGATGCGTGACGCATCTGCCGAGCGGAAGCTTGGCGCAGTGCTGAAGTTGTGTCGCAGCGCGGCGCAGCTCCAGCACTGTTCCAACCTTCCCTATCCCTAACATGGTGCGTCAATCCTTACGCCTGCTTGAAGCAGGCGTAAGGATTGACGCACCAGCGTCAGAAAAGTGACTGCGTGAAATCTTGTAGATTTCACTACGTCACTTTTCCAAGGCGTTCCTGCGCCGAACGCCCCCCTGCGCCGATGCGCCCACATGAAACCTGACGCAGGTTTCATGTGGCGCAGGGGTTTACTACGTGACACATCTCCCTAGATGCGTCACGTTGTAAATATAGCGCAACGCGGCGCATGGTTTGCGTCGCCGCTGTGTCACATGCGTGACGCAACGGCGGCGCAAAAGTGGCGCAAGGGGCTTGTAAATATGCCCCATAGTATTTCCAGAGATACAGTTCAGCTTAAGATTTTGCGAGAGGAGGAAATCAGTTTGGAGATTAAAGTTAATTACAAGTATTTATATACAAGTACATTTTTAAAGCATAGTCCAGACAAGAAAAGGAAAACATTCAGAGAAGCAAAAATTGCCTTTTGGGAATATTATTATGCAAAGAATTGTGTGCAAAATTCAACATACTTACAAAAAGTATATGAAGAAAGTGATTTTGCAGGGAAATATATGGCTTAGCAGGCACAGGAATGGGTCTCGTGCAATTCTATTAATTCCATGAATTGCCCTAGAATAGGCATGCAATGTACATCTGAGAAAGAAATCAATGCCATTTTTAGAAGATTTTAGCAATATCTATAATAATTCCCCCAATGTTCATTTTTTTAATCAAACAGTTTTTGGATTATTTCACTATGCCAGTACTTTCAGAAGATTGGAGATTTATGGATAGCCTCTTTTCCCTGCGAGAGCTGGAGGAAGAAATAGGCAGCCTACCCGGGGGCAATGTTTGTGGCCCGACGGCTTTCTCGCTGAATTTTATAAGACCTTTTCAGAAGTTTAAAATCCCAATTTATTGGAGGTTGCTAATTTTGTTTTTATAGGAGGATTGCCTCCTCTGTCCTTTATGATAGAGAAAGTCGTCAGTTTTCTTAAAAAGAGCAAAGACTCCAAAGATCCAATCTTCTATAGTCTAATTTCACTTTTAAATTCGGATTATAAAATTGGTTGCAAATAGATCTAATAAATTGGTGCCCAGTTAATTCATTGGGATCAAAATGGTTTTATTGCTGGACAGCAGCTAAGCATCAACATTAATTATTTGATTGAGGCTTTGAACATGTCGGCTATATATGAGATTCCAGCAGTGATCTTCTTATTGGATGCTTAAATTGCGTTCAACCTTGTTTGTCTGGGAAACTTCTTTTTGTATATTAGAAAATGGTTGATTTGCTTCCCAGATCACAGGTTTTAGCAAGAAGATCTATTCAAACGTCAAAGCTAAATTAATTTTAAATTCTTCTAAAGAACCTGTAGGGTTCGGGGTGGGACGAGGCAGTGCCGCCCACTCTAGCATGTTCTTTTTGCCTTTTTTATTGAGACTCTAGTTCTAGCCATTCGAAATGATGGAATAATTCGGGTACTTTCTTCCCAAATCTCCAAGATTAAGTTATATGCCAATGACATTATGCTTTTGTTGGCCTCTAAGAAAGAAGTACAGCAAAAAGTATTTGCTATCCTTTCCACTTTTTCAAACACCTGGGGGAGGGAACAAGGTGAATCAGTCCAAAGCTGACATAATTTTGAGTAAGTGTCGAGTGGAGGAGTTACTGTCAGAGTTCTGGAGCTGCGTTCTCACCAGCCCAAAGCGGTATCTAGGGGTATTTCTTTATAGAAAATGTGAGCTAATTATATGATTAAAATAATAGGCCTCTGTTAATCAAAGTCAAAGGATTATTGACTAGATGGTGCCACTTCCCCTTACACTTCTTGGAAGTGTCACTCTAATAAAATTGGCAGTTCTACCTCTATTTAAGTTTTTTATTCACAGCTGTTCCATGTTTTTTGTATTCTAGATCCTTTGCACTTGTAAACTTGATGTTTTTGTCTTTTTTATGGCATAATGGCACCCAAGCTTGGCACTAAGCACTTTATATAGGAGCATAGAGGAAGGTGGACTGGTTTTTCATGTCAGAATTCATGCCACTTTGCACATTATGCACAATTTATGTTTAGGTTTAATAAAGATTACTCTCAGGCCCGTAGCCAGGGATATTTGTTTAGGGGGGCATGGCCCGTGTAATGATAACATCAAGAGAAGGTTCCAGCCAGGTTGTATTGCCTTAACGTTTTAAAAACAAAATGCTGTATTAATGTGATTTCAAAGCAGATGATATATTTATAGTTGCATTTTTTTATTATAGTATATACTTTCCTGAGAATTTTTGCTGAAAATGTGCATGTTAAGTAAAAATGGAATATCATTTTAAATCACTATTTGATGTGTGAGGCAGGATGGATAGGTTTTCCACGAGGAGTTTTGGGGAATATGAATGTCTAGTTATGTACATTTAGCATGTAAGATCAGTCACCCTCATCATAACGTTTTAATGTAACTTTGGGCATTCCATCACAGGAGTTTGGACTAAGGTTTGTGGCAGATGATACTTCATAAAGCTTCTTGAAGCAGTTACAATAGCTAACTCTGGATATAATTAAAATATTGTACAGGAGATTTGGAGATTCTCCTAAAAAAGATAAATGGATATCTTGTTGTCTGACTGTATGTATCTGTGTTGTATGGAACTTTAGATGTGAATTGTGTTTGTTGCTTATCGTGCACAGCTTTCTCTGGCATCTCTGGTAACAGTTTACCATTTCTAAGCATTTGTTAGGGCACCGTCCCTCACACTGTTGGTTTCCTCTCCCTTGATTAATACCTCCTGCCTTCTTTGCTGTAATTGTTCTTATACCTTAGACTATTTTACCTTTCAGCTTCCTCTGACAAGCAAATGCCTACTACCTACTGCTCCGCATTCAGTAAAGTCATGCTGTTTATAAGGGAGATTCATCACTCCCCTCTCCCTTATTATCTCTTTCAACTCTCCTGTTAGGTCACCCACTTTTTTATAGCATTCCCTGAAGTTCTAAGCCACCAATATATCATACCACATGTCTCTTCGTCTGTGTGTATCAGTCACTGATTGTTAGATGGTCTGTGTATATGTGCAACTATAGGTCTGTGGACATAGGTGCATGTGTGCCTAGTCTTTGTGCATGTGTGTTTGTGGCATTTTGACTTTTGTGTGGCTGGATGTCTGGAGATGTTTTGTCCAGATTTGTAGGTATGCACATATTTTGCAGTTTTGAATTCAAAGTGCTTTAAATATGTGGTATTACTATCACTCAGTTAAACCATATTCAAATTTTCATCCTCAAAAAGATGAAAGATTGAGTTGCCTTTGTCAGAGACTCAAACCAATGACCTATATGTTGCCGCAGTCTCAAGGGGTCTCAATAAATATCTGTTTAAAGAAATGAGAAGAAAGTGATTAAACTGCCTACATTAGGGAGATGTTCTTCTACTATATAATATGATTGATAAAGAAGTTCAGGTACCGACCGTCTACTAATATGCATGTCCACAGTGATGCCGTTGAACTCATGCAGAACAATACACATGAATCCTTAGATTACACTCCCAAACTTGTATCGGCAACAGTGGAACTTGTGCTCTTTTAATGCTTACTTTCTTTCTTCTATAATGTATAATGATGCACCAATTCCAAATAAGAGTTTCAAAATACAAAACCTTGACAATGTTGTACATGAAAAAATATTGTACTTCTGTTATCATAGTTTGTGTAGGCCTGCAAGGGAGCCAGGAAGCACATCTACTAGGGCCTTTTTAGAGACCTAATAGACATGCACATATGTGGTCCAGCTAGTTACCAGACTGCAAAAGACACCCATCCTGTGACATTAAAAGTGGCCAAGGAGAAGGAGATAAAGACATGAAAAGATGTGAAAGATAGCGAGGAAGAGAGTGGGAGAGACAGAAGAAGGGCAGGGATAAAAAAACAAGAGAAGAAATAGAATAAATAGGCAGAGGCAAAGTCAGATAAAGACTGGAAGAGATGAGAAAATAGATGAAGAGTGAGAAAAAGTATATAAAGACAGTGAAAGACAGAACGATGAAGAGGTAGGGAAAGATGGGAGAGAGAAAACATGGACATGCAGAAAGAATATGAGGTGGAAATTAACATCAGGGGAGACATGGAACAGCAGAGACAAAACACAGAAAGACAAAAGGGAAGAAAGTCTGCAAGAGAGTGAAAGGAAAAGGCAGAGAAAGACAAGTGGACAGAGAGGAAGACTGGGAGAGGTGGATAAAGGTGGTGTAGAGGAAATATACAGGGGGGAGAGAGAAATACTGCAGAACTAAAGGTCAGAAAGACACTGAGTAGCATAAAAAGACAGAGAAACAAGTCAATTGGCAAGAGAAAAAAAGACATATGAAGATAAAGACAAAGGATAAGAAGAGAAAAGCTAGGAAAGTCTGGAAAAGATAGGGAGAGACAGAAGTGAGAGGCACAGAAAGACAGAATCTGAGACAGACAGAGACACAACGTGAGAAAGGGAGAGACAAAGATATAAACAAAGAGGGTAGAGGGAGAGCTAACAATGGAGAGGTTGAGGAAGAAACAGGAAGAGACATCTGTTTCTATCTAGTTAACCTACTGTCTATAATCTATCTACCTATCTCTGTTAACATATGTCTGTACCTCTATCTTGGTCTATATCTGTTTCTGTGTCGGTGCCTGTATTGATATCTGGCCGTCTGTCTATCCATCACTAGCTGACTATCTTTGTGTATCTATCTATCTATCTATCTATCTATCTATCTATCTATCTATCTATCTGGCTGGCTGGCTATCTACTTATCCTACATTCCTGGCTGACTTCACTGCACAGAATGCAGTGACATATAAACCTATAGTTCACACAAGGAACAGAGATAGTATGAATAAATTGTATATCGCTCAGGAAAAACTGGAAGTGAACAATTGTACTAAACTGCTGCACTCAAACAAATACTATGATGCATGTACTGTGTAATCGTGACCATAAAGTTAAAAATGATAATAAAAACATTACAAAAAAAATTAATAATCTTTCAGGTTTGTTGAGAAATATCGGTTACATAGACATAATGCCAGGCCACCACCAACACTCCAGAACTTCACCTTTGTTAGTGCCACCAGAATTTCATAGCAAGGTTATCTAAGTTTTGTAGCATAAAATGCGAATTATGCTGCACATTTCTGGTACTATTATTTTTATCCATTTGAGCTAAAACAATTCTTGTGAAATCTGCAAATCATGTGAAGTTATGTTTCAAAGTGTGTGGCAAACACAATAAATGTATAATTAAGTAGTATACACAGCAGTCACAGAATCACAAAACTCCACTGGCCCTTCCCATTGCCCATTGTTTTATTAACTCTTTATTCATAAACTGTAAATTTAAACATTTTAATCCCAAACAGTGCCTGCTGTTAGATGCACTTTGAATCAAAAAGGTCTTTCAAACTAACTACCCAAAATACATATGGGGTTACATGTGTAATATGGTCTTTTATTAGCATTGCAAGGTTCTGATGACATTGACAGGCCACTCATCCCTCAACCTTATGGTTTATGATGTCACCAGAATCGCTTAATACCATATTACGCATTTTCCCCATATATAATATAATTATATATTTTTGTGTCCATCTGTGGCCCTATCTCTCCCTTTGCTTCGCCCTTTCTCTCTTGCTCCCTCCAACTGCCCCTTTTCCGTCTCTTTAAGTCTATATAAATCAACATCTGCCCCAGCATCTGTGTTTTGGACATAATTTGCTCTCTGGCCCCACACCTGCTGGGACTGTAATCTTGGTCTATTAATATGACTAAAGATACAGTGAGAAGTTGACTGACTCACGTGTTTGAAATCATCTGCTTCTATCCTCATCCAATGCAAGGACTACAGTCTGGATTCAGTGTATAGCGCTTTGTCCTAGTGCTTATAACCTAATCAAGAAAATATTTCTCCAGTGTTTAGAGGCCACCTCTAGCATTTTATGTTTCAGTCTGGAATTTAGGTCACCTTTTTTTTTTTTTTGCAATACTCATCTGAAGTGTTGTCATGATGGCCAGATATGAATTTTATGTCCATTTCTGGAGATCATCTCTGTCGTGTTTTGTATGGGGATGATCTATTGTTTCAAGGGCCTGTAAGGGTACATGGAGCGATGAATGTATGGTAAATTAATATAAATCATTGGCAATGGTTCGTGTAGGGTGAATGAATGTTAAATTGATGGATGCTTAATTGTTGGGCATGATTGGATGGATGGTGGACAGCCACCTGGAATGAATTATGGGTCATTAGTGGGATAACTTGCTTCTCGGTGCATACTGCTGGAAGAACAAGGCTCCCTCTGCTCATTTTGACCGCGTGGATACCACCATATTATGGTATTACAATTTGCTTACTGTATATCCTAGCCCTCTGAAGTGACTGCAAGGTGACATGTTAGTTCTATGTAAAGCCACTAATCAAAAACAAATGGTTGTGCCATGTGAA
Organism: Calotriton arnoldi; assembly: GCA_963921515.1. Taxonomy (NCBI): domain Eukaryota; kingdom Metazoa; phylum Chordata; class Amphibia; order Caudata; family Salamandridae; genus Calotriton; species Calotriton arnoldi. Next base: position 193,354 of record CAWUFW010013858.1, read on the forward strand.
GGATCAGAGGACTGTTTACAGCAGATCTCATGGTACACGAGAGCAAATGGAGATGCCATTTAAGGTGACTAGATGTTTCAGACTTGCTGGGATAGTCTCTTTTTATTGCATATGTCATAGTGTGCTGACATATTTCAATAAATGAAATACTTGTTGTAATTTTGTAAGGTTTGATGAGCACAAGCATGATATGCCTCACACATCTATCAGACCACATCTCACAGTCAGCAATGTCCGAAGACAGGTATCCCTTTACCATAGCCCTGTCAAGGTTCCCAGGCCAATGTGTGACTAGCTGCTGCAATTTAGGCTTTTCCTTTGCATTCTGGTACTTCTAGCCTTGCTTGCTCCATTATAAAACCAGGACTAGAAGCCCCAGAATGAAAGAAAAAAATGGGTGTGGAGTACCTAGTCACACATGGACCCGATAAATATGGCAGCTATGCTATAAACAGAGCTGCTGCCTTTTGTTACCATTGCTACAAAAGAGGGGGTAAAAGCTCAGCATGTCAAGCATTTGTGTCTTTGCCACATAAAGTAATCAGATTTGAACAATGTTTTTGTTTCATGCTATGTTTACATAGTGTTAGATTGCTAGTGAAAATTGCTAAATGTGAGCACACAGCAAGCCAGCTCAGATATACTATTACAGGCTCAGTAGATCTCCGCAGCCCAGATTAACTTACAACCCCATATGTTGGTGCTGAAATGTGGAATTTTAACACGGCGCACAGCATTTCCATTTCATTTTTACTCTTTGATTACCACAAAAACATTACTAATTGTGATGCCTCTGGAGCTGTGTGAATCATAGTGCTATGTCCGTGACTGGTCTTCATATTCCTATGATTTCACCTACAGCCTGTCCTGGTTTTAAAAACCTGGCAACTCTACAACTAGCAGAAATAAAATGTAGTCTAAGCTCCACTGAGAGAGTCAATACCAAGACTGTGACAGGTAAACTCCTCATACTTTTCAACTTCTACCTTACCTTGTGCACAGTCATGATCCAGTCAGTGCATAATTTGACTGGTTAAAGTGGTTGCAGGTGGGGCCCACCAGCACCATTTCGGGGGACAGCACTTGTTTTTCCTCAACAGATTTAGATCCAAAAGGGGAAAAGAAGTATGAGGAGAAAGATGGAAGAATACTGACAAAGGGAGGAAGAAAGGATAAAAAGAACCAACAAAAGTGAGATAGAAAGGTAGGGAGTGTCTGGTGCTGGATCAAAGATGCATGAGGTAGAATCAAGACTATACAGCCTTGGTATTCGGCACCTCAAACTTTAATACTGCCAACTGTGGACTTCAGAGGAAAACTTTGGGACCCAGCACTGCATCCTTTACAAAGTAAGCACTAGATCCAGCTAATACCAAATAATTTACTTTGCTACAATTGTATACCTCTACAAACCACTTTCTGGGTACTTTGAAAATGGCACCAGTTCAAAAAACAGCTGAGTAAGCCACAGTGGGACTGGGCTTTGGTAACCATTTGGTCACGCATTTACGGGCGCCGGGTCAGCGGTCTAGTGGCTGGACCCGACGCACTGCTGACGCCCTCAAAAGCACCACATGATGCGACCGCGCAGCGGTATCTAGAGGGGTCTCTGCCCTCACGGGAACCGGTGTGCTTGCATTGTGTTACCACTGCTTAAAACAATTTTTTTTAAAACCATTGCTGCTATTTTAACCATTTTAACTGTTACCATATTAACTGTTATTTGACTACCTGTCCTTGGGGGAGCTGTGTTATAGCTCGGGTGGAGTGTAGACGGGGAGCTGGTTGAACACCAAGAAGAGGCTCACGCATTTACAGGCGCCGGGTCAGCGGTCTAGTGGCTGGACCCGACGCACTGCTGACGCCCTCAAAAGCATCACATGACGCGACCGCGCAGCGGTATCTAGAGGGGTCTCTGCCCTCACAGGAACCGGAGTGCTTGCATTGTGTTACCGCTGCTTACATTTTTTTTTTTAAACCATTGTTGTTATTTTAACTATTTTAACTGTTACCATTTTAACTGTTATTTGACTACCTGTCTTTGGGGGAGCTGTGTTATAGCTCGGGTGGAGGGTAGACGGGGGAGCTGGTTGAACACCAGGAAGAGGCTCACGCATTTACGGGCGCCGGGTCAGCGGTCTAGTGGCTGGACCCAACACACTGCTGACGCCCTCAAAAGCACCACATGACGCGACCGCGCAGTGGACGCGCGCAACGGGTGCGCCACTAGCGCGCCAAAGGCAAGCCCGTTTGCGCCCGTCAGCGCCCGAACGGGCCCAGGGGCCAGAACCCCTGCCCCTCCATCCCCAGATGGTCTTCGCTACTCTAGCACGCAGCTCAAACAGCTAAACAGAATTACAGGGCCTATATGCGCCCATTCCATTGTACTCGAGGAGCACCAGGACAGTTGTCCACACTGTCATTTTAATCTCCGCCCATCACTCGCCCCCCCCGTAGCTCCTGAGGGGAAATTCTACAAATTTTTCTTACTAAATTGTCGATCCCTGCCCAAACATAAGACTGAGATCTTAACGTTATTAGGAGATTCAAACCCTGAAGTACTGTTTCTCACAGAGACCTGGCTCACCACAAGTTCAGAGCCAGATATTGTACAATCACTTCCCCCGGGATATTTAATCCAGAGGAAGGACAGAACTACAGGCCCTGGCGGTGGTATCGCCATTATTTATAAAGACTACATGACCTGCCGTTTACTAGGCAGTCCACTACTAGATTGTGAGAACACCCATTTTGCAATAGAATTTACCCCCACATTGTCACTCTCTGGCATTTTGATTTATCGTCCACCAGGGACGACGGGACAATTCTGCAATTCCCTGCTGGAAACAGTTATTAATCTTGCTAGCACCTCTGCTAACTTCACTCTCCTTGGAGATTTTAATTTGCACTTTGATGACCCCACAGCATCAATGGCGAATGAGCTAGCTCAGGACCTTAGGGCCTGTCAACTGTCTCAGAAAGTCCCTGAATCTACCCATAATAAAGGTCACCTCCTTGACCCAATTTTTTCGAATTTGGAGGAATTAAAAGGGAAAGCCCCCCTCCCCATTCCATGGTCTGACCACTTCTTAATTCCTTTTCTCTGGCATCCTCTTTCTACTGTCTTACACACCCAATACACACGCATGCATATTCGCCCCTGGTCCAAACTCCCCTTGGAGCGGTGGACACAGGAACTTGAAAACCCCAAACCGAACTTGGACCCTAATCCTGTGGCAGCTAACAAAAGCGTTATGAATTGGATTGAGGGTTCACTTAATACGGTGCTCCCTAAGAAAGCTATCCATAAGAAAGCGGGACCCAACAAGGCGGCATGGTTCTCCCCCACTCTACGTAGCCTAAAACAACAATGCAAAAAACTAGAAAGGATATGGAGAAAAGATTTTTCACCTAGTAAGAAACAAGAATATAGGACACCCATTGGAATATACAAGGCAGAAATAAAAAGAGCCCAGGCTGCCTATTATGAGGAAAAGATCACATCTGCGGCGAACTCCTCGAGAGAAACCTTCCTCATAGCTAAAAAGCTACTTAAAGTTCCCAATCCCCAGACAGCACCTGATCCTTCGGGGCGCGGCTGCAACGAACTTGTGGAATATTTCACTAATAAAGTACAAAATATTCTCAAGCGACTCCCCCAAAGAGACAGAGATATAATAACCGATCCTATTGATTTGGGCCAGTGCCAAAATGAACATCACTTGGATACCTATACCCTCTTGACCCATGAGTCTTTTTTAGCAATTCTGTCCTCAGTTAAATCAGGGTCGCCACTGGACCCTGCACCTCCCAATATTTTAAAATTGGTAGTACCCACAATTGCCCCCATTATCATTGGCTTGATCAACGCCTCCCTTGCGTCAGGTATAGTTCCCCCTGAGTGGAAAAGGGCAATGATAAAAGCACTGCTAAAAAAACGCATTTGGATCCTGCGGATTTGGGCAATTACCGTCCCATCTCGCTACTTCCAGGAATTAGCAAAATGGCAGAGAGACATGTCAATCACACACTCTCCGCATTTCTCGAGTCCCACAACCTGCTTCACCCCTCACAAATGGGCTTTCACCCCCATCAGGGTACAGAGACCGCTTTATTAGCAGTTTTGGAAGAATCAAGAAAGATCCTGGATTCAGGAGGATCCGCTGCCATAATCCTCCTCGACCTGAGCGCAGCCTTTGACACGGTGAACCATCAAATCTTGATTCACCGTCTCAGGAACGTAGGAGTGACCAGCACCGCCTTACTATGGCTTCAATCTTTTTTAGAAGACAGACTTGTCCAGGTCTTTGAAGGCGACACCTGTTCAAAACCCATCCCCCTTCAGTGTGGAGTCCCACAGGGCTCATCCCTGAGCCCTACTCTTTTTAATGTCTATATGTCCCCATTGGCGGATATTACCTCCCCCTTTGGGATTCATATAGTAACATATGCTGACGACACACAGCTGGTTGTCGCATTGAACCAGATTGACCAGACGCCTACTGATCTCCATTCCTGCCTTGAAGAAGTGGCCAAATGGATGAGCTTATCCCATCTAAAACTTAATGGTGATAAAACCGAATTGTTGCTTCTCGGCAACCATCAAAGCTTCAAATCAAACACCATGTGGCCAGCCTGTATGGGGCCGGCTCAGTCCCCAAAAACAGAGATGAAAAGTTTAGGTATCTGGTTAGACCAAGACCTCTCATTTAAAGTCCAAGCTAGGAAGACGGCAGCATCTTGTTACGGGCTGCTAAGAATGATACTCAAAGTGCTCCCTCTCCTACCTAGTCAAGCAAAAAAACTGCTGGTCCAAGCCCTAATTCTGTCTCGGATAGATTATGGCAATGTCCTCTACTTAGGTGCCCCGAGTTCAGCTGTTACTAAACTGCAGATCGTGCAGAACTCCGCCGCAAGGTTGCTTATGGGGACCAATAACCGGTGCTCAGCAAAGCCTGCTTTGCGCGCTCTCCATTGGCTCCCGGTGCAAGAAAGAATCCATTTTAAAGCCCTGTGCGTTGCCCACAAGTCCCTGGTAGGGAGCGGACCACCTATTAATAAAAATCTGATCCGCCCTTACAAGGCCAACAGAAGACTACGCTCAGATGAGCTCCACCTAGCAGTAATACCCAAGATTAAGAAGGCCAGAAGCGGGGAACAGCTCTTTTCCTACAATGCCGCTAAACTCTGGAACGCCCTCCCGCTGTACCTCCGTAAAGAACCCAACCACCTCACATTCCGAAAACATCTAAAGACCTGGCTCTTCCCGTAGAGGCTCACTCCCACTCTAGTTACTGTCACAGCGCTGGGATGCCTCCGAGTAGCCATGCGCTTTACAAAAACCCTTTTCATTTAATTTCATTTCATTTCAACTCAGTGGCACTACCTGCCACTTCCGGTTGAAGTGGTGAGAAAGTAGATGTCGGCTAGCCACTGAAACTTCAAGCCTGATTTCTGCTGTAGCTCATCTCACGTTCCTCGTGTTCCCTAGAGCTCAATAGCAGACAACCTTTATTGTGACTTCGGCCCGCCACCTCTGCTATAAGCCAAGAATGAAAGTCAGAGTATTGGCCTTTGCTATAAAACAGGAGTGATAAATATATTCCTATCTAATGGATAAATTGCACAATTTGAAACTGCAGAATTTAAGATTAATCCGAGCCTCCTCGGCATACCAATTTGTGCAAAGATTTTGTTTCAGCGTGCCAAGTTTTTCTTAATTATTTCTCATCAGAACACCTTCCAACATGAGCTCAGGAAGTGTTCTGTTCAAAAACCTACTTTGTTAGATTGAATAGGGTGTAATGTTGCTTCACATACAATAAGAATGTAGGGCATACATAAGAACTGTCTTGCCTCTTAGTGTTTACTAATGGCATTGTCATCTGGGCATGGGGCAGGAATGTTTTAAAAGTGAAGCTTTAATAAATGACTCTCAATGCAATGATATGATCTGATATTTAAAGGGAAAACTCTTCCACTTTCTGGAATTAAGAATTAAAGTCGAACCATTACCCATTGATCTAAAACAAACAATTGAGAAAAAGAGATTCCCAGCTAGCTTCTAAACTGGATAATGTGAAAGTATGAAACATGTCCCGACTGCCCCGCTTGACAACACTATGGGCCCGATTTCGAGTTTGGCAGTACGAGGACCGCCAGACTCACGGGGGCATGGTGGTGGAGTTCCAGTCACCACCGCACCGGTGGTCCGACTGCCCCATTACGAGCTGGGTGGTCGGACCACCCTGAGACCGATGACACTACCAGGGACCTGCCAGTCCCTGGCGGTGTTGTGGCAGTCAGAGGCCGAAATATGTTTGGCGGGACCACTATGGTCCCGCCAAGCATATTACGAGTTTCCTCTCCACTAGCAGTGTCATGGAGGTTCCTCCTCCATGTAAACTGTGGCAGAGAGGAAACAAAAGGGGTGCTACACGGCCCCCTGTGCCTCCACCGCATGTGGATGCACACAGGGGGGCATAACAGGTGTCCCCCTGTGTGCATGGACACCTTTCCTGCACAGTATGTACTTTCAAGTCCGTGCCTTGCAGGAACCTCATGTGGCGTTCCCATTGCAGTGCCTCTTCCAAAGGAACCGACAGCTTTGAAAGAGTCACCACTGCAGGACCGCCACGCCGCCTGTCCACCAGACCACTTTAAAGTCATAATCTGGCGGGCGGACAGTGGCAAGTCTCTGCAGTGTGGGGTCGCGGCGGTGGCCTACCGCCGTTGCTTGCACCTCTGAAACTCGTAATCAGGCCCTATGTATATTTTATTTCCCTGTGCCACCTTTATCTGCATTATCGCATATGAGAACATCTTCAAATATATGAGTTTAGTAAGTGCACAGTACAAAAACCTCTTTGTTTGATTTAATAAGTCATACTGTTGCCCCACCTATATCAATATAGGTCACACATGACAACTTGACAGCTGACTTGCTTCTCAGAGTTCACTAAAGGCATTGTCACATTGGAAGGGACAGGAATGTTTTCATACATGCCTCTCAATGCAGTGATATAATCTGATATTTTAAGGTAAAATGCTACTTCTTTCAGAAATTAATAAGTATTAAATTCAAACCATTAACCTTTGATGAAAAACAGGGGAGAAAGAGATTTCCATCTAGTGGCTTATTCAAGTTGCACAACGTGAAACAATAAAACATGGGACCAAACCCAGCTTCCCCGAAATTGTGTGATGCTAGGCAAAGATGTTGCTCAACATATAATAATGATCTAGGGCATGTATGACACTCGACTTACTGCTTAGTGTTCACTAATGACATTGGGGCATATTAGCAAGGGCACTATCGCCGCTTTAGCGGCACTTTTTGCCGCTAAAGCGGCAATATTCTTATCGCCCTATCAGCAAACTGTCTCTAACAGCAGTTAGAGACAGTTTTCGAGCATTAGCGCCCGTGTTTTTACCGCTTTGCATGTCAGCGATATTTATCGCTAATGACATGCAAAGTGGGCGTTCCTGACGAACAAACCTGGGAAACACCCGCTAACAGGCCTATCGCCTATTAGCAAGGTGGCCATGGCCCCAGTTAGCGACGTGAAAAGTCGCGCTAACCGAGGTCATCGCCATTTATTTAACACCTGCAATTAGCAGGTCTTAGCCATATCTAACATGGGGGTGGATTATGCTGATACGACCACAGGGTCGTATCAGCAAGGTTATCGCCGTTTTCCATGAAACAACGCTGGGAAACCAGCGATGGTTGATGGAAAACACCCCTATGGCTGGAATAATTATCGCCATAGCGCTAAATGTCGCTAATACAGCGTTAGCATGGCAAATTATTCCGACGATAGCCGGCGATAAAAAAGTGCTCGCTAAACACGCTTTGCGATGTTTAGCGCACTTTTTAGATAATATGCCCCATTGTTTTCTGGGTTAGGGGCAGGAATGTTTCTAGGATGAAATTTAAAACCATCAGTTTTATTAAATTCCTCTCAAGGCAGTGATGTAATCGGATCATTTTGAGGTGAAACGGTTAAGCTTTCAGCATGTTAAAGAAATGCACATTTTTTAATCTTGAAGAGATCTCATAATATTTTTACATCCCTGCAGATATTTTCATGGCTCTCTGCTCGTGCAAGGGCTTGGTAGGCTGTTCCCTGTTAATTTATTTGCTCGCTCACCTCTTATGAGAAGGCCCTTTCTTGTTTTATGTGTTCATGATTTAGTTGAAGAGCAGCAGGCGACATTTGCTCATCAATCGAACAGTACTGAGGGTCCAGCCGCTAATTCTTTGATGAGCTGGTGTGCCTAAGCTACCCTGGTCAATGGCACTCCAAGCAATACCTGGTAGGTGCAGAGCGGAGTTCTGAAAATACTAGAATGCCAGTTGTAATTGCACCTAAAGTGCTCAGGCCCCTAAATGAGCAGCTCTGTATCAGCAGAAAGCAATTCACAAACTGCACATGCTTATGGGGAGAGTCGGCTCTGGAATTGGCAGGCAGGTGGAAGGTGGTGTGCTGCAAATCTGGGCCAGGCAGCAGGTGCATTGAAAGCAGCACCAACTTTGGGTCCTCCAGGGAAATGAATGGAAGCTGTTCCCACCCTCAGCAGTGCAGCACACGTGTGCACCTCTAGAATGATGATTTCATTGCAGGCTGGCAGAGGGCGCGCATGTTATTTATTTTTCTTTCTGGACCCAAGGAGAAACATGTGTGATTGCATCAACCCTTTCCCACTCCCAGAGACTAGTTCCCACCCAGCCTCTGCCCCTTACTCAAGACACAGAGAGCAATCTAGGAACAGGCCCAAACAGATAATAAAAATCATAATGTACAAACGAAAAGCATGTGCAAAGCCTGTACTATTTAGGGTTCCACAGATAAATATAGGCTGGCCCAGCCCCACTAGCCCCCACCCCATAGCTACGGCCCTGCTCACACTTTATATGGCCACCAGCAGAAGGAATTGATGGATAGAATGTTAGAAGAAAACTTAATCAGAGACCTTGCAAGACTTATTAAATGGCCCAAAAAAGTGAGATACAAGACGCTGCAAGGGCTTTTTTTAAAAAAAGAGTGTGATTCTATAAGGCTTACGACATTCCTTACAATAATTCTGAAACTCAGTTGGGTCAACTGAAATAGGAAATGGATCAAGGTACTGTATCCAGGTGGTAAATAAATGGCATTTTGAAACTAGTTGATTTCCTGTTGTATGATAGGTAGAAAACATTTAGCGGGGTTGAACTGAAGATTTCAAGTGGTAAGGCTTGGCTGCAGTGGTGATATAGCACCTCCTCCAGGGTACTACGGCATCTTGATCATAGGATCATGTTAGACAAAAAGGAGCTTGTGCTAAGATTGATGGTTAATTCTGATAAGTAGAAAATAGGCCATTTGAATAATTTTTTGTTGTCTTCTGAGAAAAAGGATGTGTATGAACAGGTCTCTGTGAATTGACTCACAGAGGAGAATGTGACCTTATATAAGGGCATCTCTGCTTTAAGAGGGGCCAAGTTTCAAAGGATGCAATTTTATTTTCAAAATGGTTGATCTACAGGACCCGTCAGTTTTTATATAAAATCAATCTGGATTGTCTGAATTAATTTTTTAGGTGTGAAGTGGGGGCCAATTATATGGTAAGTTGGGTAATTTCTTGGAAAATATAGTTAGTTTTTTAAAGTACCAGATAAAGATCAAAATGCCAAAAAATCCCATGTTGGCACTGTTGTGTTCTTGCCCTATGATGGATTGCCATGGAGGTTTCAGAAGTTGATATTTTTGCTATAATTGTGGTATGGTCTCTGTTGTACAGATGTGGTGATCTAAGCTTGTACCCTGTTTCCTGGATTGGTTAGAAAAAAATAAAGAGGGTCAGGGAAAGAAAGAGGCTGATCACTGCCAGGTATGGCAATATGAAGAAATGTCATAAAGTTTGGGACTCTTTTATAATAAATTCGATGCTCGAAAGCACTGTAGCATTGTTTGGAAGGGAGTTTCTAGGATGTCCATGGGGGGGGTCTCGGGGACTGATGATTTATGATATGTATTTATGATACTGCTTTGATATGGTACAGCTTGTTTTATTGTTTTCAGTCGGTGAGATGTGGCATTGTACCTCCAGGTAAAAAACGGAAAAAAATAACTAATTGCAATTTGGAAATTGGTATTTTGTGATTCTGACTCACAGGGAACCATAAATAGCTACTGAAAGTGATTGATTCACTATATAAAAAAAGAAAATCACAATAACAAATGTTTGTACAATAGGACTGTGGTTCACATTGAAAGCTACCTAACCAGGAAAAACAGCATTTGTATAGAATACAAAATAGGGATCCAACATCAACAAGTTATGTGGATAATCTCATTAGAAATATTCAATCATTATTATCAATCACTGCATTCCTCCACAGTACCCTTTGACATCCATGCAATCAGTGACAATCCAAATCAGTTCACGCTTCAAAAATTCACTAACGGAACAAGCAGTGAGTTTGGTCCATCCAATTTCCTTTCCAGAAGTTTTTGATGTTAAAAGTTTGACTTTCAATTTAAGGAAGCCAGATCTGATGTTATCCGGTGGAGGTGCAATAAGCATCCTCCCAGTATTTAGATGCCTTTATGTGTAAGCTGGTGTTGAGCAGCTGGACCAAGGAAAACACCCTGAGATTTGGAATGTAGCCAATATCACAGTGTTTCAATGGGACTAGTCAATCATCTCCCCTGGATCCTATACACAAATCTCACTACTAAATTCAAGCATGTTAGCAAATAAGTTGATTACATTGGGTAGAGGTAAACTGGTCCTAATTTGCACTAGTATTATTTAAAGCTGAAAAGGTTTTTGGTCAAGCAGACTGGCCCTTTCTTTGGCTGCAATGGAACACTTTGACATATTCATTTCAAAATAGAGAAATGGACTCAGCCTAAATGTTTCCTCTAACCACTTCTACATGCATTATATATGAAACTATTTTTGTTACAGCTAACTTAGTCCTGGAACATACACATGCTGTAGCTGAATGCAGCTCAAGAAAATTAATGGGTTGTCCAGAAATCATGATCTGTACCAGCAATTCTTTGGTAGCAATCACAGCAATGGTAGATTTAGCTTTGCAGTTTGGAGATGCTTCAAGGTATAAACTAAATGTTGAAAAGGCACAGATAATAACTGTGAACTTACCAGATTTTCTGCATCTTGGTATCTCGTCTAAAAGTACATATTTATGAGTGATGCTAACAGATGAGAAATATGTTGTAATATAATTTATTGAAAGAATCTGCCACATTCAAACCTGGAAAAAGCCAATTTGGTTGAAATGTAAATCATACTGAAAATTCTATGCCTATTTAGAGGACTGTCAATAAATGTATCCAATAGATGTTTTAAACAGATGATTTGAGCTGTCTCCTCATTCGTATTCAGAAGAGGCCTGCCTAGGCATGATGTGCGATTGCTTCAGTTACTAGCTAAAAGACCCAGGTGAGCATTATGAAGTATTCATTCTGACCTTCATGTACCACAATGTATACACAATCTCTATCCCAATTTTTGAGTTGCAACCTCTTTATTAATTCAGTCAAACTTCTTTGATGCCACTAATCATTTTGTACTGCTGTGATTTGAAAGCCCCAGAGTCCATATACATCATACTTATTATAAGACTATAGAAACACATGCAAGAAATCCACAACACCTATCAAAGGAATATGAAGGGATGGTGCAATGATGGAATCCCACAAATTGAACATAATTTGAGCTTTTAATCACATGGCAGATCAGTGGACTGAAGTCTGATAATGCCAAATTTAAATGAATTTACAGATGTTTAAGAACAGTTCAGAAGTCTGCAAGAAGGTTTTAAAATGTTTACGGACCCAGCTCTATTGTCTAAATCATCCAGCATCAGTGTAGGGCTTGGCTATGCCACCAATAATTGTATTTTTTTTATGACACGGCCCGTTCTTATTATGTCCAACACATACAGATCCCTGGGAGAGTCAATACCTGGTGAAGGAAAGAAGCAACAGAACTAATGATACAGATGGGTTAACACTCAGATAGTAGATTGAACATGGCTTGATATTGCTAAAATGATAAGCTATACCTATGGTATATCAACATATTGGGTTCAACATTACAAGAACGAGTTAGCTTTCTATATAACCAAGATAAAAATTGATGACAGGCCACAAACCGACTACTGACACTACATGTAGGCGGGATTGTAGTATAATGTTTAATCTTTAGTATTGGAAATCAAAACCAATTGATAAATCCCACAATTCCATAGTCCCAAAAACAAGAAGTAATACCAATATTATCTACAGAAGTCACAGCATGTAGCAAGGTTATCATTAAAAGAAATACAATGACAGGACACACCCATCTCATTTTTAGTTGTATTGTGCGCGCACAGGAGGTGGTCGCGCTCGGGGGGGGGTGTACTTCAACAAAAAAAAAATTAAACTTACCTTTGCCCTCGGTCCCACATCACGTATCCTCTCTCTGCTACTCACACGAAGCAGGCAGCCTCCCTCTCCTCACCATATGCCAATCACAATGCTGCAATGGCATCGTTGTGATTGGCTGGGACCCCAACCACACAGGCATCTATGAGGAGGTCGTTTTCTCCATGCACTCAAACAATACCATGCGCTTATTGGGAAAACAAGCTGTGACTTTTATACCCAAAAAATTGAAAATGCTAGTCCCTTCTTGAAAGAAATGTTCTCTATTTTGAAAACCCTCAAATCGCACGAACGCATAACTGCCACAATGTCTCTCTCCTCGGAGAACTGCAACAAATTTGCTGACTTTTTTGCAGATAAAGTTTCCAAAATCTATGACGCCTTCCCAGTGGAAGCACGTCAGGGTGGGAATCCAGAATCTCTTTCTGAAACAGCATTTGAGGGAGAAACCCTAGATGAATTAAGGGTGCCGGAGATGGAAGAACTGAAGAGTATGGCCAGGGCGATTAAGTCTGGATCTCCCCTGGACCCTGCCCTTCCCACGATCTTAATGCAAGGAGGCAACGTTATTCTGCCCTATGTCTAACAGCTAATTGCTCGTTCCTTTCATCTGGGTGAAATTCCTCAGAAGTGGAAACAAGCGATAGTGTGACCATTGCAGAAAAAAACACTAATAGACTCTTCAGTGCTAGAAAACGTGTGCACCATTTCGTTACTACCGTTCTTTGCAAAAATTGCAGAGAAAGTAACCACCAAGCAACTAATTAATCATATTAACCTGAATGACTTGTTTCACCCCTCACAATCTGGTTTTAGAGCCACCCACTCCACAGAGTCAGCTCTACTCCTTGCTACGGAAACTCTAAGGAAATGTGCATATGCAGGGCAGACTGCTGCGCTGATCCTGTTGGATCTCAGCGCAGCATTTGACACCGTATCTCATAGTCTTCTTCTTAAAAGATTATAAAACTGCGGGGTCAGGGGCTCAGATCTACGCTGGATGACGTCCTTTCTTTCATCACAGAGCTTTCAGGTTGCCCAGCACCCACAAACATCCAAGAGCATTCCTCTGCTGCAGGGTGTCCCACAGGGCTCAATTCTAAGCCCCACGTTGTTTAATCTCTATATGGGACCCCTTGCAGAATTAGTGGAAGGACACAATGTGACTGTTGTAACATACGCCGATGATACACAACTGATTGTCACCTTATCTCAGTATCCGGCGCGCACAGCTTACCAATTCTCTCTATGTTTAGAGGAGCTAGCCACATGGATGTCCAACCATTGTTTGAAACTTAATGGTAACAAAACGGAGGTGCTGATAGTTGGAAAGGCCCCCTCAATATGGACATCAGCATGGTGGCCCGAGACATTAGGGCAAATACCTGCCCCGAAAGCGGAAGTAAAAAATCTTGGGGTCTGACTTGATTCTAAACTAACGTTTGAAGGCCAAATCCGGAAGGTGGCAGGGAAATGTTTTGGGACTAAGGAAACTCCTTGACCTTTTACCCATCACTGCTAGGAAGACAATTGTACATGCCTTGGTCACCTCCCAGATGGACTATGGTAACATTCTCTCTCTGGGAGCATCTAAGAAAGGACTGACCAAGCACCAGTCGAGCCAGAATGCGGCAGCTTGCCTAGTTTTGAACCTCCCAAAAAGAGCAGCAGCTGCGAGGGCCCTGGCAACCTTGCACTGGCTGCCTGTGGAGAAGAGGATCACGTTCAAGGCCATGTGCTACTGCCATAGAATTCTGTGGAAAAAAGGACCACGTTATCTCCAGTCTATGATAACTGCTTACACACCAGCACGGAATCTAAGATCTAAAGGAATTGCACTGGTCACTGTACTGAGAATACAGATAGTTAGGATGGGAGTGCGCTCCTTTGGATACCTCGCAGCCAAGATCTGGAATACTCTGCCAGTGGAACTAAGAACTGAACCTTGTGAAAACAGTTTTAGCAAGTGATTAAAGATTTGGCTGTTTCCACCTTTAAATTAGTATCGGGATCCTCAAGTGCCTCCTTTGCTTCTGGATACTCTTTTAGTAGCTTCTGCCAACCTTATTGAGAGTCTGCTCCAGCACCGGGACACACCGAAAGGGTAACCATGCGCTTTACAAATTGCTAAATAAAAAAATTTAGAAAATGGGAGAGTGCGTATGACTGGTTTGGTCGGCCCTGGGGCTGACCAAACACTCAGCGCCCACAACAGTGGGCAAGCCACTCCTCCCCTGCCTGGAGCAGGATCGCCCACCCGCCTGCCTCCCCCAACCAAACCCTTCTGCTTTCTCACAGTGCGAGAAGCAGAAACATAAAATGGTATTCATAATACTATTTTATGTTTCTGCTTCTCACACTGCGAGAAAGCAGTGGGGCAACGCTTCTCCACCCACGTGGAGGAGCCGCCCCTGCTCAATACAACCTAAATGTAAATCTGTACCACCACATCTAATATTGCTTTTGATATGTTGAATAATCCCAGGTTATTTAAATTCAGATGTGTCACTATGATGTTCCATGTAATGTAAAGTGAAAGGGGTAATAGCATCTTTATTTCATATCCCACTAGGATGTTCCTATACATGAGTTTTTAAGTGTCTTGTAGTACTGCCCAGAGTATCCAAATTAAATTTGCAAATCAAAATGAAGAGAACAAATTTAGGCTTACAATTAATAAATTGATTGATATTATTGTTTCATGTGAAATTCGTATTAAAATTCAGTGGTCTTATTAAGCAACTTTGCAACACTTACACCTGAAAAACATTTTGGTTTTAGAGTTAACAAATTCCTTCCCGACCCTGACATGGAGAGATAAATGGGGCTGGTCATATTTCTAATTGTGGAACCCTTGGAATAAGCACTTTTAGGTTAGTATGTTTTTTCATTTATTCACCAATGTCCTGGGCCTTTTGAAATTAGTGACCAAACTTTAGTAATGATTATGTTAATGTCATTGGTCAACAGATTGCATTCCATTACACACACTAATGGTAATTCATTTTTACTGTATTTGGACCCTGGCAAGGTGTCATTTTAACTCAATTGTTTCATTCTCCATTCAGCTTTGCTTAGAAATGTCCTAATTCTGACCTCTTTTGAAAACATTTTCTTAGAGAAGTTATATTTGCCTCAAAAATATATTGGTCACTATAATTTCTCTCTGCCCTCACAATTTTTCAGTATGTTGCACTCTTTATCTCCCATGTTGAATGGGCACTACTTGCATGTCGAATGCTATTGTTAGATATGGCCTTTCAATATAACTGGCTTTTTACTTAATGCGCAAATATATGTAGGTCTATAGTCTATTTCTTTCTTTTAATTGTGGGGAATCAAGAGAGCTCTGTCATACGAGATTTTCAATAAAAATGATAATAACAGATAAAATTGATGAGTTTCCTTGCTATCTATACACTAAACATTGACATTCTGAAAGATATTTTTCTATTTCTGTGGGGAAGAAAGAAATTACCCTTGATGTCGAAGAAAGCAAGGAATGTCTATGATATTGGGACTGAAATGCGACACATTGCCAATCTATATTCCAGTTTTTCTGCACATGAATTAAAACCGAAATGTTTTTTCGGGTGGTTCCATGACTGGTGTCCTTTTATTCTCTGCTGATAAAAAGATGAATATAATATAGATCCCCTTATTGCAATTGTGTAGTTTTTGATGTAATTTTCTTCCTTAAAATATTTTCTTCTTTTTTTATGAATTGGAATGGCTTTTTTACTGTGTTTTGTTTTCATTTTTTAAAAACTATTTTTGTACTTTACTGGACCGAACAAGAATAGTGCCATTATTACTTGGGTTGGACTACCATCAACCCCAACTAATAATCCACATTCTTACACCTCTATTACCATCTCAACCCAAAACATCAGATCTGGACATAATGAAATTGAAAACACAGTTTGGGAAAATGTCGAACAATACAATTATTCGGCAGAAATGGCTGGAATGATGATCTTTGAAAATATTCAGAAATTACCAGGAATACATTTCTGTTTGAGTTGTAATCAGTCTACAAATCTTATTTTGGATATTAAAATGACCTGAGGAAGAACAAAACATGAACATTTAGAGTCTTTGTTGAGTCCGTTGAGAGATGAAATTGAAAAATGGACATTGTTAGGCTTATCGGGGAAGCTGAAGTTATTAAAAATGATGTTGTTATAAAAATGACATGATCATATACCAATATATGGACCTTGGGAAATACAAGACATGTAAAAGAATTGGAAAGAAATCTGCTTAGACCTTTCATGGAAAGGTAACAAAACTCTTATCTCTTTTGAAACACTCCAAACTCGGAATTTATGCAGACAAAATATTGGACAAAATGTTATACTGTGTGATAATACCAATAGGCGGAAGTAGGGGTACAGTAGGTGCTGCAGCACACCGAAAAGAACAATGCTGGAGTTTAAAAAGTGAAAGAGCAATGGAGAGGCCTTTATTTTGTTCTTACATCATACTTGCTGTACATTCAAAAAGAAGCCAAACGTCACACAATGTCTCCTGACAAATTGTTGATTATTCGTTTAACATGGGAATTGTTGTTTATTTTTATTTTTGACTGCAGAGTCAGAGGATTTTGTAATGTTAAAGAACTGTCAGTCTTGCTCGGGTACATGGTGTGTGAACACACAAGAAAAAGTAAATACATATAATTGAATTATACAAATATTTCAATATATATCAGCAGCAAGGAAAGTACAGATATGGCATGTATTTGTTAATTCTGAAGTGTGATAAAAAAGATTTTAATAGGATAAAAAAAAATCAAGACATTTTATTTGTGTGATGCGCAAATGCAAAATATTAGCTGGAACAGGATTTCCACACATTATTTGTGAGTTATCCAGGATTAGCAATAAAACTGCGTGTTTCATGCAAATTTAGAGCCATTCAATGGAAATGTCCTCTGTGTAAATGACTGCATACTACCACGTCATGCTTTCGTCATATACTTGCAACAGTGTGGGTGTGGCTCATTTGCAATCCTTGTAATTTGGTGTGGCGCTTGTATTTTCCACAATCTCTATGATTACAGTGACATAACATCGATGACATCAACACCCCCACCCCCGAAAGTTAGCCAGCACTATTGGTCAGTAAGACTGTTATTAACCACTTCTACCTTGCGATGTAAACGTCTGCAGGTAAGAATTTTGCACGTCAGTATCTGTGATTTGCCCACATGAATGTCCCTATTTTTGAGTCTACATAGAACATAGGGTCAGAAAAGCGTGGTCAATTGGGCAAATTTCCTTTGAAAATAAATGCAATTCCTTGCAATGTTAGATGCATAGTTGTCAATAACCATGCATTGAAACGCAGCTATATTATATAAACATATATATGCTAATAAGTAAAACCACTTTTATTCAAGGCAATCTTTAATTGTGTTGAAAGAGACGTATGTTTCAAGTGTAAATGTTTATAAAAACTGCACTTCCTGTAAAAAATTAATCCTCCTAATGGTAGTTACAAGACAAGAAACAGTTATTATCTTTAACTGGAAAGTAGACTGTCACTTTTCAGACCAAGAAATAAATCGCAAGCTATTCATATTTCATCAATCACCAAACGAGCTTCAGAAGAGAAGTTTAGAAACACTTGAGCGGATTCAATTAGAGAGAGGCTTCAGGGACCTGAGCCACGGCCAATTAATTCTAAACGTGATGCTTCTGAGCAAACATAGCTCCCCACTCCAGCATGTGGTGGAAAACCCTGCAGAGTAACAGCTTTTAACCATTGAACAAGTTCTGATGCCCAGAAATAAATACAAGCTGAAGAGACTGGTCTGCAAACAATAGGGGCTGATGCAGGAAACATCAAATCTGTGCAGAAATTGATTCCAATTTTTCAAATAGAAACTCAAATTTGTATTACCACCGGCCAGTCTTAACTTTTGCAGCAACATAATTGAGGCCACGAGAAAAAACACAGGGAAAAACCCCCGGTGAGCTTTAGTTCAGTAGATTGCCATGTGCTCTGTCAGCACAACTTATATATTCACTGAAGTACTCTTTTTGCACCTAGTCAAATGTATTTTCTTTGTAAAATACAACCGGACTCCAGGGAAAACTTGGTCATAGCTTCGATGCATGTTCTCTTTTAAACTGTTTATTTCTCGCAGAGAATGCACAGTACATTTTGATCACGGTGTGAACTGAAACTATGCAATTAAATCCAAGGGAGCAGTAATGTCAATCTAACAAAAGTGCATTAGGACCCAGCTTTGTTAAAACGCTGTAACATTTGTATATTTTGGAAGGACGATCTTTTATAACCAGTTATTGAATAATAGATGTGTGATAGGTGTATTTCAAAGACTGTCTATAATGTAGTAATTGAATGGTTGTGTGGAGTCTGTTATGTTTGGGTGATGTGTGAATCCTAGTGGTAGCTGTCTTGGTGCACTTTACACCTCTATACTCCACTGGTGTGTGCATTGGACTCTGGGCCTGATTTAGATCTTGGTGGATAGAGTCCCACTGTGGCTTTTTTGGCCCACCGGCTTGGCGGTCCGCCCACCCCATTTAGATGTTAGCAGGTCCATAGATGAAAGACCGCCGCGGTCACCTCCAAAGTAGTAGTAGTAGTAGTAGTTTATTGTACAGTTAATTAAAACTCACAATTTAAAACAACCGGGGCGTTAAAAATACATAAAACGATCCTTATCTTAAATTATACATTGAATATAAAATGCAGTCATTCATATTGAGCTTGTTAATGTTATACTATAAATGAAGGTCATATCAAGTCTCAGTTTTATTGTCCATTCAGGTATCTTGAAGTGTGTCAAAAATAGATAAAGTGCTTGTGCTTCAGGGTGTAAACATGGATTGAGCAAAACAGGCCCACGTGTAGTTTGGGCTGTTAAAGTGTTAATTAAGAGTAGTCTAGCTGCTTGCTATTCTCTAGTCGCCTGTGGCTTGTGCTTGAATCTTTCATCCACTATGTCAAAGTACTTTGTAAGTCGGCAGTTTAGCTGTGTCTCTTCTGGGTTAAAGCACAATTTTACGGCCTGCCTGCAGTTCCTGATGCCCTTCTGGTTGAATATTGGTCGAAGTGAAGAGCGTCTTATGTCCATCAGGCTTGGGCAAATGCAAATAATGTGCACTAGGTCCTCGTTTCCTGTTCCACAAAGATGACATGACTGTTCTTCTAGTCGCCTTTTCCAAGGCGGCAGGTGAGGGAGGATTGGTAAAATGCCAAAGCACAACTTTAAAAAAAATTCCTTTATCTTCATTTTGACTCCCGTTTTTAAATAAGCTTGTGGCGTGAGTGCTTTATAATCATTAAGCACTATCCAACCATGAGCCCTCTTGGCCAAAGTTTCCTTATATTCTGTTATGGATATAATTTTTGTTACTTTTTTTACAACCTTTTTAAAACTCTTGTGATTTATGGAGGATTCCCAGAGATTGGTCAATTCGAGTCTTTTTAGTGAGTTGAACAGATACTCTCTAGCAGGTGATTTCTCGTGACATGACAGCTCAGTCCAAAGGTGCGTATTTAGAGATCCTGGCTCAGCGCCTCTGATCTTGTGATAGCTTTTTATTTATGCGCCCCTTTTTTCCACTGATTGCTTCTAAAGACCGAATTCTAGGCGTATTTGGGCGGGTGACACATAGTTTGTTAGCTGAAAGATTGCTGTGTATGTGCTATCAATTATTTTACCCAGGACCATCGTATCTTTACCTTGCATTGGTTCGCTCCCATATGTTAGCATTGGCTGTAATCTAGCTCGAATTACCTGTAATAGGGGATTTATGGTTCGGTCTGTTAGGGCTTTCCTCAGAGGCTTCATTGCGAGGTAGCTCATGGTGCCCTTCCGGCGCAACGCCTCCAATTGGGGTTTATACAAGCCTCTGCTGTCAAGTAGAACTCCAAGGTACTTGTAGTTAGTTACCCGGTCTAGGCTGCACCCGTCCAAGTACCACGTGATCGTCTTCGTCTTGTGGTAATTCACTGTCATAATTTTTGTTTTCTTTAAGTTAATGTTTAATGCACTACGTTGCGAGAAGTTATTAGTGGTATCCAGCAGGTGTTGGAGGCCGATTGGAGTCCGGCTTATCAAAACCAAATCATCCACGTATAGGAGAATGGACAGCAAGATTTTTTCTAAACGTGGGGTGTGCCATGTATTGTTGTCCAATTCCCCTGGAAGGTCTGCTAAGAAGATTTTGAAAAGCAAGGGAGCTAGAACACATCCTTGTTTTAGGCCTTTAGAGGTGTTGATTCGCCTAGTGAGGTGCGTCCCAGCTCCCAGCTTGATCTTGACCCAGGTATCAGTATGTAATAGGATCAACTGATTTAGAAGAGGTTTTGGTATCCCCCACTTTTCCAATTTCTGCCATAGTTTGGCGCGATCTACGTGATCAAATGCTGCGCTATAGTCTATGAAGCATAAAAATAGCGAGCTCTTTGTTGCTTTGGTTGCATCTATCAGCAGAGTTAGCGCCATGATGTTGGTAGTGGTTCCCTGTCCTCTGCAGAACCCTGTCTGGTTTGCGGGGATAATGCGTTTTGATGATGTCCAGGATATTAGTTCCTCTAGCACTAACCCCGCATTATACTTCGCCTCTATGTCAATTAGGGCGACAAGTCGATAATTGTTTGGGATGCTCTTGTCGCCCTGCTTGTAAATTGGACTAATTATTGATCCTGTCCAAGATACCGGGATTGTTTCTGTTTCCTGTATGCCCTTGAAGACTGGGACCAATGCTTTGCTCCAGAATTCTGCATCGTGCTTGTACAATATTGGCGGTATTCCGTTCGGGCCTGGGGCTCCTTCCAGCTTCCCTTTAGCTATTTGTGTCTTAATCTGTGATGCTGTTATTTCATTACGATTTTCATTACTGTTCAATAATGGTTTTGAGTCCACTGCCCCTTCCACCCCGAGGTCCTTCAGTTTAAATGGGACCTCATCATGTTTAGTGCCCTCGCTAGTCCTTTGTCTGGTTCTATCTATAGTTATATCGCATATGTTCCTCTTGGTGACCCGCGGTTTTTCTCCAGCTGAATTCCCCTCTTGCATTTCGTCATTGAAGTAGTTGTGCAGGTATAGTGCCCAGTCGGCTTCTGTTATATGTGAGTTTATTCCTTGGGGGCTGGACGTTGAAGGCTATTAATTGTCCGCCAGAACCTGGCGCTGCTTTTAAGTTTCAAGTCGTGCAGTATTGTTGCCCAAAATTCTTCGTTCACTTGCCTTTTCTTATCCCAGATCATCTTCTTTAATGTTGCCTTCAATTTCCGCAGCTCGCGTTGCAGGGCTAGGTGTTGTGGTGATTTGCAAAGCTGTCTTAGTGCTTGATTTATTTTGCGTTTGAGGTTCTTTCTCTCAGGCGAGATTGCGTTTCCTGGTAAAGGACCCACTGGTTTCCCTGTGATGGTCCCCGACCTCGTGACAAACTTTGTCCCGAGATCCATTGTGAAGACCTCCCAGGCCTCTGCTGGATTAGCTATCATGTTGTTTTCTCGGTGGAGGAGTGTCTTCGCAATATTGGATAGTTCTTCGATCTTATTGGGCTTGCACCTTATTCGTCTAAAATCCGAGGTGTATTCGGTGCCGGCGCTTGCGCGTGCCTCCAGATGATTCCCTCTGGTTGCACTTAGTGTCACTTCTTGCGGCAGGTGGTCACTTTGTCCACTGTCGCCCATTCTGAATGAGTCTATGATGTGGAACAAAGGGAGAGTTGCCAAGGTGAAATCTAAGTAAGAGGAGATGGTTGAAGAATAATAAGTTGGTGCTGGTGGGTTATCCTCTTTAAATCGGCTGTTGGTGCATAGTCAGGGCATCAACACGAGAGATGTTTCATCTCATTTTGTGGATAACATAACTTTGAACAGACAGAACGGCTACGCGCTTAAATGGGCGAAGTTAGATCCCGAAGTATTTACTAGTAAAGTTCTGTCAAAATGTAAAGATAAATTCTTATCATGTTTGGATGAGAGGGCATCACCTCAGGAAATCCTGGACAGCTTCTCTGTTATTTCTAGCCACATTAAAGAAACATTGTTTATAAAAACCAAAAAAAAGAGCAACAAAAAAAAGGATGGTTTGACACCAATTGTACTAAGGCCTACTCAAGGCTTAAACACCCTACATGTGGTAGAAAAAAACAGAAAGATATCAGTAAGGCTAGAAGAGTCTATAAGAGGGCATTAAAAGAAAGAAGGTTGGCATTGAAAGAGGAAGCATGGCACACTTTACGTGAGGCCTCAGAGAACCATGATTCTTCTGCCTTCTGGAAGGCGGTTAACGCTCCCTTCCTGGGGGAGTGTGATAAAGTATTTTTAGAGATAGCAATCACTGAATCAGAGTGGATAGAACACTTTTCCAAATTGTATACTAACACTATAACGAATGAGTCTGATTCTAGTATAAAGGTGGGTGAACCTGAGCTTTTATCTCCTCCCTTAGATTTGCCTTTGCAATTCACTTTAAGCGAAGTTAATAAGGAAATAAATTTAAGTCTGGGGGGAAAGGCCCCTGGGTTAGACGGAATCCCGGTGGACCTTTTTAAATCGAACTTAGCACTTTGGGGTCCAGTTTTAACACAGGTTTTTAATGCATGTGGTTCACAGGGCTTCATATCTACATGGTATGACTCAATAATTGTCCCTATTTTTAAAAAAGGGGATAGGGCCAACCCAGCCTGTTACCGTCCAATTTCGTTGTTGGACTCCACAGTCAAGATTTTGGGACGAATTATGCTGGATAGGCTGCAGGTCTGGGCGGAAGAGCGTGCATTAATAAGTGACCTACAATACGGCTTCCGCAAAGGCCTCGGAACAATTGAACAGGGTCTTAATTTACATATTTTTTAGACAAATACACTAAAGCAAAAAGGGAAAAGTTATTTTTAACCTTTGTTGATTTGACCATGACTTTCGACTGTGTCATTCATGATAAGCTGTGGCAAATTTTAGAGGGGTTAGGGATGGATGTTTTAATAGTTTCTTTTTTAAAACAGCTTTATTCAAAGGCACAGGCAAGGGTACGTTACGGGGTGGGTGGAGAATGCACCAAGCACTTTAGAGTGATGAAAGGTATAAGACAAGGCTGTATCCTTGCTCCTTTCCTTTTCACACTTTATATAAATGGTCTAGAAACAAAATTGATCCAGGAGTGCAAGGATTTGCCAACAATAGCGAATCGTCCCGTTCCCGCATTGTTGTATGCGTACGACGCGGTTTTAATGGCCCGTACGCCGCTAGGTCTTCAAAGGGTGGTTAACTCGTTTTCTAATTTTATGTCAAATCTGGGCCTCACTATAAATTGTTCAAAAACATTTAGTATGAACTGTGGGGCTGGAAGCAACAAGAAAATTAACACCCTTTTTATACAATTGAGCACACAAAAACTTTTTCCTATTTAGGAATTGTATTTGATCACACGGGAACATGGGTTCAGGCGGTGAAAGCAAGAAAGCTTCTTTTTATTAAATCTTTGATGGCATTATCTAATTTCAGCAGGAAATTAGGAAGACGTCCTCCGGTTGAATTGCTTCAGATCTATAGAGCAAAGTGTGTAGCTATTGCCACATATGGTGCAGGAATATGGGGGTATGCCAATGTAGGCTCATTACAAGTGGTAGAAAATAAGTTTTTTAGGTTCCTCCTGGCAGTACCAGATAGCACCTCAACACATGTTTGTCACTTGGAATTGGGCATGCCCTATTTAGAGGATATTATCAAGATCCAGCCAATCTTATTGTGGCATAGAGTGTGGACTACCGATGAGATCGATTTTAATCGCCACATCCTGAAGGACGCCCTGGGGATTGATGGGGTTAGGAATATAAGATGGTTAGGGTATATTAAAATGTTTCTTGGTAAAATGGGACATGCAGAATATTTTAATGATCCAGACTCTATGCGTGAAGTCCCCAGGAAAGAACTTAAAGCTAGTTGTTTGCGTTTTTGGGCGAATGCAGAACCACCTTAGAAATGAGTAAATCAACAGTTCAAACCCATTATATCATTTTGGCAACTCCAACTATACAACCATATGTTTTGTTAGTTACTGGAGACTATGATAGATTCCTGCTATCACGTTTTAGATTGAATATTTTATTTAGATCCTTAAGCTTTCCCGAGCAGAATGACTGGTCGAAAATTTTATGTAATTGCCCCTGTGATGATACCTCTGTACAGTCGACCATACATATAATGTTTTTTGTAAATTTTATACCAGGCCGAGAAGGAAATGGATTATCCCTGTATTGAGAAAATTTGGCTTGAGACAATGCCGACCAGCTTTTTTGGTGCTACAAACCTTAGATGATGAATTTATGATTGCCTCTGTGACAGCTTTTAAAAAAAATATTTTTAAATATCGTAAAACTATTATGATGTGAATCTGAGATAATTGTATTTTTATATCATTTTAAGATATTGTGATTGCTGGACTATGTAATGTACTTTTATGGTCAACATTTATGTTTTCTGAATAAAGATTTTTGATTGATTGAATCGGCTGTTCAACGCCCTCAGGTTTAGTTGTTCGAGATCTTTAAGTAATTGGATTGAACATCTTGTTTGTTTATTTGAAAATGTTGGGCCTTGGTTTGGAATTCCCCACACTGTGTTTAGTTCCTGTGCTAGCTCGTCTTCTAAGGAGGATCCGAAGAGGTAGAGATTGAAATCACCTGCCAGGATTATGTTCTCCGCATCCCGCTCTTCTATGATTCTTGCCAGTTCATTAACTAATTCTTTGGCTGCTTTAAGCCTATGCTTCGGATGAATGTACGTGTTAATTATTATAAGTGACCGGTCTACCTTATTGATTTTAATTGTTATGGCTATTGCCTGTATGGCGCTTGTGGCTGCAATTTTTGCCTCGATTTCTACTGTTGTTCCTATTGTGAGTATTGAGGCAAATGTCATCAGACCACCTGCACGATGGCCGAAGTTGGACCCTTTAGTTGCTGGCACAATTTGTGATGTGTATCCTTGTAGCGCTATCTCGTGGTCTTCCCAGGTGTCTTGGAGTAATATCAGGTCAAATGTCTTTAAGTAGTTTAGTGTATTGGGATCCTCCATCTTATTCACCAGACCGTTGATGTTCCAGATACATATTCTGTTTTTTGTTGGATCGATTAGTGATACTCTTGGGCAAGGTGCCCCTTGTCATTGCATGCCCACCGTCGTTATTGTTCGCCATATTTTAGCCCAGCTAGGGACAGGTGACTGTGTTAATAGGCCACTTTGCTCCTGTTTTGTGCTTGGGCTGTTGGTGTTTAAGTAACTACGGTGGGATCCTGGGGAATAGCTGGGCGCTCCTTTTAAAATTGATGTGTCTGTATGCAATGGTTCATTATTACATTCTTCTAAAAGGGGAGTGGGGTAGGCTAGTTTTTTTCCCTGGTTCTAGCCTTATCCCCCAGTGTGAAAATGTGTTGGTTTCCTTCAAAATTAGATCAACTATCTCGTTTGATTTCCATGTTGTCTTTGTTGCTTCTGGACACTGTTGGTTTGATGTTGGTTGGAATTCAATTGAGAGCAAGTCTGTTAAGCTAAGATTTCCCAGACCTTTGATAGAGTGTGGGAGTCTCAGTATGTTCCCCCAGTTTAGTGTATCCACTCTTCCTCTGGATTTATAAAAATCTGGGACAAATAGAATGATATCTGTCTCTTTTGAGGCATTGGCCAGGGTGTCCTGGAGCGAAGTTGCATCAAGATGTGTTGGCCTGAGTGAAGTTTGATTGGCATTTGTAATGTCGTGGGCAGCAATGCTGGCTCCGTGGGTCTCCTCTGCTGCCTGATCTTTTGCCGACTTGTTCCTGCTTTGTATGACTTCCCTTGACGGATTTTGTGCTAATCCCCCTGCGCTACTCAGTGCCTCACCCTCCTGCTCAATTCTTTCGCTTTGTTGCATCCGCGTTGCCGTGCAAGTTTCCTTCAGCATTATCTGTTTGTCTGATTGAACCCTAGAGGACTATCATATTTTATGTCAGGTCGGTTCGTTGGCTTTGGAGGTTCCGATGTGTTTGGATCCCTAGTAACATTCGGTCTCGTATTTAAGGGTTCTATCTTCCTGGCCGAGGTAGGAATCAGAGAATTCCTTGTAGCCTCATTTTCCCCAGGGGTTGACGCGGGCCGATTCTCCCCGGCGTGACTCACCGCAATTACCTTCCTGTTCCTGCCCTTCCTTTTTTGTTTGTGGCGGGCTCGTGCATTTCTAAATACCTCTGTGCTGGCTCTTTCTTCAGTTGAGTTTGATAAGATGGAATTTTCTGGGGTTTGATTTGGGTTAGGGGGTGTGTTCCCTGCACTTTGATGTCTGGCCTGCATGTTATCAGTTCCAATTGTTCGTTCGTTCGGGCCTATGCTTTCTGCGTTGACTTCAGTTGTGTTTATTTTCAAGTCTGCCAGGGGATTCCCTAGCATTGTTGGTAACGTGGATAATTTGTCAATAATTGGGGCGCAGATGCAGTCGGTTTGTGAAATATGAGTGGCTTGTGCTGCTTCTTGACCCCGCTTGATGAGGCCGTTAAGATCTGCAAGTTTCCTGTCTATCCCAGAGGTCAGTTCTGCTAGTGTGTGAAGAACTGTAAGCTGCATATCTAATTTGTCGGATTGATATTGCAATGCTGTTGCTGAAAGCTGAATAGTTTCCCAGAATGTGGGCTGTGGGGTCGTTGCTCCCTACTCTGGACGCACTGGTCGGTTCCTCGATGGGTCGGTTTATGATGGGCTTTAAGTTGTATGAGGCCACTAGTTCCTCCCATTCTTGTGACGCGAGGAAGGTCATGTCACTGTCTGTTATGTGCGAATCTTTGTGTGGCAGATGCGGGGGCGATCGACAGGGGCGGTTTCCACTGCTGGTTGAAAGCTGTCAGGGTGTCAGCTTGTACGCTCGTTGGCTTTAATGGAGAGCTGTTTTTTGGCTGTGATGTTTTAGTCCTGCCAATCCTTCTGTTCTGTGCGGTCCGCTTGGGAGAGGGAGCTAGTTGGTCCCTCAGGACCCACAGGTCATTGGATCCCCGCTGTACTGGGGTGTTTGCGGATTCTTCGACCCACTCATTCTTGATCCCTCTGGGCGTTATTTTCTGATCCTGTGAGCTTATTGGTGGCCTGTCTTTTGGACTGCTAGCTCCCTCAGCGGTGTGTCCTCCTTGGGCTCCGTTCCCTGGTGGGCTTCTCGGCCGACTTGTTCTGGAAGCTCTGTGCCTTTTATCCATGTACATATCCACAACTGTGACCTTTGTAGTTCCCAGTGTTCGGGTTAAGGGATTTTCTATTCTCCCTGGTTGCAGTGGGGGTTGCAGGCCCTCGATGTCCTCATTTTTTGTGTAAATTGCTTTGCTAGGATCTTTTAAAAATGTGAATTTAGTGAAGATTTTTGGCTGGTAGTAGCTTGAGTTCTTGCTGTGAGGTGCCCCCTCTATATTTATGAGCTGTTTTATTTTGTCTCTTCTGTCCCTTTTTGTTGCAATCTTTGATTGATTTGCGTTTTTTGGGTTTTTTGTAACTGCTGGGCTACAATCGTTGCTAGCTTCTGTGCTAACAATAGAGCAGAACTGGTATCTTTACTGGTGTTTTTGCTGTCATTGATGTCATTGATATCGTTAATGTCATTGTTTAAAGCTGGCATATTTCCACTATCTTTTAAGATGTAGTTTCTCTTTTTTAGTTTAGGCTTTGTGATAGACCTTCTTACTCTGCCCGACCTCATAACTGACCAGATGGCCAGATGCCGGGTTGGCCGGTTACTGTCCCCTTTAATTGTTGCTTTAGTTACTTTAGTTGTTGCTTTGCTTTGATTACTTTAATTGTTGTTTATTGTTCGTCCTTTGCTTGTTCCTTATTTGCTTGGGTTCCTTATTTGTTCGGGGTGCTTGGCGTGCTATCTCCTGGTCTGTGTCTGCGTCAGGTAAAGTGCTGCATAAGTTGGCGATTGACTCTGTGTCGTTTGATTCTCCTGAGTTATTAAATGTGTGGCGTGCAATATGTTCCTCTCTCTTTGTTGGTTTGTTTGTGAGCTTACCTATGTAGCTCTCCTTCTCTGGTGTCCTTTCTTACGCAGCTGTTGTTTAGGGACGTCTGCTTTTGAGTTCCTCTAGGTAGCTTAGTTTCTTGTGTTCTCTCGTTTTGTTTTCTTAACTTTGAATTGGGAGTTTCTTAAGTTGCGCTTTAAATTTGTCCAGATCTACTTTTCCATTTGAAGGGTTTTATTTTTTGCCCCTTTGAACATCGCGCTCCTGTTTGCATCCGAGAGCTTCCTCGGGCTCTTCTGTTTGTCCGCTAAGAGGGGAGGCAGTTGTCAATGTTATTGTGCTGTCTCTATGCTGTCTCTGTGCTGCCTCCTCTACAACTGCTCGAGGAGCAAGCCGCACCAGCCTAATGCTGACAGCTTCTGCTATGTGAGGCCGCTCCGTGAGGCCTTGTCTGGGCCTCTCCTCCTCTGGTCTCTTCCAGCTGTCCTCCCCCCGCTAGCACCACTCGCTCTGCGCTGCTGATGTTTTCCAAGTGGGTGCCAGCTAGGGGGAGCCCAAGAGGCTGTTTCAACAATGCAAAGCTAGTAAGAGCTGCGGCAACAAGCCAATGTGAGTGATGCGGGTGGGGCTGAGATGCAGAGCAGGGCCAGGCCAGGTATGGGGGGACGGAGCCGCTCGGTGGCAGGGGCTTTCTGGGTGCCTAAATTGTAATGCCTTTTCCCTCGGGGGCTGCAATGCCGCGGTGGCTCTGGCGGGCTCTGGCGGTGCGGCTGTTCTGGCTGCGGGGGGTTTCGGGGGGGCTGCGGGGGGAGAGGGTAGCGAGTCTAGGCGGGAGCTATTTGAAAACACCTCACCACCACTGCTACTGCTGCTGCCTCCACACTCGAGCCCCGATGGTCCAGTTGGCCCTAGCCAATCGCGCTCTGGCTACAGCTCTCTCTGCAGCGCTCTCTTGGCGTCTTACACCAACGGTGTCTCGCACCAACGGCTCACTCCGACGAACTGCCCTTGACCCGGAATCTTGATCTGTAGGTGTCAGAGTGCTTTCCATCATACACACATACTACACACCTCCAGGAAATCTCCCCCGCGGCGACAGAGAGATAGGCAAAAGCGACTGTCGGAGGAAGGATCGTCAGTTTCCCATGACCAAATCACAATGTGCCTTCCCGCCGGCGTGACTGTGGCGGTAAAAGCTCCACACCTGAGTTGGCAGAATGGAAGGGATATAAGGCAGAAACTTACCTTTTCTCACTTTCACACTTCCGGTTCTGCCATGGATCCAATCTTCGGTAAGCTCCACTTTTACCTGTTACGTATTGACTTGTCTGTTAACATGTGCACATGGCTCGTGCATTTATAAGTTTCTCTTACAAGCAATAGAATGCCAATGTGCAATGCATATGTCTGTCATGTAGACGTACAATACATTTTAAGAAACACACCTGTAAAATCACATTGTATGTAAAAATATTTGTGCAAGCTACCTTAAAAATAGACACTTGCACAAAAAAATATATCCAAATAAAAGTCACCATACAAGTGTGTTGAAAGACACAGATTAAACATATGCAACACACATCATAGGGATAAGTGCAATGTAACATGATGTAGAAATTGCACTAGATAAGGTGTAAACTTTACATTAGAAATTAAATGTAAAATCAATGTCAGTCACAAATTAGAAGTATTCAACATATACATCCATGTAACATTTCCCCTTGTCTAGTGCAAGTCCTGTACTGTATCCAATTTCAATAGTCACAAAATATTTCATACTGGTTAGTAATCAAGGTGAAACAAACACACCTGTAGTAACACATCCCAAAAACATTTGTAACATCAATTAGTTTGTGCAAGTGGCCATTACTATGATGAATGCCTGCACCTAAATTCAAATGACCACCACACTTAACAAAGTAGAGATTAAAAAAATCTGTTGTATTACCTGCCATCGTGGTAAAAGAAATAAGTACTTCACATCTTACTCAGAAACATTGCTAGGAATCAAACAATTGCTAAGGGAAAATAATGCCAGGACAAATTTGGTGAAACTAAAAGTATGGATTTATTACACAAAATGAGATAAGGCTCTCAAAATACTACTCAAAATGGCTGTCCAGAATGTGAAATATTCTGCACTGTTGTGCAGTGGCACAAAGCTTGCCTCCCAATACACTGCCAAGGGGAACCTCTTCAGAAAGGGGCATCGAGTGGGCAGAGCAGGTACCTCCAGGATCTTACATGGGAGGGGGGTTTGGGAGGGGTGCCCTTGGGTTTGGGAGGGGTGTCAATGGGTTTGAGGGGGTAGTTTTGGGAAGGGTGCTCTTGGATTTTTTGATGGGTGGGTTGGGATGTGGTAGGGTTAGGTTGGGATGTGGAAGGGGTGGGTTAGGGTGTGGAGGGAGTAGATCTGCATTTGGTAGGGGTGGGGTGTGCAAGGGGTTAATTTGTGTTTGCTAGGGATGGGTTGGGGTTTGGAATGGGTTGGAGCAAATGTAAAAAGGACAACTTTAATGGGAAAATGCGTTGCATATTTGGCAGGGTTTGGGTTTGGGATGTAGAGGGAGTGGCAGTGTCTGATGTGCATGTGACTGTTGACGGTGCAGGGGCCTGTGGGTCTGGTGTATGTCGTGCATGTTTGGGTGTGTCTTGTGTCAAAGGAGTTTCTTGTTTGGATGAGTGTGGGTGTTTGAGTTTTGTGGGTGTGAATTCTGGTGTGTGCATGAATGGATGTGCAGTGGAGGAGTGGGTGTGGTACTGGTCCATGTGCATGTGGTGGTGGCTGCGGTGTCTGTGGAGGTGCTGGGTGTGGTTGTGGTGCATGTGGGTGTGGGTGTGCTGGTGGTGGGGGTGGGGGTGGTGCATGTGTGTGTGGCTACAGTGTTTGTGGTTGTGCTGGTGGTGGGGGCGGTATCTGTATGTTTGGATGTGTGTCTGTGTTCTTTTGTGGTGTTTATGTTTCTCTGTGGGTGTGCTGCTTGTGTCTGTGTGGGAGAGTGCATGCAAAGGTGTGAATGTGCTTGGGACAAGTCTGGGCATAAGGAATTTGGTTGGGGAAGGGGTGGCTGTGGCACAGAGCTGTGATGGTTGTGAGGCTGCGGTCAGTGAGGAGCCTATACCTTGAAAAGTCATTTGTAGGCCATGCATAACAATGTGAATGTCTTCCAGTTAGGCTACCATTTGTTGCAATTGGCAGCCAAGCCCCTGGATGGCATTCAGTAGTGCAGTTTGGCCTACAGAGATTTTCCAGAGGAGGTCACTATCCTCCTAACTCAGCACAGCCTGGAGGGCAGGGGCAGGAGATGAGGTGCCTGCAGCAAAGGAGATGCCACCCCTTTTAGGGGGTGGGTTTGGCCAACTGGGGTGGGAGCAAGAGGGAGGGTGGAGATTGTATTCTGGGTGGCAGATAAGGATGCAGCTGGTAGACTTCCTGTTGGGTCCGCCACCACTAGGGAGTGCTTGCTGGAAGAGGCTTCCACAGAAGATGTTGAGGAGCTGGCCGCCTCTGTTGCACTCCCCTGCCACTGGGTCCCTCAGTGTCTTGCCCTCATCCGGCAGCCACTACGAAACCAGTGTCTTACGGCCTCGTCCTCACTACTAGCAGATAGGCGTACCCGCCTTCTCGCTCGCCCATCTTCGCGGATGGCTACGTTTCCGTTCTACCCAAGCTCCTAACTCTCTGCCGCCACACGGCGCCCGAGCCATCTCGCCCCTACATTTGACACTGGATGGTCCTCACATACCATACCTGGGCCCACATTCTTCTACCAACATTATGGCGCACCCGCCCTGGCTCATCCTTTCTACATTAACAGACCACGTTACAGTACACGTCCGGCGGCCCACACCTCTGCGCCCACTTCTCTCATCCACACGCGGCACTACCACTGTGTCTACTACCCACCAGGGTGCCTCTGCACCCCACTTCAACATCCGCCATCCAGACCACCACGCACCCCTGGCCGGGTTGGAATTATCACCGGCTCTGTGGGACCTTACTTTCTCTTTCATCGCAAACGCCACACAGCCCTGAAGAGTCACAGGACAATTCCTAGTGACGAAACACGTGTTGGCTGGCTGTTTGTTTCAATTCAGTCGTTGCATCATTAAAATATCTCTTCAAACATTACACTGGTGTCGACCGTTGCAATTGTGATCCAAACGAGACTCTCATACCATTGTTATACCCCCACCACGTGTGCCCGGGACTGTGCTCACTCAGTGTCTGTGGTGTCCACACCCAAACCACAGTGGCCAGCTGCTTCCCACACTAGTTGGCAACTTCTCCTTTGCCTTCTCCGGATGATATTGAAATGACATATACAATAGTTTTAATGAATCTGTGTAAATAGAACTGATCATGACCTTTGATCACAAAACAGTTTCCAAGTTTTCAGATTTCACCTACTTCAAGGCTTTCAAACTTTGGATCTACATTAGCATAAGCTCATGCATGTACGCCACATTTTCAGAAAACATTTGGTCACAGTTATGTCATTTCCCATGATAGCTCCTATATCATGTATGATCTTGTCTCTTATCCATTAATATGTCTCTCCAGGAACTGGTTCACACCTCTGAATGGTCGGCCTTTGACAGATGACTTCTACAGCATATGTAAAATGTACATAGCCCTTGAAACATTTCTAATACACTTCAGTACAGAGTAAAAACATTTTGATTCCTAAATATCTCTAGTTATTTGAAGTTTGCTGTATCTTTGTGAAATTGTTTCACTAAATATGCCGGCTTTCTCTGTAGCCAAAAAGTTGTAGAACATCACAGTAATCATTACATACAATGATTCATATATAATAATTACTTCAAAGATTCAAAAGAACATCACAATATGCAACATATTACACTTTCATGCATTTCAACATTTGCCTAATGAGTCATGAGTTTGGCCTGATTCTGACATTTCCTGATGGGATACCACTACATATACTTAGTGGAACATTCCATCTTCCAAAATCCATTAACCTTTCCCATTTTTCTCCATCATTGATTTTTCATCTGAGTATGACAAAGGACATTGAGAAATGGTTTTGGGTATGTATTACCTTGTCACCAATGAGTACACATTGCTGTCTATTTTTCAAAAAAGTGTATGCCTATCACAATTATTTGTCCAAAAAGAGACTGGCTTACATACACATTTGTAAAGGAGTAAGACATCATGGCAATCTGTCACTTTTAACATGTATGAAACAGTATTTCTGATGCTAAACACAATTTGGATATGTTTTTATTCCATAATGTAGCCATCAATTCTGATGTCACTAGTCATTTTGCATCACATGCTCACTCTTGTTTGTGTAAAATCCCAACTTACCAATGTGATGTTTGGTACCTTCACTGTATCATAAGTGCTAGTATGCTATGTAACATGGAATCGGGCTACCATTACATCATCCACAACAGTGCAGGAGCATCACACCTGACACAATAAAGACTATTGGCCTGTTTGATACAACTGTCCCTCATGACATCAAAGAACCTGATGTATATGTGGAGTTTAGGCAGTCATGTGTCTGCTCAGAACAGTCCTTTGGTTGTGAACAGGATTCTGATGGAATCCTTTCCAAAAAAGTAATAGACAAAGCACATCATCATAGACATTGTGCAAAACTAACACCTTCAAGAACTCTTCTTGTGCGTTGGACATGGGTCACCCTTAATGTTGCTGGGAAAAATCATGGCTGTAACAAAAAATTAGTCATGCCACAAGCGAAACTCTGATAAAAACATACCCCCATGTTGCTGCTGTTGGGCTCTCAACTGCCCATCAAGCTCTAGATAGGCCACCGCAAGAATGCGGGCCATTAGGGAGGGTCAGGGTGCGGCACACACGCTTTCCACGTTGGGAGGACTGCCAAGCTGGTCTTCAGTTGACTTTCTGGCCCAGCATCGTAGGTGCTCCCACCTCTTGTGGCAATGTATGCTGCACGGCTTGTAGACCCCCAGGCAATGGCCTTCCAAATGTCGCACTTCCGATGGGCGCTGACCTGTATGGATACAAGAAATGAAAGAAAAAACAATAGTTTTGTGACTTTTTATCTGTCTGTATTGATGTAACAAACTTTTTCTACATCTATTACTAGCATGACTCATATGTTAGCATACAATATGTGTATTTTCACATACTGACCAAAACCAATATCTTAATACTAACCCCGGGCAGGTAACTCCGCTCCGCCAGCGGAGTTTAGCCTAATCCGCTCTCTGTTGCGAATGCGGAGTTTAGGCAAAACTCTGACTCCGTGGCGGAGTGGAGTTAGCCGGCCCCTCCACCCTCCCGAAGTAATTATAATGTAAAAAAAGTCACTTACCTGCTGTGGCTGCCTCCTCCTTGCCATGGCCGCTCTCCTTCCTCGTCCTTACCATCCTTCTTCTCCTACATATTCTGTGATGTGACCTACTTCTGATCAGTGCAAAAGATTGCGAACTGCTGAAGGCTAAACATACATACTTATGGCACAGTGAATAGTAGCCACTGTGAGTAAGGGGCCTGCAGTTCACACATGACACACTTTGAAATGGGAGTAAAATTAAAATGACGTTTTAGCTCAAGAAGTTAGGTAACTCTTCCTTTCATCTGTCATCCATTTAAAAGCATGCAGGGCATATTTGTAAGTACACCTCAAAATTTGTCTTGGCAAGGATATATGTTTATGACAGATATACCTCAGTGCTTCAGTTGTTTGTCCCTGTGACTCAACCCCCAGCATAGCCCATTATTCTGACTGCTCATTGTCAGGCCTTGTTATCTGCAGCCTGATGATCATGATGTCACATGAACACAGCCTTCCCTTAACTTTTACATGCAAAAATGACCTTGTGTCCATCTAATAAATTACCTAAAGGCTGTGTGTTACTCTGAAGGGGTCTGGGAGCTACTGGTAGCTCCCATACAACTGTTTGGAGAGCCTTGATCTAAGCTGAGTGATTTGTGGGACGATACACATAGCTGACATCATTTTCATTTGATTTGTACAGAAAATTTTTTTATGTACGGTTGTACAGAGTATATTATGTGTTTTCTAATTTCCATTTTGGGAGTTTTCAATGTAGCACATGTAATACAAACATACATACATATATCTCTACATATACACCAATTTAAATCTAGGGCCTTAAACACACAACACATACTAATATTGTTGTTTTTAACATTTTAAAGTGCTTAGAAATCCCCAACATCATTGTCCTCTGAAAGGAACAAAATAAATGACACTTCACATCACTTACTACACTTCACTTAGGAACTCAAAGGGGCATTGTAGCCTGTGTTAATGGAAAAAACAGTAAGGCAGATTTCCATATACATTTCAGACATTTACCTGTTTCTCTGGTGAGCAACAGAGCTGGCCATACAGGGAGAGGAACTCCTGTGCCAGCCACTCCAGCTCCTCTGGTGAGAAGGCAGGGGCTCTCTCACCTGCTCGACCTAGCATTGTTGCTCACAGAAGTGGCAAACAGAAGCAAAAGTGGAGGAGTTTTGATGGCAGCAGTGTTAGGAGGCAAGTGAGCTTTTTTTCGAACAGCCACGTACATGTACGTGACGTACGCGCTCATCAGCATAGACAGACACAGCCATTGGCCTTCGTACGTTCCTTTCACTAATGATAGCCTATGGCTGTGTCCATCATGGAGTTTACCACCCACTACACGGTCAACTTCTGCCGCGCCCATCTGATTCGCATCACCACCACTCAAAATGGGGGCTAGTTTGTCTAAATATTTAAACTTCAATAGACACTTCTTCTATTAAAAATTAACATTTATATGTAGTCCATTACTGTGCTTAAATGCATTGTTAGCACAGTGTTGTTTACACCTCCTTTAATGGAATTTTTGGAGCAAAAAATTTAAAAAGAGAGTGTGTAAATAATACATTTGAAATGTATTATTTACACTTTTTTTATTTTGAATTTATCATAGGCTATAAAAGTAATTTTTGAAGAATAAAGGACAAAAAGCAAATGTTTTGTTAAAATACATAGTAAAACCATATATATTTTGTACAACTACTTGACTTTAGTATTAAATGTCAAATATGGGGTGTGCGTCAAAGATGTAGGAGCGTTCCCTCGGAGCTCTGCCACGTCAGTCCATGAGATAGTGGATTCCTGGTGCTCTGATCGAATCCGAGCCTGGGTGCAGAGCCACAAACATCGGGGGATACCTGCTGGCCCCTCTGATTGAAGAGAAAAGGGGTGAGAAAAGAGCAGCGGAAGCTTGAGGGCGCGGGCCGACGAGAGAAAATGGCAACCGGAGGAACCTGCGGTAGCTCCTGATCGCCAGAGCCCCTGCAGGGAGTGGCACCCATCTGTGGAACCTTTGGGCAGGGGCGTCCTTGCCGGATGGATTACATGCTGCGGAAGAGCCGAGGGATGGTGGGTGAGCGTTCCTTCCCTCGCCCCCGTGCCACCGTACTGCAGCTGCTGGCCGGCAGCCTGTAGGCATCAGGCCTGTGTCTTGATGGCAGTGAGTTGCAGCCTGAAATTGGAGTTCTCAGCCTGAAGTGGGAGGGCAGCCGAGGCCAGGGCACCCTCACTAGTGGTCAAGCAAAGCGACCGG
This sequence comes from Calotriton arnoldi, assembly GCA_963921515.1. Taxonomy (NCBI): domain Eukaryota; kingdom Metazoa; phylum Chordata; class Amphibia; order Caudata; family Salamandridae; genus Calotriton; species Calotriton arnoldi. The sequence continues at coordinate 230,354 of CAWUFW010013858.1, forward strand.
CTGCCCGCCAGGCGCAAGATGAGCCCCGAGAGAAGTGCGGTGCAGGAGACACAGAAGGCGCTTACCAGGTGGACGAGGTGTAGCTCCTGCCATTGAGCGTAACATGCCGCAATCCGACCCTGGTGCCAGAAACAAGACTATGCCAGCCGGAGAGATAGAAGCATTGGAGACATGAGGCAGAGCGGCCTGCATAAGACCACCGGACGTGCTAGAGGCCTGGCAATGAAGAGGAGCGTGGGGGTATCGCTCAGCACCACTGTGAGAGACCGAGGCCCAGCAGAGAAGTGGCAGCAGCAGGCCCGCTAAAGACACCTAAAAAAGGTAGCGTTAAGCGATTGTAGACAGCATATGCGCAGCACAGAGACCCATGCCGGCGCTACAAGCCTCCCCTACATCAGCAACCCCAGACCTGCATGGAAAGGGCCACTGTGCCAGTCTTTCAGCGCTGCGGGAACCACCCAATCAACACAGCATAGCAGCGCATGCCCGCCAATACTGCCACCAATCTCTGCCCTGAGGTGCTTGCAGGCTGCCTGTTGGGCCAAGAGACAGCACGCAGCCCAGCTGCCCTGCACTGAGGTAAGGAGCTGATATTCGCAGACCTCCATTCCAAGTGGCCAGGGAGCAGCTGCATCGTGCAGCGAAACTAGCGAGGGGCACAGGGAGACACCAGGTGGAGGAATGCCTGCAGGCAGCAACAATGCTGTACGGGCCCAAGTAACTGTGCGACAGGGAGAGGCCCAGAGAGTCAGCAGTTACTGAGGAGACACACCCTAGCACTAACTCCCGAGACGGCCATGCAGTGCCAAAGGGCCACAAAAGCCTGAATGAAACACTGGTCCCACGCTGGGGGGCCCCAGTTTACCTGACCACGTGACCCCCAAATAGTAAAAGAACAGTGCGCCCACAGGGAACAGCGTAAAATCAGTGGAGATTATTGACCAGGTCAAGAGGGCCCGCACTATATAACAGGACCTGGGCCTTATGGTCAAGACACGTGGTCTGGGAGGTAGTAGCAATCGCGCCAAGGACCAAGGGTAAAGCTCCTGGTGCCTGGTCTCCCTGGGAGAGCCACGCTAAGGCTGCAGTGACACTGAGATCCCTCTAGATCGTACATAGTATTGCCACTTGGAGAGACAGCCTGTGTGCAGAGGAACACAGCGTATCCGAACAAGAGCGCACACACACTTAACGCCACCAAAGGACAAAAATAGTAAATACCAGAACCAAAAAAGATCCCTCCATCAAGGACCTCTTCACACAATCCTCCTCTAAGTGTGCTGGGCAGGCCCTGGAGGCGACTTCACCGGAACGCCAGTTGATGGGAATGGCGCAGTTGCAGGAAGCAAGTGAGGAGGCCCCGGTCACATGTGGTTTCATGGAGTCCCTCTTTGGCATATTGAGGGATGACATTGCAACACTGAAAACAGAGATGGCCAACGATATGACAGGACCTGCGTCGTGAAGTGGGCAAACTGGAACAGCGGGTGGACACCGTGGAAGGTCAGGCAATGCCAGAGAAGAGGAGCTGGAAATGTGCCATGGCAAAATACTTGAACTCAAAGATCGCAATGCGGACCTTAACTACTACCTGGAAGACCTGGAAAACAGATCCCAGAGATCCGATATAAGAATTAGGGGGGTCCCGCCTCAGGCAGATGGAAAACGCCTGGAGGATTTCGTTACACTGCTCTTCTGCCAGATTGTCCCAGGACTGAAAGACACTGAGATCCCTCTAGATAGCACACATAGGGCAGGTCGTCCGTACCAATCTCCCGGAACCCCTCAGGACATCCTTACATGTCTTCACAACTACAGCCAGAAAGAACTTATAATGAATGCGGTACGCAACCAAACCCACGTCACGTTGGAAGGGATCAAGGTGCGCCTATTCCAAGACCTCTCTCCCATCACTCTACAGCGTCACCGCAACATGAAATCTATTACAGGCTTCTTTAGGGAGAAGAGTGTGCATTACAGATGGGATCACGCCTTGTGTTCATACGGAATGCGGAGATGCGCTCGACCCGCACCCCCCCAGAAGCATCATCGATTTTGGGCCTAGATTTAGAGCAGGGTGACCGACCTGAAAGCAGGGGCTCCCCCTCACCTTCTCTGTGATCTGGCCAGCGGTGGCACCCCAACCACCGACTACCAAAACTTGTGAGCAAACCGACCACAACCGAAAGCATCAGGGAATGATCGGCTTTGCTTCAACACCTTACCAAACAGGACCCCGCAATGGAGCAAAAGGATGAATGAAAGTCTTAGAGGCCAGAGCTAAACAACGAGCTCTGTCATTATGGGACAGGCTGACCATGGCGAAATAACAGAAGGCCTCAGTCGGGCACAGACTATGGACAATGCAAGCCTGACACCAGGATCCAATCCAGGGTTGAGTAGTGACACAAGCGAGTGACGGCGGAGGACTCCACCAACTGTCAACATCTTAGATGACCCGCGAGGTTTGCCGACGACAAGGACCCCCTACTACGTATACACTGGTTGTTCACCACTTGGTGACTTTGTTATCTACGTTTTACTGTTTGTTTTCTTTAATGCAAGCCCATGCACCGCCCACATCTACATCTGTCCTGATCCACCAAATAGAGATTGAGCACAGAATCATTCATTAACAATATGCACTACATTGAAACCTTCTCATGGTACAGGTAGTTAGCCTTAATCTGAGGGGCCTAAATTATCCGGCAAAGAGATTAGCACTCTTGACACAATTAAAGGCAACACAGTGTGATAAATGCCTTCTGCAAGAGACTCACCTTGTTAAAAAGGACTGCAGTTGTATGCAATCAAAATGGTTCGACCGCCAATTCTGGTCAACTGGACTGAGCAAGAAGGCGGGGGTAGCTATACTACTCACAACACATTTCCAAGGCAGGGTCACTCAAACACACACAGAGATCACGGGCCGCATGATAGCCCTTCGGATTGCTTTTCTCCAATGCACTATCACAATTGCTTGCCTTTACACACCTAACGGCCACCAGGAACCTTTTATCCGGCAGGCAATTGGGACTATCCTTTTCTACACAAGACGCCAATATTCTAATTGAAGGGGACTTCAATATAGTACGAGATACTGCACTGGACAGGACCCCCCAGAGAATAGGACCAACAGGAGCACTCACTCCACAGGGGCTTCAATGGCTTTCAGATGCTGGGCTGGTTGATGTTTGGAGGTCTCAGCATCCCACTACAAAATCATACACACACTTCTCTGCCGCACATCAGTCATACGCCAGAATAGACTTTTTCCTAGTCTCCACTTCTCTGTTGTGGTCCGTAACAAAGCCTGATATTGAAGTTACCTCATTCTCAGATCATTCCCCATATTGCTAGTGCTGCGCCTGCCCCATAGTAGCCAGGATTCTAGAATGGGCCGCCTCAATCCTAAATTGCTTTCATATGACTCAAATGTCAAGGAGGTCCTAGGGTTAATTTTGCACTACCTTGTCAACAATGGAGCACCACACATACCGATCTCAACACTGTGGGATGCACTAAAAGCAGTTGTGTGGGGAACCTACATAGCTATAGCAGCAAGGCACAACAAGGAGCGCAGGGCCAAGCGTGCGTAGCTAGAGGGGGCGGTGAAGGAATTGGAAGAAACACATAGATACAAAGGGACTCACAAGATAAGGCAACAACTGACTACCACCAGAAAACAACTCAAGGCCTTAGATATGGACATGGCAGAACACGCTTTACTCCGCACATGGCAGAGGTTCTATGCGGGAGGAAATAAAGCAGGTAGGCTCCTTGCGCATAGATTACGCACCCAAACACAGCTCGCTGCGTTCAAGCTTTAATGAACCACAACCAAAGCCCCCTGACGAGGGACACTGATATTGCAGCACAGTTCGGTCGCACAACTTTATAAAACTGTCATCCCTTATATTGAACAGACCCCCCTAAAAAAGCTGACAGAACAAGTAGTCGCACCCCTAGAATCAGATATAACCCCACAAGAGGTCCTCGAGGCGATAGAGAGACTCCAAGTAGGCAAAGCCCAAGGACAGGATGGTTTTATAGCTTCCTTTTATAATATATTTGCGGAACAACTGTCCCCAGTGTTGGCTCGGCTGTATAACTCTTTTAGTTCCACAGGGACCCTCACAGAGACCATGAAAACGGCCATAATCACAGTCATACTGAGGCCTGGCAAAGACCCTCAGAACTGCTCCTCCTATCACCCCATATCCCTCATAAATGTAGATGCCAATCTATTTACAGGGATCCTAGCCAACAGACTGGGAAAGTTTATGCCTAGCTTGATTGACCCAGACCAATCAGGTTTCATTCCGGGACGCACATGCGGGGACAATACGAAACGGATATTCCATCTTATTGACAAAACCAACCGCTCACACACCCACATTACTTTTATCTATAGACGCTGAAAAAGCATTCGATCGGGTGCATTGGCCCTTTCTGCACAAAGTGTTGGAAGCTGTAGGCCTGCGCCCTTTCTTTCGCCAGTGGATAGGGGCTAGCTATTCAAACCCCAAAGCCATGGTCCGGGACAACAACACACTTTCCTCAGTCTTCCCAATATCGAGAGGAACGCGACAAGGGTGTCCCCTCTCCCCCCTTTTGTTCACGCTCTATATGGAGCCACTGGCGGAGAGGATACAGGGACATCCTCTTATTGAGGGAGTGAACATGGGGGACAGGCGCACAAAATAGCATTATACACTGATGATGTGCTGCTCACAATAACCAAAACCGCGTCAGTCGTTGCCCCATTACTCGAACACCAGCGGCATTTGGGGAAGCATCCGGGTCTAAGATGAACACCACCAAATCTCAGGCCCTCAACCTCACTATCCTGCGAGATGAACAGACATACCTAGCTAGCACTTTTCCCTTCTCATGGACCGCACAGAGCAGCTCATAACTAGGCTTCCAGCTATTCTCCACCGTAGACAAGTCGTTATCGCACAACTATGCTACACTACTGGCCACGGTGCACTCGCTCATCCAATCCTGGCACGGGGGCACTATCTCTTGGTCAGGGTGAATAGCTGCCATAAAATTTACTCCTTTGTTCAAAATTTTATATTTAATGCAAGCGCTCCAATTGCAACCACCTCCCACCGTGATGAAGAAGCTGCAACTACTGCTGGAGTCCTTCATTTGGGATGGTAAAAAAGCCAGGATGGCTAGGGAGTGCGCATATCACCAAGTGGCAAAGGGAGGACTGGGGGGTACCCCATTTGGAACGCTACCAGCAGGCGGCGCTATTGAGGTTCTTGGTGGAGTGGCAACATCCACTTACGGAAAAGCATTGGTGCTTCTTGGACCAGGCAGTGGCAGGTATACACATCTGGAAGATACCCTGGCTGTTGCGCAAAAACTGCCCCACCGGGAATGAATATCTCCCCGGTAGTCAGGGCTACAATGGGTTCCTGGGACAAACTGAGCATCTCCAAGGGCCTCACTACCCCGATCTCTCCATTCACTCTGATTATAGGGAATGCAGACTTTCCCCCGGCTATGAATGGCACAATATTATCTCGATGGCAAGAGGCCAGCTACAAGCACATAGGAAACCTCTTCGATGAACGAGGACTGTGGAATTTCTCAGAGCTCCAACAGGACTATGGTCTTGTGAACTCGGAGCGATGGCGATACGCAGTGGTTCTCTACTGGGTGACTCAAACTGATGTGCGGCCCCATGCTAGCAGACCCCTTACGCAATTTGAGCGTTGGCGCTTGACACAGTGCGATGACCGGGGTTTGCTGTCCGAAATGTATTCCTTTTTTGAATACCTCAACTAACTCTCTATTGTCGCCAGCAAGGTCCAGATGGTAGATGGAATGTGAACACAAGTTCACTGCCAAAGAATGGACAGACATCTTCCAACAAGTCTGTACATTGGCACATTGCGCTGCGGGTAAGGAGACACTTCTCAAACTAGTGCACTATTGGTACTACACACCCGCCCGCCTGTCCAAGTGGAAGCAGGGATGCGATGACAAATGCTGGTGTCATTGCGGCAACTCAGGTACACTAAAACACCTCTTGTGGCACTGCCCCAAATTACACAGTTATTGGGAAGAGATACTGGCCGATATAGATCACATGTTTGAGACCAAATTACCTTGCTTCCCTAGCTACATTCTCCTGGGGCTTCCCAACGCCTTGACGTACCCACTTCGTTCCCCTCAGGGGGAGGGCCATCACTCTGGAATTGTGTGCAGCAAAACAAGTATAGCTATCCAGATGGGGAACTAACTCCACACCCACTCACCTAGACTGGCTGCACAAACTTTGGGATCTATTAAGCATGAAAAAACTTACAGCAGTCGTAGACCACATGCTCCCTAAATTTGAGAAGACATGGGCCCCTGAAGATGTCCTGAAATGTCTGTGAAGTGATTAGGAAGTATAGCTAACATCTCTCAACCATTCAACGAAACACAGTAGAGAGGTGAAATGTGTAATTTACAAAACAAGCATTTACACAGCTTGATGTTGGATGTTTGGCATTAGTCATCATGTGAACAGTGCAGAGTCAATTTTCTCAATTACCACTAAAATTCAGCATAGTTATTTCCATAGCTTACAATTTTTAGATCAACACAGTTTAATTTGTGAAACCCATGACATCAATTCAATTGGTTGAGATGAACAGGACAACATTCACAAAACAACATAAACCATTTTCAGAAGAGAGCATTGAGTGGGGATTGATCACTACATGATCACTACATGACACTTTACCATATGTGGAAATATGTTAGACAAGAGAGAATGAGCAATATGACATAGCAATATTCTTCTGACAAAACAGAAACAGTGCATCATGGCAGTTGTAGTAATTTCAAAGACAACTTGCAAAATGGTTAAATGAACACACGTGTAAAATATGCAGTTGAAATGGGACATACACTTAAAATATGATACACATATGGGTAATGGGTTATTTGGTGTTCTAACACTTACAGGTACATTACCATCATGTGGCAAGTAATGTAGATTGACACCTGTAACTTTAGATGCAACACAATACATTCACACAAACAATCCAAATTATCTGGTACTGATACTTTGAGGTTTGTATGTTAGGAAAATATGTGTGGAACACATTGACAACAGCTGAGTTGAGAACAAAGAGGACATTTAGGTTTAGTGAGACATTGTAAAGTGTTACTTACCAGACTCCACTCCGCCAGATATTCATGTCAAGCCTTTAGGATGTAGGATCTGCAAGACCTTCTCCTCCTGGGCATTAGTTGCCCAGTCTTCTGGGCCTCCAGGTGATGCTCGGAGGCCAGGGAACACACCCTCCCCCACAGCTCATTCGTCCTCTTACTAATTTCCTCCTGTGTGCGAATGTTGTTGGCTACAGCATTCACTCTGCCGACTATTCTGGCCCACATTTGCCTTTTCTGAGATAAGGGTGTATTTTGGACTTGGGCTCCAAACAATTGTGGCTCTACTCTTATGATTTTATCCACTATGACTGACAATTCTCCCCAGTAAAATTGGGAGTTTTAGGCCCTGGCATTGTGCAAAGAAATATGATGAAATCAAAATAATTAACCACAAGGAAATAAATGAAGTAAGATGAAGGGACAAGAAACATGGAAAAGCAACAAAATAACCTCACTTAACTGGCAGAGGTTCTGCTAGAAAAGGGTGTGGTGCAGTATAGTGGCAAAGGATCATGGTCTGAATTGGAGTGTGTTTTATAATGTGGTATGCAGGTGTTTCCATTTTTCCAATGGGCTTCCAAGGGCCACAGTGATGGTGCATTGTAGAGCGTGTACCGCGACTGACTGCCTCTGTCAGGGAACCGCCGCTAGGAGACCACCAGCACAACTGTGAATTTTAAATCTGCTTGTGAGAACCAGCTGCCCTGATGGCAACGGAGTACTATCCACCAGCATTGGAGTCCACCATTTCGGCAGTAGTGAGTTGCGACCACAGCGGGAAACTTTCTGTCAACGCAGAAGGTGAGTCAGGCTGCGCACATCTAAGTACAGTCGGTAAAACACCGTGAACTTGATGGAGTACTTTGGACCATCGCCATGGAGGGATGCCGGTAAGACTGCCAAGATCTGAATCAGGCCCTCTAATAACCCTCAGACATGCTATGTTTCTAATGAACTTGTGGATGTAGCATTTCTACACATGTGTGTGCCATTGCGTACACTTCCTATCTATACTGTATTGAGTGAGCTCACTCTCTCACCACTACACTCTTCCTCTACCATCCTCAGCCCACTGTTGGAATTGGCCCTTTTTGTAGGGTTAGCCCCAACATGTTTTTGCTTCTTCCCCCTTTTTTTCCTGACCTGTTTTTGTTGGCTATAGGATTCTGGGCACTTTACCACTGCTGATCAGTGCTAAAGTGCATATGCTCTCTGTGTAAGTTATGATTATAATTGGTTATCCATGATTGGCATATTTAATTTACTGGTAAGTCCCTAGTAAAGTACACTGAGTGTGCCAGGGCCTATAAATCAAATGCTCTTAGTGGGCCTGCAGCACTGGTTGTGCCACCCACATGAGTAGCCTTGTAAATGTATCTCAGACCTGCCACTGCAGTGTCTGAGTGCAGTTCTTTCTGCCATTTCAAACTGGCAAGTGCCCCCACCTGCAAGGCCCTAACCCTGCCTTTTCCTACATGAAGTCACCCCTCAGGTAGGCCAAGGTACCCCCATGGGCAGGGTGCGGTGTATGTGAAAGGTAGGACATGTACTGGTGTGTTTTACATGTCCTGATAGTGAAATACTGTGTATTTCATTTTTCACTATTGAAAGGCTGTCTGTCCCATAGGATAGCATGGGAGCTGCACTGTAACATCTTACAAGGGTAACTTTCCATTGGGACAAGATGGAGAAATGGAGTTTAGGCTCTCTGAACTCAGAATTTAATACGTCACCTCTTAGTAAAGGTGGTTTTTAAATTGTGTGTTTGAAAATGCCACTTTTACAAAGTGAGCATTTTCTTGCTTTACCATTCTATGTGCCTCTGACTGGTTCTCTTTGCCTGCCCATTCCTGTGGGCAGGTGCTCCTTCTAGAGGGGGGCACCCACTTCTCCAGACTCCTAGTCTTCGGGGGCCCAGAGTTGATCATCCCTGGCCTGCCTCCCTCTCTCTGTCTCTGGGGGACACAACGGCACTCCCGTCCTCATGTGCCTCCGGGGCCTGAAGTTAGGGGTCCTGGCTCCTCCGTATCCACAAACCAGCATGGGGGTTGAGCTGCCCAGGCCTCCAGATCTCAGGGTAGGGGGTATTATGCCTGCCCCCTCCCAGGGCTTGAAAATCAGAAATGACTGTGCATGGTAACCATGGGCCTAGGCCCACCTCTGGGTCATTTTTCAAAGCTACAGCGGAGCGCTATATGCTTTGAGTTTTTTTGTTGGGGTCAAAGTTCAAAATACTTCTCCTCCTTACGTCTCGGACCCCATTAGGCCATTTTATATGCTTTTGGGCTCATTGTGCTCCTGGTGGCAAGCCCTAGCCACCTGGAGCACTTTTGACAGGCCTTCTGGCCTCTAAGGTGGTGACATTTGCAGGGGGCTGGGTCCAGCCTTTGTCCTTTGTTTCATCGAAAGCTTCTCTCATCCTTTGTGCAGAAGTTCAGGTCTTTCCTCCAGCTAGTCCCTAAGGGATGTAACGGGACCAGCTTCCCTGGTCCTGGGGAGAGCCCCACTGGTCCTGGGGTCAACTGAAGTTAGATTCCTTGGTCCATATGGCATTAGGGAGTTCATCCTTTCAATTGACTATAGCTGCTTTCTCCAGTCCTAGTGTCCAGCAGAAAAACACAACCAAGAGAGAGGTCTCCCCCTTGTGCAAGGTCTTTTAAGTGGAAGCAGAAGGTTCCAGAAGTGAGGCACCTCTGGCCCATCCTGAAGTGCCATATCACCTCTCTGCCCCTGTCCAAACCTTCCTGCACAGGCTGTTGGGACATGGCGAAATGGCATCACCCAGGAGTCACTAGTCACATCTGCTCTGGGGCCTCGGCTCCGCCCCTCACTGATATCACTGCCAGGGCCCATTCCCACCAAATATCCAAAAGGAGCCCCCTCCTGTGGTGGATCCAGAGGTCTGGACTTCCTCCTTTGTTTACTGGGGTTGGGCAGGCCCATCCCTGGTACAGGGTGACAGCTGATTGATCGATGCAGATCATTCCACCCCTCTCCTTTCCTCCTCAGGAGCTGAGTGAAAAACTGTTAATTGCTCCCTTTGTGTGTGAAGGCCTTTGTTCCTCCTGCTAGAGAGAAATGCAATTAACTTGGCACAGAAGGGTGACAAAAGGCCTGGGCTCTGATCCTGAACTGAGCCAGAGAAATATGACAATCCTGGATAACCTATGAGCTATACAGATATCTTTTTGGAACTTGCAGAATTGATTTTCCTGCACAGGTTACGCCCCAGTTTGATAAGTCACTGGTTTCTGTAGGCCAAAGGAAATCAAAGCTTCAATCTAAGGCAGCCCTACCTATTTGTGTATAATGGAGTGTCACTGCAGACAAGACAGTAAACCGTACTGACTTTCCCTATGATTGTACACCAACATTTTGAGGCTTACCCCAGGTCAATATCCAATCCTGCAGAGTCCCCTCTGTGCCAGGCTACCTGCATGCAGTTACCGGGCTGCACACAACAGGAGTTTCCCACATGCAGCCCTTCCATGTGTGCACATGCGTGTACACACGTGTAACCAGCCAAGAGCCCCATACCCTTGCTACATCACAGCAGCCTTATCTTAAAAGGCAGTCAATGGCAGTAAAAACTCGCAGTCCATTTACCATGAGTTTACTGTTGGTGAGTCCCAGGTTATGAGGCTCCATCACAGTGAAAGGTCAAAAACCAAAATCTAGGGGGATTAGAGAGGCAGAACCCATGGCCTCACAAGTGAAAAGAAGGAAAATACATGCAAAGTCACGTCTACTTGTGCAAGTAAGTTCTGCATGAGGCCACAGCAGATTATATTCCTTTTGGAACCAGAGGGATGATAGAGCATCTACAACTAATCCCAGTGATTTGTATCAGGCTTAATTACAGTTAGGCCTGGGCGGTGATCTCCGCTCCGTTCACGGAGTTTGCAGAGTTTTCAGAACTCCGCACTCCACTGAGCTCGTGGAGTGCAGAAAACTGCACAGCTGAGTTTTTTCCCCACTCGCGCTCACCAACGGTAAGCTGGCGAGCGCGAGCTGCAGCTCGGGTAGAATTTCTACCAAAGCAGCAGGAAGATCAGCACGAATGGCAGTTTGTGCCGCACTCCGCCGCTTGACGAACTCCACAGAGTTTTTATGTCACTTTGCGAGGAACTCTGCGAACTCTGACCAGGCCTAATTACAGTGCAGGAGCCAAGAGAAGGGAGCGAAGGAATAAACAGTGCCTGCAGAAGTGCTGCAAGCATAGGAAGAAGAGAATGATATGAGTTTGAAGATGTCATAAACAATCGCCCCTACAGCGCAGAGACCCTTGCAATATGGCGCAAGGGTGCCTGCACTGGTGCTAAAGCTTTTTTAGCGCCAGTGCTAGGGGAAACAAAGGAGTGCGCCTTATTTTTGTAAATACGGTGTATCCCTGTGTTTAAAAAATGTTGGAGCACAGCTTTGCCAATTTTGCAGTAAAACTGCGCTCCGACATTCTATTGTAAATATCTCCCTTGGAGTCACTATGGGGAGCTTGGGATCAAGGCAAGGTGGTCCAAACTTACGTCTTCAGACAGCAAGGCAGTCCTTCCAGCAGCAGGGCAGGCCTTCTGGCAGCAGGAGAATCCATCTTCGGAATCTTCCACAGGTCCAAGAGTGTTCTGAGGTGAGGCTCTTAAGGTCCCATTTTTATACATGGAGTAAGACTTTGTGTGAGGGAATTCCCTGACCCACCACCAAAACTTGTTCAGTTCTTTACCATTTCCCTGGAGTTGGCTCCAAATTGTCTAGGGTGACAAAATTCAGGCGAGATCTAGTATCAGGTTCCTTTGTGTGTGCTGCAGGCAGAGCCCCTTGAAATATAATCAGGGCAGGGTATAGCTCCTCCCCATAAATCTTATCAGGTAGACCTGCTCCCCTCACACCTAGGATACATTTGTCTTAATGTCTAGAAGGATGTACAGTCCGCAATAGAAGGGTCATGTGTCCCTATATACAGGCAGAAAGGCACATTTGGTTTGAGCAGAAACATACCAACTTTCTGAAAATGTTAACTTAAAATCCAACTTCATTATTAAAGAGGATTATAAATTACAATTCATTTGAGTGTAAACATCCTTTCCCTATCTGCTCCCAATCTCAAGTTAGCAGTTTCCATTGGGGTGCCCTATATCTACTAAAAGGGAAGGGTTAAGCCTGGAAAACTTTTATTTTGTCAGGTTGAAATGGCAGCTTAAACTTGCACTGGGAGGCCTGAGTTTTTACAGTGTTACATTAGTTAATGGCACAAGCGTTGCTGCCCACTAGTAGCAATTAATTTATAAGCCCTGGGTACATGTAATACCATATACTAGGGGATTACAAGTAAATTAAATGCACCATTCAGGTGTAGGTCAATTCTACCACCATCTTTTCAAGGGAGATCACAAGCACTTTACCACTGGTTAACAGGGAAAAACTGCTCTGAGTCCTAAAACAAGTTCAGCAAAGGAAGGCAAAGCAAAGCACAAATTCAAGGGTGACCCTTCCAAGAGGGCTAGGTTCAACAGAAGGGTAGGGACACTCTGATCCCCAACAGGCCAAAATGTTAAAAAAAAATCTGTACTGTGATTACCTCGGTACTCCCATGGGAACCAGTGTGGCCCTCCAATGAAGTACTTCGGTAATCCGGCTGGAGCACATGCTTCACCCACATGCCATTGTGGTACAGTGCAAGCTTCCTCAGGGAATTTTGCACTGTACTGTGTTGCTGTGGAAGTGTTTTTTTTTTTTAAAACAAAAAAAACATAAAAACAAATTGTGGGTTGGGCATGGACATCAGGGTCTGGGTGAATGCCAAGCCTTCGGCCAATCCCCCACTGCACACTGCCATCAGCCATGTGCAGTGGGAGATTGGATGCTTGCCTGGGCACACGGAATGCTGTGCAAAACACAGGTTTGGCAGCAGGTGGCGGAGTTGGGTGGGAAGACTATGAACAGCAGGGAATTGACCACCCAAGGGGATGGGCGCAGGGTCTGACCTTCAGCCATTTCCTATTCCCAACCGCCACCGCACATGGCCTAAATCTGTGCACAGCAGAGGGTTGGCAGCCCACTGGGAGTTGATCCCATGGCTGAAGGAAGGGTTATCCTTAGGGCCTGGCTGAAAGTGTCTTTACAGAGGCAAATGTATACCTGTCAACCTCTTAAAATTGCGGGTCATGTAAAGTCTTTAGATGAGTAGTAATCCCTTTAAGTTGAATAGAAAATTGGCCACAGATGTAGTGTGTTGACTTACTTCAGTCCATAATCCCTATGGAACACTGTCACAATGATTGTATGAGTCATCAGTGATGTCATTTGAGATGTCATTAGTGGTGTCCCTGACCATGTCATGAGTGATGTAATATGTGAGGTCATAAGCAGCGCATTGCAGGGCCGAATGTTATAGTTAGCTCAGGTAACTATAACTGCTGAATTTCTGAGGTTTTGTACGTGTGAAATGTGAGTCTATCAATAACGTCCCTGTAACCTTTGTTTTTTTCAGTGAATTTCTACGTTTTTTTACTCTGTTTCCTAATGATAACGTTTAGGTGTAAGTGTGGGTGTAACAGTGTCTGTTTGTATATGTGAGTGTGTGGGTTAGTGTCTGTCTGGGTATGCAAGTGGGTGTGAGAGTATTTGTATGGGTGTAACAGTGTATGTATGGGTAAGTTAGTGTGTGGGTGAGTGTCTGTTTGGGTATGTAAGTGGGTGTGAGAGTGTCTGTATGGGTAGGTTAGTAGGTGTGAGAGTGTCTGCAATCGGTATGTGAGTGGGCGTGAGAGTACCTGTATGAGTTTGTGAGCAAATGTGAGAATGTCTGTATGAGTTTCTCAATGGGTGTGAGAGTTTCTGTATGGGTGTAAGTGTGGGTAAAAGGATGTCTCTATGCGTATGTGAATGGGTGTGAGAGTGTCTGTATAGGTGTAAGTATGGGTAGGAGATTGCCTGTATGGACATGTGAGTGGCTGTTACAGTGTGTGTATAGGTGTAAGTATGAGTGTAACAGTGTCTGTGTGGATATGTGAATGTGTGGGTGAGTGTAACGGTGTCTGTATCGGTAAGTTAGTGTGTGGGAGAATGTCTGTATGGGTATGTAAGTGGGTGTGAAAGTGTCTGTATTTTTTTGAGTCACGCAAGATCTGTGAACATATAACAGATTTACATGGGGGGTCTAACTGAGCCCCACGACGAGTCTGGGGATCTCGCAAGAGGCAAAAAATGCTTGCCCCTGATTTGGAACATCCTCAAGGGGTCAGGAAAGCTCACACCTGACCCCTTCACTTAACATTGAAACCACTTCTCAGCCCTGGAGACCATTTCCTGACATATAAAAATGGCAGCCGCAACTTTTCTGTGAAGGTGCAGCCAGCCAATCAGAATCTTGCTTTGGCGTGCAGGTCCGGGGATTCACTGCTGGTGGAACCACCAAGGGCCTGAGTCCATAGGAATACAAATTTAGGGGGTCATTACGATGGCGGGCGGAAGGACAACCGCCGTGCTGGCGGATGCAAAAACCACCAGTTACCGCCGGCACGCAGCAGTCCACACGCCCGCCCAATTACGATGCGAAAAGTAGGCCAAACACCGCCGGCAAGCCAGCAACACCGTCCGCCATCAAAGTGCGCCCGTACACGTAGCGGCGCAGCCCAACTGACACACACCGTCCGACGAAAACACGCCCCGCCCGGCGCATAAATTACGATGCCGCAAACAAACGGCTCCCACGGCCAAGAGATACCGTACGACAAACCGAAGCGGTAACACGGACGCCGAGCACGGACAACGAAGAAGCGGCTCCCCGAGCATGAATCCAGCACTGCAGGCCCTCCCCATGCTCTTGCTGATGCACCACCAAGGACGCAACGTACCGCGGAGACGCAGGTAGGCACACACACAACAAGTGCACGCAAACAGCGCACACAGTGCAAGGGCGGAAAAAGCGGACAACTCCCCAGCGCGTGTACACTACACATCCACCATTGCATCCACATATGACACACAGGCCAAATCGTAACATCGCGTAACACATGTGTACACACCACCTGGGTCTAGGAACCAACGACCCCGTCACGGCCCCAAAGCGGCGATGACGCCGCCACACATGCGCACAACGCAGAGGCCAACCGCAGCGCCATGCATGCGTCGCACACAGACACAGGGACACAACCAAGCAGCACACACATCAGCCCCACCCGAACGCACATGACACGTGACAGGCCTGCTACAGACATGTCCCCAACGCCCAATTCACGGACAACACCCAACGCCACACAACCGACGCACACATGTCAGTGAAGTCACGCAACAGCAGGACACACCCCAGTGTAACAAACATGGCGAAGCACACAGCGGCGGCAACACCAACTAGGAGAAGCAGGGCCCCTTCGGGAAGAGGAACACCAGTACCACACTGAAACACCCATACCACCCTGCACATATGAACAAGACATATAAAACGGAACACCAAAGAGCCCGGGGACCGACAACAGGTGGCCCAAGAATAACATTCACACACAAGGCCCAACGCAGAGCGGAAAGGCAGCCTGCCGCCCACACAAGGGAGAGCAGACAGCACTGAATGACCTTCCATTCCAACTCCGAAACCACAGCCCTACGAAAGAAGCCGGTGAATACAGCCATTGTCCAAGAAAAGACCAACACAGGCATGCCGAGGAGACCGACCACAGGGCAGATAGCGCATATCACAGAAGCACACAACGGACGGGGAAGAAAGAAGTAAACACTCCCCCATGTCGGCCACATGCAAGTTAATTGGAAGGAGTCACACATCACTGACCTTGAACTGTCTGAGAAGCATGTGGGATGAGGGCCCGTGTCCTCCAAACAAGCCAACAGAACACAAGTCCTGTCCCCCTACGACTACACAGAGCTCACAGCAACCTCGGAGCGTGCACATTGCAGACTGCACACACAGCCGGAGCACGCCACCACAACGCACCGCTGCGAAATGGCAACCGCAACACACCTACCCAACTACGCCGGACAGCTCAAGCTGTACAAAACCAACCTGATACATATATTGGGATGCGATCTCCTGTCCCTGCTGAACGTAAGTTACCGACTGACTTACCGCATCACATTGTTCAGCTGCGTCATGCCCGTCTTCTACTGTCGGAGGTGTCCCTACCAGCATCCCGTGGAGATATGCCTCTCCAACCCGGCATGTCTAAAGGCGGACCTGCTACCACTACTCCTCCCTCTGGACGCACACGACAGGGCCTGCTCTGCCTATGGGGGCATGGCGTATGTGGCCAACATCGCACCCGCACTGAAATGGGACCACTGTGCCTCCACACGACGGATCATCGAGAACAGCTACATCGAATGTCACCCAGCATGCCCCATCATGGTCCTCCAAGGGACAACTTACGAACAACACCTTGACAGCCACCATCCGCTACATTGGCTGGCAAACATGTACACCACCAATGACATGGAAGCCCTGCTGGACGGCATCGCATACCTGACAACCTGTAAATTCATCGGACCACAACGCAGGTTCCCCGATTGACCTATGATGTCCAACCCCGCACCCATGCTTAGCTTCCGCACGGACTGGCCAGTCACCACCACAACAGCCATACCAAACGACCGGCAACTGTTACCACACCATCAACGACATCGCCATGACATCGGATATGACCGGGACATGCACACTGTTCCCCATCACATCCAGGAACACCGCATGCATCGTGGGAGGCAGTGGCATGGGGTCTGTGTATCGCACCCACATGGACGGAACTGCACGAACAACCAGGACACGACATGGATCCAGCGCCCATGGACACACACACCGCTCAGTGGACATGAATAGGTCGCCTGGAGTCTGTGGGTGCTGCACCCCTCCCACCCCCGCCCCGGGAATCCCATACCAGGACCTTTGCATGGACGACAAGTGCATACAACAACAACACGACCCCAGTGACTGTGACATGTCCAGTAACCACCACATTGCAACAACAAGTGGCACGCCGCTGCATGCACGCAAGCACATGCCCTGATGTCATCTCACATGCACGCGTGCATGAGGAACAACCGCAGCAAACCTGTCACATGGAACTGAGATGGACTGTGCCCATGATGCCAAGCGGTCTGGTAGGCTACATGTATACCGTCTGTGTCAAAGTCCGCAGCTCCGCAGCTATACGTAAATGTACATTAGCACAGCCTTGGCCAAGCAGATGTAACTCTGAAGCCCACATCCCACATGCAACAGCCAATCACATGTAACCCCACACCCTATCCCATTTGCAATCATGCTCAGTATATCCTCAACATGTATTCCGCTGCCAGTAGTGTCCACTATACTGCATCTCAGAGGACAGAAGACTCAATATAATGTTTGAAACCAAAACTGTCTCCGCTGACTCATTTCACAAGTACGAATGAGAGAGGATGAGAGTATGTGAAGTACACGGCAGTCGTGACATGACCATGTAGTCCACTGGTATTGGATGTCAACGCAAATGAGTAGCACAACTGTGGAAGACACACATGTGTCGTGTGAAGTCGTATGGACGCAGTGCTCAGGTGGGTGGGTGTGACGGGTAGATGCGCACATGCCAAGTTGGAGCACGCCGTGTCGGGAGGGGTCATGAACAGTACACCACTGCTTCCCTGGGCATTGTGAGAGGACACCTGTCGGGGGGAGTGAACACGTGTGTGCACAGCAGCCGGGCACACGTACAAAGCGGTACCAGGCGCACCTCAGCCCACCCTCTGTGGACAAGCTGGATCCTGTTGTGCGCCCGCCATGCCCCTTGACAAGGCACACACAGCCCCAGTCGACCAGGTGTAACCCCAACATAGTCAATCCGCACAGGCGATACAGGGCACGGGATGGCAGTGGAGCATGGTGTGTGAGAGGTCTCCTCGCGCTCCTCCTGGTCATATCACGCAGGCAATAGAACCTCAACGTCTAGCATGGCACAAGTCAAATGGAAGTGTAGGGGGACGCACCACAGCACGAGCAGCACTGACGTCACGGGAGGTGGCTCGCACCATCCCATCCATTGCCCATTATACCAACCACGCCACATGCCATTGCGACTAAGTGCAAGCGCGTGCGCCACCACCCCGAGCCCTCTCCAGAGAGGCCAAAGAGTGAATGTGTGGGCCATCAGTCACAGACGGACGCGGCATGGCCGCAAGGGCAGCCACAGCCACTGGGTGTCGCAGGTGGCGGATCCGGAAGGCGAAGACTGTGATGCATAGTCCATGCAGGCCGGGTCTCCATTTGGGGCACCACGCAGGTGGACGGCGTCCCGCAACACATCATACCCTGAGACAGCCCACTCGTGCAACTGGACCCACACATACACTCCTTGCCCTCTCTGGTGCGAGCTTGGGGCTGCCTGTGCAAGCGCTAGCCTCGCAGGTGCACATGCATATTGGGGGAGCGAGGGAGGACATGAGGGCTGGGGTGAAGATGACTGTATCACTGTCAGTGAGTACAAGGGATGACCCAGATGTGGAAAGGAAGAGACGTGTCCCGTGTGTACTGCAACTAGTCGCCAATCCAACTACCCCCATGTCCGGAATGTAAGCCCGCACCTAGGCCCGCCCATCCGCCACATCGAATATACCACCAGCACGACAACCTTCCCATTCGAAACACTGACTGGGGGTGGCGACCAGTGAACAATCATGTGTAGCCTACCCACGCGTACATGTGGGCCCTCCATGATCCATGTCACCTGCGGCAAAGTCATGACATGCGCAATGAGGGAAGTGAGGAGAGCTGTCCGCCCCACGCACAGAAGGTGCATCAGCTCCACAGACCCAGCAGCGAGTCCAGCAGGGGTCACATGTGCAGGGGCAGCTGTGCCTGGTGTGAAGGCACATGCATATAGACAGCACATCGACCAATGTGTAGTCTGCCCACATCTACAGTCCATCATCATGCGGACATAGGAATTGAACACAGGGCAACACATCTGAGTGGGTGCACCCACCGTGACCAACAATGCGCAATCATCGACGTACCCGCCCTGTGCATGGCCCCCACCCAACGGAGGCACATCCAGTGCCACCATCCCACACACACAAGCCTTCCACGGAACATGCTGTGTCCAATGCTCAGTACAGAGTCAGCGCCCATCTGGTGGATCCTGAACAGGAGACACATGCACACACATGCCAGCTCCCACTATGTACGTCTGCCACCTGGCACGTGCAATGTAACCTCTCACCTGTGACGTGTGACTGCAAGCACACAGCCGTCTTGGCATGGGGCTGACAATGTGGACACCTGTCAATGTTTCGGGAGGTGTGATCCGTACAGTGCTGTACATAGGGTGCAGTGCTGACACCTACTACTGTCTCATATCCCCTCGTGCCACAGGTCCCACTTGTTTTGGCCGCTCAGCCTGTGCCCACATCGTCGTCAGTCGTGTGCCATACTCATCCAGCCTCGGAAGCAGTTCCATGCTCAGCAGACATTCATGTTGCCGTGGCGTTGCCGCTTGACGAATATGCAGTCAGTCCCCATCAGCACGCCCCGCAAGTCATTGGGGCCTAGATCCCCATGTGCATGCACATGGCAGTGGTTTGTATCACTAGCCATTGCCATTGTTGGGAGACCTGTGTAAGTGTATTGTGGCCGTGCCGTCCCAGCTTGACAGCTGGGCTGTGGCTCATGTGCTTGCTCAGTCATGTCAGTGATGTGTATGCGAAATTGCTATGTGTTGTGTTGCTTTGACATGTGTCCACTGCCATTTTCCCTAGGCGGAGACCGAACATTGACCGCCCATACCAATTGCTGGCGGACATGGACGATACAGAGGTCATTAGGAAGTTTCGGCTGGACAGGCCAACCCTGCATCGACTGTGTGCCATGTTGGAACCCCATCTCCGTCCCCGCAGGGTGTATCCGACAGCTGTCACCCCCACGGCTAAGGTGATGGCCGCCATGCATTTCTTCGCCACTGGGTCATTCCAGCACACAGTGGGCAGTGGAGGAGGGATGTCCCAGCCCATGTTCAGCAAGGTGCTGAGGGATGTACTGGCAGCCATGATGCTGTACCAAAACAGGTACATCCGCTTCCCCAGGGCTCGTGAATTGGCGGCAGTGAAGGGTGCATTCTATGCCCTTGGCAGAATCCCACACGTCGTTGGAGCCATTGACTGCACACATGTTGGCCTTGTTCCACCACAGGCCACTGAGCACCTGTACCGCAACAGGAAGCACACGCACTCCCTGAATGTGCAAGTGGTGTGCCTTGCGGACATGGTGATCACCCACGTGTGTGCAAAGTTCCCAGGCTCGGCCCATGACGCACACATAATGCGCAACAGCATCTTGCCACGACTGATGTCCAATCTGCAACAGGATCGTGGCTGTATTGTCGGTGAGTATGTGGAGTGGTGTGGCATGCTGGTTGTGCGATGCTGTCCCCTGTCCAGTTGGAATAGCAACGGTTCTCTGTGTCCCTCACACCCAGGTGACTCTGCGTACCCGAATGGGGCATGGCTGCTCAGTCCATTGAGGAATCCTCGCACCCCAGCAGACGATCGCTACAATGAGGCACATGGGAGGACCAGACGTGTGGTCGAGCGTACCTTTGGCCTCCTCAAGTCCAGGTTCAGGTGCCTGGACCGCACCGGGGGTGCGCTGGCGTACTCCCCACAGAAGGTGTGCCAGATAGTGGTGGCGTGCTGCATGCTGCACAATCTGGCCATTCGGAAGCAGATCCCCCTCATCGTGGATGACGGAGATCAACCAGGGCCCCAGCCCGCAGACCAGGACAGCTCGAGTGAGGAGGACAGCGGAGAGGAGGAAGCTGGTAATGTGCGGCAGCAGCTCATCGCCCACTACTTCACTTGACGGTGAGTGTCCATGTACGACGGCTGATGTGGCTGTGTCTGTGCAGGTGTGTGTGTGCTGTGTCAGGGTGGCCGTTTGTTCACTGCGTGCTGTGTGTCAACGCTCCATGGCCAGGGTAGTATGCCACTGTTGGTGGCTGTGGCATTGTGCCCTATTGCTCTGTGCGATGTGTGTACATTGCTTGTAGTTGTTGACATGTACTGTGTGATGGGTGTGTGACACACTCATTGAATGTGCTCCTGTTCTGTCTCCCACCCCTAGGTCCCTACAGGCCCTCCGGTTCCATTGCCATGCCACGCATCAGGTGCCTTTCCGCCCAAGGTGGCCGTTGTATTCTGTACAAATAAAACACAGGGCACAAACAGCAGTTTGTGTAAGAGGTGCATTTATTTCAAACTGTGACATGTGATTGTGTGCGAGGTGATGACAAAAGTGGTGCGTGCAGTGACAATGAGCTGTCGGTCACGGCTGCGTGATGCTCAGGGTGTACCCACTTGTTCCATGTCCATGGTCCAACAGACACATGCCATCCAGATGGCTGTGTGGAGTGGGATCGTAGTCCAAGTCAATGCAGTGGGTGGTCAAGGAAGGCTGGCTGGCTGCCTCACTTGCGTCTTGAGCGTGCGTAGTCCTCCCGGGAGATCTGTTTGTACTTCGGACGGCCCCTTCCACGTTTGGGAGGGGGGTGTGTGGTGGCGACCTGCTGGTGGGGGGTGAGGTGTGCTCACTGGCTGTGGACGCAGGGGTACTGGACACTGCTGCTCGACCCTGCGCCCCGGCAGGTGGTGGCGGTGGTGGAGCTGCTGTCCCTGGCTGTGACCTCACCGCCACCACCAGCTGGCCCATGAGGTCCACGAGTTGGCCCATACGGGCGTCCATGGACCTCAGCACCCCCAGCACCTCCCGCGTGTCTGAAGCAGACCTGACCCATTGTTCTTGGGCCTCTTCATAGGCCCCAAGGACTCTGGCCATTTGAGGCAGGGCATGGCTCCCAGGGGAGACTTGCGTTTCCCTGACCCTGCTCCTCCTACCAGTACTGCTGCCACCGGCCTGCCCACTAGCCACATTGCTCACCACGGTCCTCGCTGTGGCTCCCAGGGTGGATCCAGTCGGCCGGGCCACCACCTGCGCTGGGGCTGGTGCCAGCGAAGACGTGGTGGTGGTGGCGGCGGTGGTGGTCGGTGCGGCGATGGTGGCGGTTGCGGCAATGGTAGTGGCCGCAATGACCGTGGGTGTGGCCGCAATGACCGTGGGTGTGGCCGCAATGACCGTGGGTGTGGCCGCAACGACAGTGGCAGCAGGGGGCTGGGAATGTTCAGCAGCCCTGGATGATGGGTTGGTGGGTAGGAGGGGTCCTGGGGAGCGGCTGGGCCCTGCCACACCAGATGGGCCTGCTTGGTGGTCCGTGTCCGAAGAGGAGGACAGATCCTCCACATCCGTGTGTCCTCGTTGGGGGCTTGTAGGCTGGCTGTGCTGGCTGCTGTCTCCATCCCCAGCATCCAGCAGTTCGTCACCTGTGGAGAGAATGAGATTTGTTATTGTGTTGCACCTGGCGAAGTATGTATTTGTCGTCTGACATTAACAGTTCGTGCAATCTCGTACATGGGTTTCCCGGAGGCGTGTGTGTGGCTGTAGCATTTGTAGTAGTGTGTGCTTGACAATGGGACTGTGTGCTGTGCACATGTGGCATGGGACGGATTGGCCATGCCGATGGGTGTGTTGCTGTGCCCCTACTTATTGTGACTCTGGTGTATGCGGGCTCCTGGCCCATCCTGGGTCTGGTTTGTACTTTGCTTTTGGTGTTCAGATGGGACGCTTAGGAACGCATATGGCAACATGGGGGCCATGCCCCAGATTCGCATTTGGGATGGAATATGCTTTTGGGGTACATGCTGTGAGCCATGGGTGCCGAACGTGACATGTGTTGTGGCAGCATGACAGTGCATGGTTTGAGGTGTGTGCATGCTTGACATGGCCTGCATATTTGCTGTCTGTTGTGATTACTGGACATGGCATTGGACGCATCGTTATGAGTGAGTGATGGTTGTGTGCCAGCCAACGTATTGCAGTTGTCCCATCTCCTTGGTGTGCGTGCTGCCCTGTGCCATGTGCATCACTGCAGTGCTCGGGGGTGTGGCCCATGTTGTGTGTTGTTGCTCACAGTGTGTCGTGCGCTTCATTGACTTCTGGCACATGGTTGGTCATGGGCATGTATCTTAGCGTGACTGCTGTATGTGTGGCAGCTGTGCGGATGACATGCCTTTCATGAGACTGGGGCTGACGGATGGGATGGATGGTATGTTGTATGTGCATGGTGTGTCTGTGTGTTTGATGGGTTCAGTGGTGTTCGTGTGCATTTATGTTGTTCCGCTCTGTTGCGTCTAGTGTTGTTTGTCTTACATAGGCGTAGTTGTGGGGTGTGTGGTTGACAGGCAGTAGGGGCTACATGGACAGGACTTCAATGGTGTTTCGGTTGTGTGTGATGGGTTGTACAGTGGCTGCTGTGTGGTACTATATTCAGTGTGGCTTGTGCATGCAGACGTGGCTCCTTGGGTGTTGCTGTGTTTGTGATGGGTCATGTGGGGTGTGAGTCTGTGGTTCATGTCCGTGTGCACATTGTTCACTTGTTCGTGACGGTGGGCGGTGCTGCGTGTTCGTCTGCTACGTGACATGTCCCATGTGTTGGTCGGTGTTACGGTCCTCATGCCTCCAGTAATCCAGCCCTGTCCAGTTTCCCACCTGCAGGTTGTTCGTGCGTGCACTGTACTGGATGCCACATGGTTCTAAGCGGGGGTGCTCCATGTTGCAGGTCTGTGGGGGTGGGGGGGTGTTGTGGGTCGTGGTGGTGGCTGGACACCCACTGACACCGATTGCTGTGGACCGTGATGTCTACCTTTCGGCTGTCGTTGTGCACTGCGGTGGCTGACACGTGGCTGTGGGGTGTGGGGGATGCTCCTCCTTGCTGTGCTGTGGGACTAGGGGCCTGGTGTGTTTTGTACTTGGGCTGTCCACCCTCCCACCCACTGCACTTTGTGTTCCTGCCACTTACCTGTTACTTGTCGGTTAGTGCAGCTATGGCGGACACATGGGTGTGGTGGGTGCTCGTTGTGGCGCTTCTGGCATATTTGGGGACCTGTTGGTGGTTACGTGGCTGGCTGAGTGTACACATGTCCCCACGCATCTTACAGTTGTTCGGTTTGGGCTGTGTGTGGTGGTGTCTGTTGCATGTGTGTGTGATGTGTTGTGTATTGTGTGATGGACATGGGGGTGTTTGTCCCTGGGAGCTGTGGCATGGTGGTAGTGCATGTGAGTACATAGCGGTGTGCTGGTATACATTAGTTTGTACTTACCAGCCTCCACTCCCCCTGCTAATCCGGCGAGGATCTCGGGATGTATGATGACTCGCACCTTCTCCTCCCACGCTTTGAAGGTCTTGAAGAGCGCGGGATTCCCTCCGCCAGTGACGGCAGCCAGCTCTCTGTTCTTGCTCTCCTTCTTCTTGACCAGGCTTTTGACGTCATTCCACCGTTTGTTTATTTCGACTCTGTTCCTGGGCAAGGTCCTGACTGCATTGACCTGGTCTACGATCCGGTTCCACATTCTCTTTCTGGTGGCTAGTGGTGTGTGCTGGACCAGGTTCCCATAGATTTGTGGGTGCACCTTGATGATCTCGTCGACCATGACCGTCAGCTCCATGGGCGTGAACTTGGGCATTCTTTGTGGTGCCATGGTGTTTGTGGTGCTGGTGCGGTGTGTGTTGTGTAATGTGCAGGGGGTTTGTGGTGCCGGTGTTTGGTGGTGGTGGTGGTGGTGGTGGTTGTGATGTGTGCGTTTCTGTGGTGTGCTGCTGTCCTTGCTGTGTCACTGTGTCCTCTCCTCTCCTCTCTAGTTTGCAATGTTGCAAGGGGTTGTGGTCTGTGGGAGTGCTGCTTTTGTACTTACCTATGTGGGTGTGTCCTCATGGTCTGTTGTTTTCAGGTGTGTTGTGTCTGGGGTTCTGGCCTTTGTAGTTTTTGTTTGTCCAGGGGGTGTTTTCGGGATGTGTACTGTGCTTGTGTATTTGTGCGTGCCTTGCTGTGTGGACTTGTTGGCCATGTTGTGTGCGATTGTTTTTGTCAGCGGATGGTTTCTGTGCAGGGACGTGGGCGCCATGGCTTCTGCCGTGTCGGTTCTCATCGGCGTTGTTTGCGCTGGCGGGCGGTATATTTGTAGTTTTCCCGCGCTCATGGCGGTGCGATCGTAATCTCACGTGCGGTGTGTCGGGCGTGAGGGCGGGCGGTTTTGTGTTGTCGTGCGTGTTTCCGTCCGTGGCGGGCGGTTTGACTCCGACTCGGACGATGGCGGGCGGTATCTTGTGTGATTTTTCCGCCGATGGCGGTTTTCGGTTTGTGTAATCGTAATGGCGTGGTCGGTGTTCAGACGGTGTGTGCGGGCGGATTTTTGCCGCTTCCATGCCTGGCGGATTTTTTTACGCCGGGTATCGTAATGGGCCCCTTAGTTTTCAATTAATATCTCCAAAACTACTGAATAGATTTACACCACATCACAAAAAGCACACTTTCTGGACCATGAGCTAGCTGTCTGCCAAATTTGGTGTAATTCTGTTCATCGGTTCTGGCTGCAGTCACGTTCAAAATGTTTGTGGGAATTTACATGGGGTAATTGTGTTTTGAGAACCCCCTTTTTCTCGGCTCATGCTTAACAGATCACCCCAAAACTTTCCAGACAGTGGCTGAAGTGAGCGTCACATTTTTGGTAAATCGTTTGAGAAGATTCATCAACTGGCGCCAAAGATATAGGCCTGTCAAACAATGCTTTCCTATTTCCTAACTATAACTCCCTACTGCGCCAGAGAGTTCTCCAAACCTTCAGTGAAGAAAACACCACTTGCAGCAAATGAGTTGCAATTATTTCATTCTAATTCGGCATAACGCATCAAAGCATTTCGGTCCTTCATGTTGTTTAAATGTGGCAGGCTTGATGGCATGCAATATCGTGACCAAGGTCCTTGAAGGACCAAAGCATGTTGATGCGTTATGCCGAATTAAAATGAAAAAATTGCAACTCACTTGCTGCAAGTGCCGTTTTCTTCACTGAAGGTTTAGAGAACATTTTTTACTTTATGAGCGTGTGGGCTGTCACGCTGTAACAGACACCAACCACATTTTGGAGCACGCCGACACAGCTGTGTTAGAAAAGGGTATGTATGTATATATAGGTGTGTGTGTATAAATATATATATATATACAAACTCCTCCCCATGAAAGGAACGACGACGCAATGTCTTGACAGTTCAAAACAGGGTTTAATCAGCGGCTGTGTCGGACGTGTTTTGCCTGAACCAGCAGGCTTGTTCACCAACTTTGTTTTGCCAGAGACCGTCATTTTTATGCTGTGCATGTGACTCAATCACGTGAAAACTACAGATGCAGTGGATTAGACAACAGACTCGTAGTTTTTTAATACAAGGCAATCCCCACAAACGTGGAAACAAATGATCAAATAATAAAATGCTAAATAACGCTATTATATACACATTGAGCATCATAAATTCATTTCTTAATTATTAATTTCAAAATTTCTATAATTAAACTGCGCAAATACCCAAATGGGCATACATTGCCTCATGTGCTATGGTACTTCTAATTTAGCCCCAGTGGGCATATCACTTTTGTTGTCCAATACCATTCACGACCATGTAACTTTTCACGATAAAGTGCAAAAAAAGTGCTTTTACCTACATTAAAACAATCTAACAAAAACTAAATGTCCGACTGAGTAGTTGAAATAGTATGTATTGTAGGTAAGTATAGACCTCAGGAGGCACAGTCAGCCGGCCGGTTATCATGCCGTACGCTGGATTATTATGGAGTACAGGCCGCATATCAGGAACCTCTAATTAATCAGTCCCTCAAAGTTAAAGCGGTTCCTTGGACCTACATACATTTTATATTGATTTTGGATACTTGGAATCTCCTATCTTTTGGGTGTGAGATCTCGCTACACATGTCCATTGCTCATCTGAGGCTGACTGTGCCTCCTGAGGTCTATACTTACCTACAATACATACTATTTCAACTACTCAGTCGTACATTTAAGAGCCCTGACGAAGTCCCCTCTGGCAATTGGGGACGAAACGCGTTGGCTGTGTGCCAGTTTTAAGATTTATTAAATAAAGAAGTAATTTTGGAACAAATTTGGTTGGATTGATTGACTCCGCAACGAGTGCACCTTCCATTTTTCGTGAACATTTGGCCACTATATACCTACCATATTCATTTTATGTAATTGTATACATAGCTGTGTAGAGGTATAGAACATATTATAAATGTTTGCATTCAACAGTAACTCTAGGTGCAAGTGATAATTGACTTGTATTCATTATACTCCACACAACTTTTTGGTTCCACAGAACAAGTTTCCAACAGAAAAAAGACTCGACATAGTAGATACTAAGGGGTCGATTCCGATTCGGGCCGAAAAAAGCACTGACCGACTCGGATCCGGAAAAAATACCGACCGACACGCACCCGTGGCGCCCGATACGCCAAGTACGATGCAAGGCGCGAAAAATCCGACCGACACGTAACGAAACCAAGCCGACCGACCGAGCCGCACGGAAAACAGCAATCCGGCCGGAAAAACACGCGAATCCAACCGACCGACACGCACCCGGAACAAATCCGACCGAAACGTACACGCGAACTCCAAACCGCTAAGTACGATGCAAGGCGCGAAAACCACGAGCGAGTCGGACGGAGGACAAGCCGTACGACCGACACGCATACAAAACCGAGCCGAAGCAACACAATACACCGCGACCGACGCGTACGCAGCATAGAAAACTGCACAAACACAGCGTGAACGAAACGGAAAACACCGTACGAGACCAATGCAGGGTCCGACTCGGTCACAAGAACGTTTCCAACATACACAAACAGCACAAAGGAAAATTCACCCAAAAAAAGGCCAAACATGCAATTACCAAGCCAATAAATACTGGGGGTGGGTGGGGACAGAGAACAAGGACACACCCACAACTCCACCTATATAAAGGACACAAATCACTACCATGAGCCTTTGCAAATGCCATTCCACTGCCAGCACCCAAGAGAAAGCAACCACACACCCACAGCTCATCCCTCACACAAGCCACACACCATCAGCACACCAACAAATACCTACCTCACATACACCCAGCAAAACACACACTCACACACCCTCACCTGCACACCAACACACACATCACCCACCATCACCACCCATCACCATGCCCCCCAAGAAGAATCCCAAGTTCCTAGATAGTGAATTGGAAGTCATGGTAGACGAGATCCTCAGGGTGGAGCCACAGCTGTTTGGCACTCTGGTCCAACAGACCCCCATGTCGCAGAAAACCAAGATGTAGGAGAGGATCATCAACAGGGTGAACGCCCAATCACCATGTCGGCGCACAAAGACGGACATCCAGAACAGGTGGTATGACGTGCGCAGGAGGGTACGGGACATGCTGAAGAAAGACTACATCAACAGCCAACACACCGGCAGTGGCCCTCCTGCCAAGCCAATATACCTCAGGCCCTGGGAGGAGAAGGTGCGGGCCATCCTTCCGCCAGTGAGCGTATATGGACTAGAGGACATCCCAGAGGCTGGTGAGTACACAACAAATGTACACAATATACTGCCACAAAACACACACACATCACTGTCAAGGGAGAGTCAAACCATGCACTCATAGCAATCACACAGCAACCAGAACAGAATCATCCCAAAATGTGTATGTCAGTCAGAGAAACACAACACATGCCATCAA
The DNA here is from genome assembly GCA_963921515.1 of Calotriton arnoldi. Classification (NCBI taxonomy): domain Eukaryota; kingdom Metazoa; phylum Chordata; class Amphibia; order Caudata; family Salamandridae; genus Calotriton; species Calotriton arnoldi. Next base: position 259,174 of record CAWUFW010013858.1, read on the forward strand.
AAAAGTCACATCCAACCGTGCCAACACATGTACAAACACAACCACAACTACAGCTAGGCAGTGGCACAAATAGAACTAACAAACACATCCACACATGTAGCCACCACAACAACACCAACACACAGTGAAGACCACTCAAAGGAAGGAATTCTGTGTATGCTGGCCAAGTCAGTGTAGCCAATAGCATCATGGGAGTCGCAGTCACACATATTGCCCGCCCCAAAACTGTCCCATCAACACCACCATGAACCATGCGCACATCACAGGGAGTGGAGAAGGACTCACAAGATGGCTGACACTGGCTACTGCTGTGGGGAGCACAAGGCCCTGCTGCCAACTGTGCACCAACAAACAGCAGGACACCACTGACTGACATCCTGAGAGACAACTTACACTCCCTGCAATGCAAGCACAGTCCATGGTGGGATATCTGGCTGGCTGGGTGGGTGGGAAGGAGGACTTGCAGCACTAACCATAGTCACAAGCACCTCCCTCACACACACCCCAACACAAACTCCACAGTACCCACCTGGTAGAATGCAATGCCCTCCATCCTAACACAAGATCCCACAAAGCACCACCACCCTGGGTTATGTTGTGTGAAGCACAGGGACACTCTTGGGACTCTTAGCCAAACAACTGCCAGGACAACACTCCCAGCCATCCTGTCAGCACAGCCAGCCCACCCCACAGGGAAGCAGAGTCAAAAGGAAGGAAGCATGGGCATGCTGGGAAGGGGGTGGAGGCAATAGCATGATGGGAGTCGTAGTCACAGACATTGCTCAGCCTCACAACTGGCCCATCAACACCACCCTGAACCATGCTCACATCACAGGGAGTGGAGAAGGGCTCACAAGATGGCTGACACTGGCTACTGCTGTGGGGAGCACAAGGCCCTGCTGGCAACTGTGCACCAACAAACAGCAGGACACCACTGACTGACATCCTGAGAGACAACTTACACTCCCTGCAATGCAAGCGCGTTCCATGGTGGGATATCTGGCTGGCTGGGTGGGAAGGGGGACTTGCAGCACTGACTATAGTCACCAGCACCTCCCCTCACACCCCCCAACACAAACTCCACAGTACCCACCTGGTAGAATGCAATGCCCTCCATCCTAACACAAGATCCCACAAGCACCACCACCCTGGGTTATGTTGTGTGAAGCACAGGGACACTCTTGGGACTCTTAGCCAAACAACTGCCAGGACAACACTCCCAGCCATCCTGTCAGCACAGCCAGCCCACCCCACAGGGAAGCAGAGTCAAAAGGAAGGAAGCATGGGCATGCTGGGAAGGGTGGTGGAGGCAATAGCATGATGGGAGTTGTAGTCACAGCCCTACATCCCCCACCACATGGCCCAGCAAGCTCACACTCACGCATGCACATCCCACAGAGAGTGGAAAGGCCCATCAAAGATGTCTGACATTGTTGCTGTGTCGTGGGGAGCACAAGGGCATGCTGGGTACTGCACACCAACCAACAGCAGGACACCACTGTCAGCCATCTTGCCATTGCCCTCACACCCACACCCACTGAACTCCACACAAAAGCAAGTAAGTATGGGAATGCTGGCAAGTGGGGTGGAGGCAATGGCATGATGGGAGTCGTAGTCACAGACATAGCTCACCCCCACAACTGTCCCATCAACACCACCCTGAACCATGCTCACATCACAGGGAGTGGAGAAGGACTCACAAGATGGCTGACACTGGCTACTGCTGTGGGGAGCACAAGGCCCTGCTGCCAACTGTGCACCAACAAACAGCAGGACACCACTGACTGACATCCTGAGAGACAACTTACACTCCCTGCAATGCAAGCACGTTCCATGGTGGGATATCTGGCTGGCTGGGTGGGAAGGGGGACTTGCAGCACTGACTATAGTCACCAGCACCTCCCCTCACACCCCCCAACACAAACTCCACAGTACCCACCTGGTAGAATGCAATGCCCTCCATCCTAACACAAGATCCCACAAGCACCACCACCCTGGGTTATGTTGTGTGAAGCACAGGGACACTCTTGGGACTCTTAGCCAAACAACTGCCAGGACAACACTCCCAGCCATCCTGTCAGCACAGCCAGCCCACCCCACAGGGAAGCAGAGTCAAAAGGAAGGAAGCATGGGCATGCTGGGAAGGGGGTGGAGGCAATAGCATGATGGGAGTCGTAGTCACAGACATTGCTCAGCCTCACAACTGGCCCATCAACACCACCCTGAACCATGCTCACATCACAGGGAGTGGAGAAGGACTCACAAGATGGCTGACACTGGCTACTGCTGTGGGGAGCACAAGGCCCTGCTGGCAACTGTGCACCAACAAACAGCAGGACACCACTGACTGACATCCTGAGAGACAACTTACACTCCCTGCAATGCAAGCACGTTCCATGGTGGGATATCTGGCTGGCTGGGTGGGAAGGGGGACTTGCAGCACTGACTATAGTCACCAGCACCTCCCCTCACACCCCCCCAACACAAACTCCACAGTACCCACCTGGTAGAATGCAATGCCCTCCATCCTAACACAAGATCCCACAAGCACCACCACCCTGGGTTATGTTGTGTGAAGCACAGGGACACTCTTGGGACTCTTAGCCAAACAACTGCCAGGACAACACTCCCAGCCATCCTGTCAGCACAGCCAGCCCACCCCACAGGGAAGCAGAGTCAAAAGGAAGGAAGCATGGGCATGCTGGGAAGGGGGTGGAGGCAATAGCATGATGGGAGTCGTAGTCACAGACATTGCTCAGCCTCACAACTGGCCCATCAACACCACCCTGAACCATGCTCACATCACAGGGAGTGGAGAAGGACTCACAAGATGGCTGACACTGGCTACTGCTGTGGGGAGCACAAGGCCCTGCTGCCAACTGTGCACCAACAAACAGCAGGACACCACTGACTGACATCCTGAGAGACAACTTACACTCCCTGCAACGCAAGCACTTTCCATGGTGGGATAACTGACTGGCTGGCTGGGTGGGAAGGAGGTCTGGCTGTCAACCAAACACAAGCAATGCAGACCATGTTCACACCCCAGAAAATACATAGAAATGCCCAAATAATGCAGGACAATGTGCCACACCAATATCAACCCCTGACTGTGACGACTTAGGACAATGCAATGTACAGGCCCGCACCCAGAGGCACAGTCACAACTGTCATGTGTGTCAACCACTGATGCCTGCAGAAACATGACATACATTGTTTGTGTCTCCCAAAAACAGGTGATGATGGGGACACAGCAGCAGACGCTGAGGCGTCCCAGTCCCAGGCTCAAGAGGATGCCGAGCTCACTGGCGTCGTACAGCCTCTGTCCTCCTCGGACGATGAAGAACAACCTGGCACATCCGGTACAAGTCAACATGCAGCACCAGCAGGACCACCAGCTGCAGCACCAGCAGGACCACCAGCTGCACCCCCTGCACCCACCCCTACAACGACTGTCACCACGAATACCATCCCTGCCGACATGGACAGAATAAGGGGCAACACCAGCACAGTGACCCTGGACCAACCTGGGGCCATGGACACCACCACCACCACCAACCCCCAAGGTGGACCAGGGTTATCTGTGCGTGCCACTGCACACACTGCACATGTCAGCAGGGGTGGTGGGAGGGGTGGGAGACAGAGGTCGCTGCTTGCAGACGTTGCTGGTGTGCATGACGACCCACAACTGGTACGCATAGCTGATGCGTACCAGTCCAGCACCGGAGAGCTCAGCCAGGTAGTGGGGCTCCTCAGAGACATTAAACAGCAGCAGGCTGCCCATCATGCCCGCTTGGACTCCCACATGTCCCACGTGGAGTCACACATGTCCCGTGTGGACTCACACATGTCCCGCGTGGAGTCCAAGTGGGATGCACTGCATGAGATGACGGCGGTGCACAGGGACATTTTACAATGCCTCCGCCAGATGAACAGCAACCAGTCCACACCTCCCTGTGTGCCAACAACATCTGGTGCCGAACAAACTGCAACTGCCACAGGGAGGGAGGAGGACTCTGGCGGAGAGTCCCCTGCACCGCAGCAGCCTGCACTTGAGGGCCCCCCCAAGAAGAGGGGTCGTCCGAGGAGGGAAAAGTGAGAGGCCGATGGCCAAGCGCAACTCCCAGGAAGCCTGAACCTGTTCTGGATGTTCGCCTTTGTGCACAGACTGTTCACCCTGTTGACGGCAACACTACTCCCACACATTGCATGGGGAGTACAAGTTGGACCAATGTGTCAGACAACTGTGGCCCCGATACTGGGGATCCTGTCTACCCAGACTTTCAATTCACCTAGGAACTTGGGATTGCAAGATTCATGTACAGCACAACCCATCCTATGCACTATTAACACAAATGTATCACAATAAACACACTAATACACCATACTTGCCTCTGTCGTGATTCCAACGTGGGTGCTGTTATGGGGATGATGAACTGCAAAATTACACTGTGTATGCGAACTGCAACAGCAAGGACAACACAGGTATGTGAGTACAGGCAACGTGACACACATGAGGGAGACACACCACCAGGGCTACACGACACATACACACCTAGGCCATCTGACTCATTGCCTACACTGATGTTGCCAGGGAAGACGGTGCAATGCACAGACACCACACCCATTCCCAGTTGTAGTCAAGTAGCCCACAGGTGCAGTAAGCAAATGGCAGTCAAATGTGTGACCACAGACAACGCACATCACTAAGTGAAGCACAGGTTTATTACACAGTAGCAACATGCCGTAACCACTACAGATGCAAGGTAACCCCACCTGGTAGCGGGCACACAGTCAACAACTGTAGACGGAAGGAAGTCCATGGGTGTGGCGCACATCACCTGTAGGGACACAACAGCTACCAGCCTGGAAGTGCGATCACGTCGTCGGTGGACACAGTTGACCAAACGAATCTGAAAGTACCCTGTGAAGGACAGAAATGACACACAGTCAAAAGCAATGGAGTACAGGACAGAACAGCAAAACTCATGCACAATACATGTTACAAGATACCCACCCAGAACCAAGTTAGCATGTCAACACTGTTGGGGAGTACAGCCCACCTGTAAGCACACATCGCAACACACATCCAGTCAAGTAGCCCATGGACACACTCCAACAGCACCAGAGCACCACCCACACATCATGCCAACTCACATCATTGACATGACACCTCAGGATACTCACATTCAGCTAAAGAAGTTGGTGATGAGCTGTGTGCGGACATCACCATCACCATCATCATCATCATTGTCACTGGCATCGTGGTCCAGGCCAGGATCCTCCACAGGTGGCAGATGTTGGTCATCGTCATCCTGGATGAGAGGCAACTCCTTCCGCACTGCCATGTTGTGGAGCATGCAGCAGACGATGATAATCTTGCACACTTTCGCAGGGGCATATGGGAGGGACCCTCCGGTCTTGTCCAGGCAGCGGAAGCGGCTCTTCAGGAGACCAAAGGTCCGCTCAATCACTCTCCTGGTCTGACCATGTGCCTCATTGTAGCGCATCTGGGCAGGTGTCACAGGGTTCCTGAGGGGTGTCAGCAACCACGGCATGTTGGGGTATCCCGAGTCACCTACGGCCAGACAAGTGCACATTAGCTGACTTGGAAAAGTGGGCGGAATACTACAGATCAGATCACACACAATGGCACAAAGTCAGTACACACCGACAAGCCAGGCACGCTGGTTCTGCATCTGTGCCATCATCCTGGGGATGCGACTACTCCTCATCACAAAGGCATCGTGTGCTGAACCAGGGAAACGGGCACACACGTGTGTGATGGTCATGTCTGCAAGACACACCACCAGTGCATTGACCGAGTGGTAGTGCTTGCGGTTCCTGTAGGCCTGCTCCTGGGCCTGTGGTGGTACCAAAGCCACATGTGTCCCATCAATGGAGCCAATGACATGCGGCATCCTCCCCAGGGCATAAAAGTCACTCTTCACATCAGTGAGTCGTCGCAGTCTAGGGAAATAGATGTACCGGTTCAGGAAGAGCAACATTGCCGCCAAAACATCGCGGAGCACACGGCTGAACATGGTCTGTGACATCCCACCAGCAGACGCCACAGTATGTTGGAAGGTACCGGTGGCAAAGAAGTGTAGGGCTGCCATCACCTTCACCGTGGGGGTCAGCGCTGTAGGATACGGCCGGCCAGGCTGCAAATGTGGGGACAACTGCACTGCCAAATCCTCAATCAGCTGCCTGGTGAAGCGGTACCGTCGGATGCTGTCCCGTTCCACCATCGTTGCCAGGTCTGGGAATGGCCGATGGACAGCAGGAGCCCTGCAGTGCAGAGGAGAAGTTAGCAAGATCGTAAGTCACCCCACATATGCGGCATTGAACACACTCAAGATCCCAACATACATCATCATGAGGCACAACTACATGAAGTGTGCAGTACCGGAAGGACATGTATGGTACATACATGGCCAACATCTGTCAACACGGTCCTACAGGTGGCATCAATTTGTCCCAGGTTGGCCCATTGGATATCATGATGCCGTGTCACAGTCACCCCCACAGTGACATGTGAGGACAGATGTGCCCCAGGCACCACAGCTCAACGACAGGTACATTCCCAGGGACCCTGTAATGCCACATGGACACTGGCATCACCTGGAGTATCATGTGTACACCACAGCAAAACAAACATGACCCCCACAGGTAGTGGCCACACTTGCCATGGCAGGACAGACATGGACGTCTGTGACACACACGCACAACATCAGAGTCCATGCACACACAACGTGGATGTGGAGACTGTCTCCTATTGTGCACATGAAATCAGAGACATTGTAAACACTACATGCACAAAGACTGTGGAGGTCCATCACTATTGTGCCACTGGGACACCCTGGCTCAAACATACCGTCCGACATGGGACTCACGGGGTATGTGACATGACATACACAAACACCACTGTGAAATGTGACCATGACACATGCACAGATATGAACAGTTGCACATCACAGTGGTCACGTACACGTAACACCCAGGATCCTGTCCCCATGAACATGTGCACAGCCTGGGGGTGGCTGCCCACAGGTGACACCCACAGGACAACATGTACACCAACATACACACAATAGGAAATGCAGCCTTACATGCCTTATGATAAGGTTTGGACAGGCTGTCGTGATGTAGGTGTGCCCCTCACTCCCTGGGAGCTATCTGTGTCTGGCATATGTCCATCTGAGACAGGCATGCTGACCTATGCCAGTCACATGTACAGTGATGCGTTGTACTGCAATGGACCGATCGGTGCCTCCGGCCGGCCCATTGCCTTCAATGTGTGCGGGTACGCGTTGTACCCCTGTGCGCGTTGAACTGCAATGGACCGATCGGTGCCTCCGGCCGGCCCATTGCCTTCAATGTGTGCGGGTACGCGTTGTACCCCTGTGCGCGTTGAACCGCAATGGACCGATCGGTGTCTCCGGCCGGCCCATTGCCTTCAATGTGTGCGGGTACGCGTTGTACCCCTGTGCGCGTTGTACCGCAATGGACCGATCGGTGCCTCCGGCCGGCCCATTGCCTTCAATGTGTGCGGGTACGCATTGTATCCCTGTGCGCGTTGAACTGCAATGGACTGATCGGTGCCTCCGGCCGGCCCATTGCCTTCAATGTGTGCGGGTACGCGTTGTACCCCTGTGCGCGTTGTACCACAATGGACCGATCGGTGCCTCCGGGCGGCCCATTGCCTTCAATGTGTGCTGGTACGCGTTGTACCCCTGTGCGCGTTGTACCGCAATGGACCGATCGGTGCCTCCGGCCGGCCCATTGCCTTCAATGTGTGCGGGTACGCGTTGTACCCCTGTGCGCGTTGAACTGCAATGGACCGATCGGTGCCTCCGGCCGGCCCATTGCCTTCAATGTGTGCGGTGCACGCGTTGTACCCCTGTGCGCGTTGTACCGCAATGGACCGATCGGTGCCTCCGGCCGGCCCATTGCCTTCAATGTGTGCGGGTACGCGTTGTACCCCTGTGCGCGTTGTACCGCAATGGACCGATCGGTGCCTCCGGCCGGCCCATTGCCTTCAATGTGTGCGGGTACGCGTTGTACCCCTGTGCGCGTTGAACTGCAATGGACCGATCGGTGCGCACCCATTGACAATGGGCTTGCCTGGCAACTGACGCGTTTTCAAATTTCGAACGAGTCGGTTGCTGGAAATTCAGTTGGTCACCCACAACAATGTTGCAAAATCATGTATGTCATGAAGTTGAAGATTTGAAGGATGCTGTGGGCGTGTTTAGGTGCTGCTATTCCATGGATTGGCCAGATTCAGAAGATGCAAACGACTTGGACCTATCACTTTGGACACAAGGGACAGTATCTGCCTCTCCAGCACATATATATTGCTGGCTGTTCCCCTGAGAGCCCACTTGCCTGCACTACATGCTCCAAGACGACATCTGCCACTGCACTGCTGCTGTCTCTGCCCCTCTGGACCCTGCAATGGCACGTACTGTGGAGAGAGCCCCAGCCTTCAGCCTTGAAGAGAACCAGGCCCTGCTGGACAGCCTACTTCCACAGTACAGCAAGCTGTATGGGACACCAGGGGAGCAGGTGAGTGTCCTGTGCACTGCCTTTCTGAATGTGCATTTTGTCAGACTAGCAAGGCTGAGAGTCTGCACGCCACTGGCTAGCAGGCTCACTGAGTAGTTGTCACCCCCATAGTGTGTAGTGACTTGCACTGGACAGGTATGGTGCAGTGACAGTGCTTCTGAACAGGGTTTTACTCCCCATGCAATGATACCATGTAGTGACTTCTGGAAAACTGTCCATGGGCAGCCGTGCACTGCCTGTGTACACCATGTGCCCCTGTGATTGCGACATGTATATGCAACTGTGTCATGCACGGATATGTTGCATGTGTAGTAATGGCCTTATCACTTTGTCATCCTGACAGGCTTCTGCCCATCGGAAGCAGGAGATATGGAAGGACATCGTCCGGGCTGTCCGGTCCGTGGGGGTCTACAAGCGCCGGATCCGCAACTGCCAAAAGAGGTGGCAGGACCTTCGGGGCTGGACCCGGAGGATTGCACGGGTCCAGCTGAAGCTGTCGCCTCCTCGCAGGAGGGGCGGAACACGGACCCTGACCCCCACATGCTCAGGATCCTGGCGGTGGTCTTTCCAGACCTGGATGGGCAGCTGAAGGCCAGAGAGCAGCAAGGAGGGGGTGAGTCAAAGACTGCACTGTGAACTCTGTCTAACATGCTATGTGCCCTCCTCGGGCCTGGTTAAACTGCCACAGTACAGCAGTCATGTTGTCCAGGAGCCATGTCCCTCTATTGTGCACTGCCCACTCCTCATCTGATACCCAGGTGTGGCCCTTACATGCAGGGGATTCTGTCACTTAGGACTGTGTCCTTGCAGTTTGCTTGACTCAAGGTGGGAGACAGCATCTGTTTCCCTGACTCTGTGGTGGGCATCATGGGTGGGTCCATTGCTTACACAATGCCTGTATTCTGACATGTATTCAGCGTGTTACTTTGATCTGTGGTCCAATTGCTGAGCTGATCCACCACATGTGGCTGGGGTATCTGGCACACACCCATGCTGCGGGTGGGAACAATGTTTGGGCCCCAGGAGTATGTATATGACGTGTGTCACACATACTTAGCCAGCTGCCTACAGTCCAGGGCTCATCCCTCATTCATGTGGGGCTGGACAGTCATGCCTACTCCAGGCCATACAATACACTCTGTACTCCCACTCCCGTGTATCAGCTGACACATTGTGCGCAGTGATTTGACCCCTCAGGTGTCTGCCTCTGTGTCAGTGTGCTGTGGATTAGTCGCCAGGACTGCTGTGGAGTTTCTTGGTAGGGGCTCAGCATGCCACTGGAGATGTGACCATAGGAGACAATACTTGTGTGACACATAGGTGTCTGATCAGCTGCCCATGCAGACTGGGGCATGTGAATGTGAAGTTCAGGCAGCTGTTCCCCATGCACAGCAGAGTGTGAGGGGCTCAGGTTCAGAGGGTAGTGTCACAGGTCTACCATATGTCCAATAGGTATGACCTGGACAGATGAGGGTTAAGAGGATGTGTTGTGGGGGGATGTACATGTGCACTTGTGCAGCTCCAGGACTTGCATTCCCCATGACCTACTATTGTGACACAGTGCAGAGTGTTGTTGCCTGGCTGCAAAGTCATACATCACTGAGACAGTGATGTATGACTTTGCAGTCATGCCTCCGCCATGGCATGTGTCTACTGATTGTTGAGCCTGCAGGGGAGTGACATGTGCTACATGCACACCATAGTGGCGCTGGCTATCAGGACATGGGTGCATCATGGTGTCTGTCGCTTGTATGCATCACATGCATTTCCTATTTGACTCTGGGCATCCCTTTCATCCGGAAACCTGTACTGACTCAGTGGCAAGAGCTGTGATGTGTCCACACCGTGTCCTCTGCACTGTCCAACTACTGTGTACTTGGTGCATGTGTCCACACTGGGGTGTTGCAATCCAACAGACACCAGACAGATGGGTGCAAGGCCATGTGGGATGTGAGTGCCATGCTTGGCATCAGACTGACAATTGGCTTCTCCTGTTCAGTTAGGGCACTTTTAGCAATGTACAACTAATGATGCCAGGGCTTGCTCTGTGATGTGCTGTGCTCACAGTGGTGTGTGCGTTATGTGCAGGTGACTGATGTCTGTCTGTTTCCCCATTGTTTGCAGATACATCCACGGCCACGGAAGGGGACAGCTCCACGGACCAGGAGGAGCCAGAGAGCCAGACTGGGTCAGCAGCCGAGGAGTGGTCGGAGGGACCCAGTGGCACGGAGGGCGAGGGGAGCCACACCGAGGAGTCCTCAGCAGCATCCACCTCAGCTGAGGACCAGAGCAACTCGGAGGATGACTCCCTTGTGGAGGCGGGTGTCAGCAGCCACCACACCCCAGCTAGTGTTGCTGTCCCCGCCACCACCAGCACCACCACCGCCCTCCCATCGGCTCCCATTCCCCAGGTCCGTGGAGGCTCCCATGTCCGGGAGCGTGTCTCCTTTGGGCCAGGCACCGCAGCCCCTGCCCCTGTGTCCCCTGCTGCCCTGAGTGAGGAGTCTGTGTACCTCCTTCGCCAGCTCCATGTAGGGCAGACAGCCATGCTGAGTGTCCTCCATGCGCACACCGCGCTGTTGACTCAGCTGGTGTCGTTCATGGAGGGCATCTCATCGGGCATGTCTGACCTACAGAGGGGCAATAGGTCCATGGACTCCTCCCTGATGGCAGCAGTGTCCCTCCTCAAACGGTCCCTCACCCCTCCTGCCTCTGCTCCATCCACACTCCCCAGCACCTTACCCATCCCAAGCACACACACACTGGCACAGGCACACACCAGCACACACACATCCAGCACACTGACACGCACGCCAATGACAAAACGCACACGCACGCACATTCAGGGGACTGAAGCCAGACTCACAGGGGATGGGGCCCTGGAACACACACACGCATCCACATGCACTGCGCAGTCCTCAGTTCCCTCTCCCTCCAAAGCACCCTCCCTTGCCTCACCTGCAACCCCAAAGTCACAGCAGCTCTTCCTCTGTGACCTCGGCCTCTTCCCCACCGATGAAGCTGCTCCAGCCTCCCGGGGGAAGAGGAAGCCCACCCACACGGAGCAGAGTGCCCCTCGCCCCCGGACACCCTCCCCCAGGTGCAGACGGACTGAGGCCCCCACCCGCAAGTCCCCACGGAGTCCTAAGAGCAAGACCCCGCCACTGCCCTGCAGCTCAAGCACCAGGTCTCCTTCCTCCATCCCTCAGGCCCCCACTCCACAGGTGCCCCCACCACACCCTGCCCCAGGTTCCCCCACCCACAGATATACCATCCCCAAGATGCTCCGGCCTTCTCCCCTGCCACTTGTTCTCCCAGCACCACACCCCCGCTGCGCTTGTCTGTGCCACTGATGTGGTGAGGGTGTCCTCCCCCTCTGTCCAACCCACCTTGCCTGTTCCCCATTCTCCTCCCCTGGAGGTAGGCACTGCAGTGGAGTCCACTACCGCCCTGTCTGACTTGGGCACTGCAGTGGCGGACCTGTCCACTGCATCTGCAGGGTCCACTGCAGTTGTGCCGGCACCCACGACATCTGAGTCATGCCCCCAGTTGTGCCGGCACACACCATGTCAGACACCTCCACTGCAGTTGTCAGTGGCTCTCCAGCACCCACCACCCCTTCCCTGACTCCCCCTGGTGAGCCCTGATCCTGTCCCTGCGGTGCCTGGCCTGCCCCCCGGTTGCCCCTCCTAGTGGATTGTCCCTGGTTTTGTGCAGGCATGCGTAGGGTGACATCTGCCAGTGTCACCCTGTTTGAACTTTGACAATGGACTGGCCATTGGCCTTTGCTCTTTTTTTCTGGACATCGTTTTCAATCAACACATATGCTGAATAAAGCAACTTTCTTTTCTCTAGTGCTCATGCTTCAGATGTACATGTTGTTGGTGCTGCTAACCATGCCCTTGCTGCAGTGATGGTGATATCTGGTCTCATGATTATGAAGTGTTACTGTGCAGGAACCCATGTGGTCCAGGGGAATGTGTCCTATCATGTGGTGTATCCATGTCATCCATAGCAGCATCTGAGGGTGTCATGTGTTCAGTATTTGGCAATGGGATTTCCTACTTACATTAGCAATTTCATATCTGTGGCTTCCACCCCTGCACATCTGTTGTGCCTTCCATTGTTGGATTTGTCTACTTCCCTGACCGTGTTGCCATCTCCACTGGACATGCAGGTTTGGGCATCAATGGGGAAGGACTCATCCGTGTAGTCAGTGCAACATTGCTATACAAGTGTGTTGGATCTGTGCTGATGATTCCGTTGGCACATCCATGACCAGGCTGATGTGATGGGAGCCCTCATTTGGTGCTAATTGTTGATTGTGTGACCAAGTGCTCAGCTGACATGATGGGGCCCTACTGAGGCAACATATGGCACAGCTTTCCTCACACAGGAGTGGAGTCCCCTCATGGCAGTGTGTACACGTGTGACATTGCCTGCGCCCAAGGTGTGTGTTGTATGTGCATGTCTGTGTGTTCACTTCCATTTATCTGCGCATGCTGTGATCCCTAGTGTTGTACCTGTTTGTGATGCTTGCTGACTTGAGCTATGTTCCCCCAAAGTCTTCTCCCTGTGTTCTCTGTGATGTGGGTGCATGGCACATTACTGGTCATCAGGGTGTCACCCATAGGTGTGTTTGCTGTCAGGGCTGAGTTTGTGTGCAGACGCAGATGGGTCACAGTCAGGTTTCCCCTTGGCACTTGTTGTTTGCCCCTGTCATGTGATTTTCAGTTCGTGTTATCTTTCAGTGATTGTGACACGTTGTGTGTGTGACTGCTGGCACTCCTCAGGGTCCGGGCTGCAATGTTGGTTGTTGTCTATGTGTGTTCTTTGTGGGTGACCTTGGCTTCTTCATTGGTGTGTGACTGTGGCTGGGATCCCATTGGTTGGTGTGGTATCGCCATCATGTCCATGTACAGCGTAGTGTGCAGTGTGTCAGACATTCAGGAGTCTTGTTGAGTGGCCATGTGTGATGTGTTTCTGCACCTTGGTTCCCACCCACCACCCTGGAATGGTCATGGGTGCATGTGCAATGTCACCAGTGCATGTGTACTTCACTGCTGCACATTGTTGGAGGTCGAGGGGTGTGGTCTTGAGTGTGTGCAGATGGGAGTCGTTGCCCAGCTAGTCCCCTGCCTCCATGTTGGCCTTGGCTTACTGGCCATGCTGATTGATTTGTGCTTGTGTAGGTGTGATGGTAGTTTGTTGCTCAGGACACCTGACTGTGGTTCACAGTGTGAACGACATTTAGCTTTGTCATCACAGTGGGATTTTTATTCAGCCCAGGGTCACCACATTGTGGGGGCCCTGGGGGTGGTGCTGTGGTGTGTCTGTGTCTTGCTGTGTCAGTTGTTGTTCCTACGTGCCTGTGTGACATGTGTGTTTTGTGCTCCCTCTCATCTGACAATGCCTGCTTGCCCACATAGGGGATTTGGATCCATGAGTTACCTTAGTGTGGCAGTGTATGCACATCTGTATGATTGGTATTCAGCTCTCCTCATGTGTTGTGTGGTTGCCTGGGGACACTGGCACCCCCACCCCTCACCTGCTGTGTATGATGACAGTGTTAGTCTGCCTGTTTGTGTTTGTGCATCTGCACCACTGCATTGGCATATCTTGGGTGTGCCATTGGCTGTATGTTGTTTGGTGTGTTTCCCCTGCTGTCCCTGGGACTCCTAGGTCATCGGTCAGCACAGTGATCATGGTTTGTGTGTCCCATTGCTGCCATGGTATGGTATCTGTTCACCTCACATCTGCTGTCTCCACAGGATATCTGCATTTGTGTGCCCATTGGTGCAAATATGTGGTTCTGCATTCTGATGGTCACTTCTGTCATTGTGTCATTGATGAATGTTGACGGTGTCAGCCCCCATGGGTGTTGTTTGTCTGCACATGGCCAAAGGAATGTCTCATTTGCACTGCAGTATTTGGCTCACCCAATTTATGTTGCAATGGGACACATACACTACTTTGCCACAGATGAGTTTTTGGTTCTGTGACCAGGAATGATCCATGCAGTTTGGCAGTTGCAGCTCTTTCTTTGTCAACACTTACCTTTTGGTCACTGTGATGATGGGGGTGTAGACCCCATTGCCACAATGGTCAAAATGTGCTTCAGCTATGGACCCCACACTTGCCTTTTGGTCACTGTGATGATGGGGGTTTAGACCCCATTGCCACAATGGTCAAAATGTGCTTCAGCTGTGGACCCCACACTTGCCTTTTGGTCACTGTGATGATGGGGGTTTAGACCCCATTGCCACAATGGTCAAAATGTGCTTCGGCTATGGACCCCACACTTACCTTTTGGTCACTGTGATGATGGGGGTTTAGACCCCATTGCCACAATGGTCAAAATGTGCTTCGACTATGGACCCCACACTTACCTTTTGGTCACTGTGATGATGGGGGTTTAGGCCCCATTGCCACAATGGTCATGGGCTGCTTGCATTGTGGGTGCCACACACATATATGTGTGGCACATGTGCTAGGGGGTCACATTGTATGTTCAAAGTCATGTTCGGAGTTGTAGGCATTTGACACAGCCTACACACGCTTGTCATGGTGGTGGGGGGATGTCTTTATCTTGCATTCCCTAGGTTGTGGTGTGCTTGTTGTGTCATGCATTGTCCATCCTATGAGTGGGGGTGGTAGTAGTGGTAGGCATCAAGCCCCCCTGGCTAAGGGTGGTAGTAGTGGTAGGCATCCTGCCCCCCTGGCTAAGGGTGGTAGTAGTGGTAGGCATCCTGCCCCCCTGGCTAAGGGTGGCAGTAGTGGTAGGCATCCTGCCCCCTGGCTAAGGGTGGTAGTAGTGGTAGGCATCAAGCCCCCCTGGCTAAGGGTGGTAGTAGTGGTAGGCATCCAGCCCCCCTGGCTAAGGGCGGTAGTAGTGGTAGGCATCCTGCCCCCTGGCTAAGGGTGGTAGTAGTGGTAGGCATCCTGCCCCCCTGGCTAAGGGTGGTAGTAGTGGTAGGCATCCAGCCCCCCTGGCTAAGGGTGGTAGTAGTGGTAGGCATCCTGCCCCCCTGGCTAAGGGTGGTAGTAGTGGTAGGCATCCAGCCCCCTGGGTGAGGGTGGTAGTGGTGGTAGGCATCCAGCCCCCCTGGGTAGGGGTGGTGGTGCGCATTCAGGCCCCTGTGTGCATATGTGGCATTGGTGATGGGCATCCCGCCCCTATGGTGCTGCTGTTGCTGGTGTAAGTATATTCAGCATCCCCGTGTGTGTGTGTGATGTGTCGTGTACGTGTTGTATGTGTTTTGTGGTTGGTGTCTGGCTTACCTTCTGCGCCGTACGCGTCCGTGCCTGTTCCGGTAGTAGATGTAGAATATTGGTATGATCGGGACGAAGGGATTCATGGTTGGTTCGTGTCGTTCGTCCTTCTCGTTGCTTCGCGTCGTCCTCGTCACTTCGCCTCGTCCTCGTCGGTGCCGTGTTCGTCTCGTAGCCGTGGATTGTGTTGTGGTGCGAATCGGAGCTTATGTGCGCCTCTCCCGGATGCTTTGATGTGCCGTGCGTAGCGACGGGTTCGGCGCGTACGGGAAGCGCATCGTACTTGTCCGGCCGGACGGGGCTGCATTTTTCCTTCCGTGCGACTCGATTCGGCGTTTCCGGATTCGCCTCGGTCGGAGAACAGGACCTGGTTTGGGTGAGTACGGCTCGGCCGGATTTTTGCTGTTGTGCGCATCGTACTTGCTCGTTCGGTGTACTGTACGGATCGGTCGGGAAACAGGCTTTCGCATGGCTTTTTCCCGACCGAATGGTGTTGGGTACGCCTCCGACCGAGATCGGAATCGGCCCCTAAGTTTTGTAAGCAGCCTTGATTTATTAGACATAATTGTTTCATCATGAACATTTCTACATTACATAGAAGAGTGTGTGCACTAGGTACTAACCTATATATGTGTGCTTGTTGTGCTTCAGAAGTTGGGTTATCTGTAAAGTTTTTACCACAGTATGAAGGGTGCAGGTAGTATGATCTTTTGCACCTTCAGAGTGTGGTTATTTTTAGGAAATAGTTTCTTCTTTGACAACTGTTGCACATAATGTACACTGTTGTTAGCAGTTTCTTTTGATACTCTGTGGTGTATTTCTAATGAGTCTTTCACTGTTTGGAAACAGTGTGGTATAGAATGAGCTCTCTCCATACAGTAAACATTGTTTACAGTTCTCTACTGATAGCAATTGAGGGCTAGATGTACGACCCTAAATTGCATGCACAAATGGGTTTGCGACCCGTTTGCGCATGCAAAATGTTACAGGGCCATGTACAATTCCTTAATAACGAGTCACAATTTATTTGCGACTCGCTAATTAGGAATTGAGAATTGCTATTAGGAAGGGGCGTGCCAAGGGATTCCCTTCCTAATAGCGAGTCTCTACCCTATGTAAGAATGTTTTGTGTTCAAAATATTTTATTAGAATTTTTGATAAGATATAACATACAAAAAAGAGCACCGAAAAGGTACAAATATTAAACCAAAAATACAATATGAATAAAGATAAACATTCTAAGTTATATTTAAGAAATTCAAGATTATATTATAAAGTACCTACAAAATTAAATGATATCATCGCAATAAAAAATAAAGGACAACAGCATACATTTATAATAACAGATTACAGAGCTACTAAAGCTAAAAGTCAGACCATAAAAAGATATATTTAAACTTGTACATATTATGGATTCAACAATAAATACTCATCAATTAGTTTCCAGAAATTTAAATAGTTTGGATTATTATGAATAATACCAGATAAAGTCAAATTAGCACCCTTTCTTGTAAAAATAATCCACGTTGGGCCTTGTGTGTGGATGTTATTCTTGGGCCACCTGTTGTCGGTCCCCGGGCTCTTTGGTGTTCCGTTTCATATGTCTTGTTCATATGTGCAGGGTGGTATGGGTTTTTCAGTGTGGTACTGGCGTTCCTCTTCCCGAAGGAGCCCTGCTTCTCCTAGTTGGTGTTGCCGCCGCTGTGTGCTACGCCATGTTTGTTACACTGGGGTGTGTCCTGCTGTTGCGTGACTTCACTGACATGTGTGCGTCGGTTGTGTGGCGTTGGGTGTTGTCCGTGAATTGGGCGTTGGGGACATGTCTGTGGCAGGCCTGTCACGTGTCATGTGCGTTCGGGTGGGGCTGATGTGTGTGCTGCTTGGTTGTGTCCCTGTGTCTGTGTGCGACGCATGCATGGCGCTGCGGTTGGCCTCTGCGTTGTGCGCATGTGTGGCGGCGTCATCGGCGCTTTGGGGCCGTGACGGGGTGGTTGGTTCCTAGTCCCAGGTGGTGTGTACACATGTGTTCCGCGATGTTAGGATTTGGCCTGTGTGTCATATGTGGATGCAATGGTGGATGTGTAGTGTACACGCGCTGGTGGGGGTTGTCCGCTTTTCCGCCCTTGCACTGTGTGCGCTGTTTGCGTGCACTTGTTGTGTGTGTGCCTACCTGCGTCTCCGCGGTACGTTGCGTCCTTGGTGGTGCATCAGCAGAAGCATGGGAAGGGCCTGCAGTGCTGGATTCATGCCCGGGTGCCGCTTCTTCGTTGTCCATGCTCTGCGTCCGTGTTACCGCCTCTCTTTCACGTGCGGTGTCTCTTAGCCGTGGGAGCCGTTTGTTTGCGGCATCGTAATTTATACGCCGGGCGGGACGTGTTTCGTCGGACGGTGTGTGTCAGTTGGGCTGCGCCGCTACGTGTACGGGCGCACTTTGATGGCGGACGGTGTTGCTGGCTTGCCGGCGGTGTTTGGCCTGCTTTTCGCATCGTAATTGGGCGGGCGTGTGGACTGCTGCGTGCCGGCGGTAACTGGTGGTTTTTGCATCCGCCAGCACAGCGGTTGTGCTTCCGCCCGCCATCGTAATGGGCCCCTTTGTAGCTTAACCGAGGCGTTTTATTATTCCAAATAAATTTAGACAAAACTTTGTCTATATCCTTTTAATATTTGAGAGAGAGTTGAATAGGTATCATTGAAAAAATATAAAACAATTTAGGAGCCAAAATCATTTTAACCGCATCTATTCTTCCCCACCAAGATAAACACAAAGAGGACCACTTATGAATTTTAACCTTGATATACGCCAAAGTAGACTCAAAATTTAGAGTCAAAGTTTGTTTTACGTTTTTAGCAAATAGTATACCTAAGTATTTAAGTTTATCTTTTTGCCAAACAATCTCTTTATTAGTGAGCATATCAGGTGAACAATGAACATTTGACGGAAAAAATTCTGTCTTGTTAGTGTTAAGTTTATAACCTGAAATTGTAGAATAGACACCAATTACATTCAGCAATGGAGGAATGGAAAATTGAGGGTTAGCAATATATCAAAGAATATCATCAGCATAAGCGGATGTTTTAATAGGGACATTGTTTGTTGAAGGCCTTCAATTTCAGAGCAATTTCTAATAGCAGTTAATAAGGGTTCAATTGCAATAAGAAAAAGTAATGGAGATAATGAGCAACCTTGCCTGGGTCCTCTAAAAAGGTAAAACTTCTGTGATAGTCTGCCATTAATAAAAAGTTTGACAGAAGGACTAGAGTAGAGTGCTGAAATCATACGGATAAATAAGGGACCAAAATTGAATGCAGACAGGGAGCGAAAAAGGTATTGCCAATGAATTTTATCAAAAGCTTTTTCCGCATCTAATGCTAGAACTCCAGCAGGATAAGGAAATAATGCTCCAGCTTCAATTGCGTGAAATAATAGTCTAATATTATTTGACGAATGTCTCTTTTTCATAAAGCCAGACTGATCTACATGGATAATAGAAGAAAGTATACAAGCTAACCTAGACGCAAGAATTTTAGCATACAGTTTACAGTCTTGATTTATTAAAGAAATAGGACGGTAATTGGTAACCAATGAAGAGTCTTTAGCTGGTTTCGGGAGGACAATAATCAGAGCTTCAGCAAATGACCCAGAAATAGACCCAATATCGCTAAAGTATGAAAATAAAGAAAGCAGATATGATGAGAGGTCAGATGAAAATTCTTTATAAAAGTCCGCAGGAATACCATCCGGACCTGGAGATTTCTTCAACTTTACTGATTTAATAGCTGAAAGTATTTCCTCAACTGTAATAGTGAGTTCCAATTTAGTTCTATCAGCTTGTGAAATTTTAGGTAACCCACAACCTTCCAAAAAATTATCGATAAGAGCTGTATTCGAAGAAGGTGGATTATTATATAAGTCTGAATAGTAATTCATGAATTCTTTAATAATTTCATCATGGGATAAAGCAATTGAGCCATTTGGGGAATGAATAGCATTAATTTGATTTTTGTCATTTTTAATACGGAGGTAGTTAGCTAACAGCCTGCCAGACCTATTAGCACTAAAACAAAATGTAGCTTTATTATTAGAGATTTGTATTCCAGCTCTATTACTTAAAATAGAATTCAGTTCATAACGAAGTTTCTGTAATTTTTCCTTATATAGGAGGTTATTAGAAGTAATATATAGACGTTCATATTTAGCTATCTGTTTTCCCAATTCTTCAATTTTAGTGTTAAATAATTTATTTTCATGTGCCATAATGGAAATAGCTTCACCTCTAATACACGCTTTAAATGCGTCCCATCCATTAATAATAGACGTGGAGCCTTCATTATTAAATGAAAAAACCTCTTGAACAGCTGATAGAAGTCTAGGTTTGTAATTGTCATTAAGAACAATATTGGTATTCATACGCCAGCGATTATGGCTATTCTGGTTGGAATCACTGGCTACAATACAGGAGATAAAAGCATGGTCAGAAATATCTATATCCTGAATGTTTGGATTAGAAATTTAGGAAATTAGATTACGAGAAATTAAAAAATAATCCAACCTAGAATAAGAGTCATGAGGATTAGAGAGAAAAGTAAACTGTTTATCAGTAGGATTATGTTGTCGCCAAATATCAACCATTTTGGTAGTCTTGAAAAAAGATTTGAGCGTGAAAAATGCTTTTGGAGGACAACATTTTGCTTGTGATATTCTATCCAGTAATTGGTCAGATATAAGATTAAAATCTCCTCCAATAATCAGAGGAACATTACCCAATTTTATAACCTCTGATGTAAATCTTAACCAAAACTCCGGGTCATCATTAGTAGGACGATATACATTAATTAGGTGCAAAACCTTATTGTCAATTTTTATATTAGCTATAATAAAACAACCTTCCGAATCAGAAAGCTTGTGCAAAATTTGAACATGTAATTGTTTTACAAAAAGAATTGCTACCCCATTTTTCCTATTGAGAGCCGGAGATGAAATAACAGTCCCAACCCATTTTTTATTCATTTAGGATAAAACTTTATCATCTACATGAGTTTCCTGAATTAAACAAATATCTGCTTTATGCCTAGCTAAATAATCTAAAACTTTAGTACGTTTAACAGGGTGCCGCAAACCCTTAACATTAAATGAAACAATTTTAATACCATTGCCACTTGACATTTTGAAAAAGAAAAAAGGTAGAAAAGAAGATAGGTAAGAAAGATAGATTAGAAAAAGAATAGTAGCTTGAGTATTGATATATAAAAGACACAAAAGACACCAACAGACAACAAAAATAATAACTATAAAACATAGAAACATATATAGAACTCCTGAATTGCACACATGCATATCAAGAATAACCCACTTAACGTGCCCTGAAGGAATACTCCAATCAATTAAACATACTGGCAATAAAAATCAAGCAACAATGAAGTCATGTAGTAGCCTCATTTGTTTCCATAGATGACTGAGATTGCAAATCCAGAAAACGGCGAAGATCCTCAGGATGTTGAAAAGATTTAGAAAATCCATCCTTACAAATTTGCATAGTAGACGGATCAAACAATCCATATTTATAAGTAAAAAAAAAGTAAAATATTTATAGCCAGCATTTCTTAGCCTAGGACGAAGGTTTGCAAATTCTTTACGAATATTGACTGTATCTTTAGCAAAGTCTTGATGAATAAAAATGTTATTCCCATTGACCATTATTGAAGGGATATCTCTAGCAGCCTTTCGTATTAAAATTAGATGGTGATGACATAACACTTTGAAAATCATTTGACGAGGCTTATCTTGTCTTAGGTTACGATGAGGGGGGATTCTGTGCGCCTTATCAATTTCACATTTTTCAGGAAACTTAATACGCAAAAGACCAGGAATTTGGTTTTCCAGATAGACCCTGCAGTCCGTACCCTCCACATCTTCTGGTGAATTAAAAATTTGCAGGTTATATTGTCTATTGCGATTTTCCAAATCCAATAGTAATTTATTCATTGGTTCAATGTTGGCTGAAATGGGTATAAGATGATCAATTTTAGCTTTATTGTCTTGAATTTTATTAGCATTGCCAGAGACCTTCATAGAAAGACCAGCCATATCTTTACGTAAATTTTTAATCTCATTCGCAATATTATCAGTATTAGAATGTACAGCTTGTAGTTCCTCCAGTAAAGTGGATAATGAAGGTTCATTAATATCCACAAGTTTAGATTTAACTGGTGGGGAGAAACATTTTGTTTCCGTTTAGAAGACATATTGTGAGACTGCTTGCCCTCCATAAGTAATAGAAAATAAATGCAAGCAACAATAAAGGAGCAGTCAAAAGCAATATTTTAAGAACAATACTGATATAGATGAAGAAATCAGTCTGAATAAGCAGAGTGCAGCAGCTAAAACCAGCTATGGGAGTGGCCTAGGCCTCAGCCGCGCCCTTTCCTAAGCTTCTCTCCACCCCTCTGACAGGAATTCCTGGAACAGAAGCACACCAGACACCGGAGAGCAGCTCACCTCGATATATCCCAGCCACACTTGATGTAAAAGGCTAAAAAAGGTACTGTTCAGAGCGCCTTCTTGTTTCTGAGCATCGTCGTTATGTTTAAAATATAAATGCCAGTCTTAATTTGGCATTTAATCGTCGAACATGGGCAGATTTCGCCGTCGGTTCAGCGGGGGGCGGCCATCTTGAAATGGCACGCTTGCGCTAATCAGGACTATATTCATTCTAGGTGCGTCTGTTGAGACATGGGTGAAAGCATGTAATGTAGAACTCTGTTAAATTACCAACTCTGTTAAAATGCCTACAGAAGCCAGTGT
Source organism: Calotriton arnoldi (assembly GCA_963921515.1). Classification (NCBI taxonomy): domain Eukaryota; kingdom Metazoa; phylum Chordata; class Amphibia; order Caudata; family Salamandridae; genus Calotriton; species Calotriton arnoldi. The sequence continues at coordinate 281,819 of CAWUFW010013858.1, forward strand.
ACATACACTGTAAGGGAATTTAAACAAATGGAACTTCGAACTGCTCCAGAAGAGATGTGAGAGAGGCTGCTGTTTTGTGTCTAGTAAAACAAACACCAAGATTGCAGGCCGCTTTGGAATAAATACAAACATCCAAACAAGGGGCTGCTGTCACAAGGACCATTTACCACTTGTTTCAGAGCATGCCATGTTTGTGTTGGTGTCGCAGATGACTGGCTCCATGCATGCTTGTTGGGAGGAATGGAGGATCTTCCTCTTTAACAGATGCCAGCACAACACAATCCCTGTTAGTCTCATTGAGGCTAGAAATAAGAGGGACAACATTATACCTGCGAATGGCAAGCAAGGTGTGGGTGCGTTTTTTAATCTTAAGTCTTTCATATTTTTGACACCATGTGCTTGCGTAATGAACATGCCAAACATTAGGAGCGCTCGTCTCCTGGTTAGCTCTTCCCACATGCTGGTCAAACTAGTCAGGGGCTGTGCGCGGCTATACTCTTGGAACTGCCGCTGCGATGCCTCTTCCTACTACTGCCCCTGGTAGGGCTGGGACTCCGGGATTGCTGCACTGGCGCCATGCAGGGTACTACTAAAGCCCTTCTCTCACTGGGTATTTACAGGAAGGGGACATGGTTGAAGTCAGAGACATAAACCCAAGGACTCAAACTAGCTTGACGTCACTTTTAAAGATACAGAACTGCAGATTGTATGTTTAAATTGTGTGAATGCTATGAGTAAACCTGGTTCCTGTTCCAGATATTAAAATAGTGTGTTGCCACGTGGTTACTGTGACTGCCTTACACGCATAATGTAATGTCTTTTATTTGAACGTTCCTGGCTTCCAACGCAGGGCATATGTCCTGACAAGTGGTCATGTTAGAATCAGGCAAATAATTCGTAAGTCATGATCTTCTTTACGATGCCCCGATCCTATTTTCATGTGGGGCACTGTGCTGATAACATAAAAGGCACACACGGTTGAAGACAGGGCTGGGATTAAATGGTGCATGATTACACTGAATCAGGACTCGCACGGTTGAAGGCAGTGCTGGGGCTAAAAGGTGCTTGATTACTCTGAATCGGGATTTGGAGCTGTGCTAAGTGGGAAGTGCTCAAAAAAGCATAAGCATGTGCAAGCTAAAAGAACATTGCGCGAAGCGCGTGTGTGCAACAGCAACCTTGAGAGCAGTGCTTGATTACACTGAAGCGCGGCAGGTTTGAATTGGGTGCTGTGCGGAAAAGGCTTGGTGTCAATGTAAAAAAATTCCAAAAACAGGACATACAATTGCACAAGTGGAAGAGGAAGAGGACAAGTCCTGGGGTTGATCCATGGGAGTCAACAATTGAGAAAAAAGGTTGGACAAGCAGGAACCATTATTCAATTAGAAGCAATGTTTTTTAAAGGACACTGACAAAAGCCAATCAGAAGTTGGAGGCGGGCTGTAAGCCCCCTAACTGAAAACAGCATGTCGAGAGACAGCGCATGCGCTGCCTAGGCTCGACCTAAAAAGAAGTGCCGGTACTCACTAATTAAATTGGGTGGGCCTTGAAGGGCAGTTAGGGGCGTGTCTGGGGGAGTGGCTGTGAGCCAAGCATTTAACAATGCCAACATGTTTTTGGTGTCTATCAGAGGCTGGTGATCGTTGAGTCAGGTACTGCATTTTCAGCAACATTTTCACAGAAATTGGCACACAACAGATTTTCAAATGGCACCATAAAACATCATGTTGCACAATGAAAAAGTTAAAAGTGAAGCATCTCTGAGAGGATGTATTTTCGTCAATAGCTGCAAACTGTGTCACAATGAGACCCACATTTTAAACTCCCCCGTTCTGGAATTGAGCATGAGAGGGAGTAAATCAGGGGCGTAACAAACATCCCCGCAGCCCCCGCGGTGCGGGGGGGCCCCCAGTCTTCAGTGGGTGAAGGGGGCCCCATCAGCTCTTCGGTAGAGAGCTGTGAGAGAGAGGCTTGCTCTAAAGCAGCTGCAGTGTGCAGCCTGCTCTGAGCTCCTCCCGCTGACCCAGGGCAGGACTGAAGAGAAACAAAGTAACAAGTTACATTGTTTCTCTTCAGTCAGAGCCAGGCCCGGAAAAAGGATGGGGGTGGGGGCCCCAGAGAGAGCATTCACCACAGGGCACAGCCTCTGAGAAGGGAGGAGGCAGCACAGAGCTGACAGGGGCAGGAGAAGGATTGCAGCTCCAGGAACAGGATCTGCTGGGACGCATTGGAAGGTAAACAAGCATTTGCAATATATGGTTTTGCAATATATGCATTTGCATATATGCAAGTCATATATGGTTTGGATTGCAATTGTTAGTTGTGGAATTGTGTTGTGTGGATTGGATCGGTGTAGTGAAATAATGTGGCATGGTGTGCAGTGTAATTATGTGGATAGTAATTGTGTGGTTCTGAGTGTACTGGACTTATGTGGAGTGGGATTGTGTGTCATGGAGTGGGATTGTGTGTCTTGGAGAGAGATTATCTGGAATGGTATTTTGTGTTCTGGAGTGGTATGTAGTGGAGTTTACTTATGTGGTGTGCTGTTAAATATTGTAGCATGATGTGGAATTTTGTGGTGTAGATTGAATGTATGTGGTGTGTTGTGTAATTGTGTTGTTGGTTTGAAGTCTGTAGTTTGTCGTTGAATTATGTGGTGTGGAATGGAAATGTGTAGAGTTGAATTTGTGTGATGTGGAAGTGTGCGCTGTTGAGTGAAAATTATGTTGAGTGGTATTATGAGGCATGGTGAGAAGTGTAGTTATGTGGAATGTTGCTCTGTGGCATAGACTGGATTTATGTGGAGTGTATTTATGCAATATGGAGTAGAGCATAATTATGTGGAGGTAAATTATGTGGTGCTGAGTGGTATTATGTGGAGTGTAATTATGTTGTGTGATGAATTGTGTGGGGATGAATTGTGGAATTGTGTGACGTGTGGAATTATGTGGCATGGTGTGGTGTATAATTGTGCGGAGTGGAATTATGCAGCATGTTGCAGAGTTGTATTTTATGGAGGGTAATTATGTGTTTTGGAGTGGAGTGTAAATATGTTGTGTGAAGTATAATTATATATGTTGAAGTGGAATTATGTGTAGTTGAATTGTGTTGTGTGGAGTGGAATTATGTGGTTTGGAGTGGTATTAAGTTGTTAAAAGCAAAACAATAATCATGAACATTACCTGCGCCATCTTGTCTGGTGGAATTCTATGTGCACATAAATTACAGTCATTTTAATCTATCACAGCCATTTTGTACTCTGTTGGTCACCTTTGTTTCACCCTGCCCTTACTAGCATCCCTCTGATTGACCTGGTACTGTGCTGGGGGCTATAAACTCTATTGCCACAACAAACCTCAGCGCCACTTGCTGCCACAAACTCGTTTTTCCTCTCATCCCTGTTTTCAGACAAGCCTTTGGACGCTCTACCCTTCACTACACCTAGTTACACAAACAGGTTCCAAACACCAAAAAGACTCTTGCAAAATGATTTATTGCACTGCAAACAGCAAGACTTGTTGTTACCAACAATGGGACCTGTTTTTATCAACAGAACGGACTCTTAGATCTGGCCGGTCTCACATGTTTTAGACCCTGAAGCAAGGTCCAGCTGCAAGATAAGATTGTCTGTTTGACCTGGGTGGGAAGAGAATTACTGTTGGGCTTGTGTGACAACCTGCCCGGGCGGGGACCCCAAGCTTGTGTAACCATGCTGATCAAACAAATGCATTGTGTCAAACCTGTATAAAAGGAAGAGCCAAGGGAGTTGTCAGCAGAACACTTCCTCAGACATCCCGGTGTCTCAGTTGACGTGATCTCCTCATGAGAAATAAACCTCTTTCTTGTCTTCCAGTTTCCAGCGCCTTGCCTCATTATTTTGATAGCGAACCCAAAGTGAATTAGAGGTGGAACCCTGCACCGGGCAGCATTGAGGGTCTTAGAAGACTCGCTGCCTTTCACAAATTGCCGCCCAAGCGTAGGGGCCCATCAGCGACGCGTGGGTCCGGTAGAGAGGTCCTAACGACGGAGTGAACGACTAAACGATTGGGGTATACCTGCCTGAGAAGACCCTTGTCTGGCTGCCGATCGACTGAACTTCACCGGTTCCGAACGGACCTCTCTCGAGTGACCTGCGGTCCTGACTGGAACCTTAGAGGAACGCCGCATTGATTGTTGGAGTGAGAGGACAACCAGGCGCTGGAAGGGGAAGACTAAGAACTGTCCATACGGTCCGGGTAAGGTCGTGAAAAAAACGACTTACATTGATTGATTGATTGATTGAATAGTTTGATTGAAATACTAGTATTCCTTTTTGATATTGAGTTATTTGCGACATTTCCCTGCTTGCAAACAACAAAGAATAGGAATATTCTCTCTCTTTGCAGGCAGCGAAGGACAGGTAGTGCAGACTTTTTGTCTAAATTGATTGATTGAGATATTCATTTTGACCGATAAATACCATGACCAGCCATGTTTGACAGTTTTGGCTTATGGCGAAAAGAGGCAGCTCAAAGAAAGAAAAGGGACGAAGCTAGACAAGATAAAGAAACGCGAAAATCAGCTTACCAAGCCTGTAAAAGATTAGAAGAAAAACTAAAAGAAAAGGAAATCGATAAAAAGGAACAGGAATCAAAAATATCAGATCAATGCCCTGTTAGAACGCCTCGACTCTTTACCCCAAGTTACCAGCAAAACAAAGGGTAGATGATGATTTATTGTTAGGTCCCCCAATCATATACATGCCACCCCCTTACGCCCCTACTCATCCCGTAGTACAACGACAGGACCACCAAAGTATAGCCGGAGATGGCACGATCGCCTCAGTCTCCACCGCCTCTGCTCCCACCGAGTCACCCACACCAAATGCCTCATCAAAGGATACAGTAGTAGAGGTAGGATCAAAAGAAAAAGGAGCGCCCAGGGTCCCGCGATTAAGTAAAAATGAGCGAGCAGGCATTGATAAAGTAGTTAAATCCCTCATAGATAGGAAGGAGACAGAAGAGTATGTAACTGACATATGCAACTCCTATGTTGAAAACCGCAAACGATACTTTATTGTACGTCTCTGTTACCACACTCTTACTGCATATGAAGAGAAGTACCAAGATGTAGGGCCCGAGCGACTAGTGGCTCTCTATAGGAAGGTAGACACCGGAGATGAAGGCGACAACGATGTTACAGAACTCTTTTCATCCACACTGGAGGTATTCCGTCACCTCGTGGAACAAGGACGGATAGATAAGGACAGGACATCTAAGATAGCAGGACCCCCGGTGGAAAAACCAGATAGCATGATGCCGATAAAAGAAGCTGCCCCTTATTGGGTACCTCCTAGAGGACAAGGGACTCATGACGATATGAACCATCAAGACGCTAGAGGAAGGGTGGTCTACAATTGGGTGTATCAACCATGGGACAGACAGGACATTTTGACGTTCCGTAAATCTTTACCGGATTTACGAAAGAACCCCACCGCCTTTTACACCGAGCTAGGTACCGCTCTGGGATCAACAATAATGACACTTGCCGACATAGACTTGTTCTTCGGGTTATGTTTGCCAGCAGATGTGTGGAAACAGATTAGGAAAATAGACCATACCGAACTGCTTGGTCATACCTGGGAACAACTCAACACACTAGATAAACAGCGGAACCCTGGTAAAAAAAAAAACGGTTAAAGCAATATTGGACCTCCCTGACAAAATAGTGCAGAAAGTGAAAACGCTGATCCCAGAGAAAAAGATAGACTGGTCCATAGTAACCGCGTGCCGCCAGAAACCACAAGAGGATGTCTCAGAGTATTTCTCCAGATTTGAAACGGTGTTCTCCGATTACAGTGGACAAGACATGTCCACCGCAACCAGACACCACTTATTTGTGCAGAACTATGTCAAAGGACTACTGCCAGATGTATCCCAGAAATTACAAGCCAGCGAAAGTAGTTGGGCAGCATCTAAACCGGCGGCCATTCTCCAAATGGCCCAGTACTATGAGCATCAGAAAAACGAAAATGACAGGGCTACAGAAAGGAAAAAGAAGGACTTGAAGGAAAGGGTAATGGTAGCACAACTCCAGGGGGGCGAATACAGGAAGGGAGCAATATAGGGGAAGATACCAGCAGAATACCCCTAGAGTACAGCCACCTAGTAACAATTCATCGACATCATATGTAGGACGCCAAGACCTAGGACAGGATCAATGTGCATTTTGCAAAGAATATGGACACTGGAAAACCCAATGCCCGGCTTTGTTAGGAGCTGGTAGGGGCAGAGGGGCGAGGGAAATAGCAAGTGGACAGAGAGGAAGAGGACGTGGGAGAGGGTACACGAGTGAAGCAAGCGAGGAAAGGACAGGAAGAGTGAACAAATTTGACCATCCCAAACAGAATCAGTACCAACAGACAGATTATGACAATACGTACGACTTTGCATAGGACAGCCAGGGGCAAGGGAGGGATCCAGTCGAGCTCTATGTTGATCAGCAAGGCCCTTATGTTACCGCTGAGGTCCTGGGCACAAAGTCGCCATTTCTGGTAGACACGGGAGCAACATGTAGTGCACTATCCAAATGACTGATTTCAAGGGCACCCTTGTCAGGCTCACATGTGACCTCAATAGGATTTGACGGTACGCCCTCCACCAACCCGTTTCCCGACCGATCTTAGCGACTGACACGACAGTTAACATATACACCGACAGCCAATATGCCTTCGGGGTGGTTCACCATTTTGGGATCTTATGGAAAGAAAGAGGGTTCCACCTTCACACGGTACACCCATCCTGCATGGAGATTTAGTCTCCGCCTTGACGCAAGCAGTCCTCCTCCCCAAGAAGTTAGCAGTGATAAAATGCCAAGCACATAGGAAAGTGACTGATCTCATTGGACAGGGAAATGCACTAGCAGACGTTACTGCCCGAGCCACGGCAGGAGACAGAACTACGCAGATTACTTGCATAAATTGACAAACGAGCTAACAATTATCCACCAACAGCTGCAGCAAGCCTTGCCTGACGTATCCAGGGGCCCGGGACATGAAATAAAGCCAGGCGACCATGTTTGATCCGCAACTTCCAAAGAACGAAGAATCTGGAGCCTAGGTGGACGGGGCCCCTGGCAAGTCCTGATCACCACCCGAACTGCCCTCCGAGTGAAAGGAAAACAAAACTGGCTGCATGCCCATCACTGCAAACGAGTCCCTCCAACCCTGGCAACCTGTGAAGGGGTGAAGGTGCAAGAGGAAGTACTCGCGAGAGACTGACCAGCTCTGAGTTGCTACCCACAAGAAGACACCCTTGAACTATCAGAATTTCCCGATCCCACGGTGCCATCCAGGAAAGGGTACAACCTAAGATCGACGAAAGGAGGGAGCTCCAACGACCAGGCCACTAACTGAGTCAAGGTCTCAGATCGGTAGCACAGTCAAACAACGCTACCAGGAAAACGCCAGACAAAAGTCTGTGGTCCTAACAGTTGTTGAGCTCCTCGAAGATGATGGAAGAAACTGAACACCTGCAAAACCACCGCAAAGACACCAAGACTGCTAACCTGCACAGCACAAAGACAATTGCACTTGTAGCCGCATTTCTCACCTGTCTCCTGCTAATGGTCGCACTCTGGATCATTGAAGAGAATGCACCTGCATACAGAACATTGTCACCCACCATGCAACCAACCACCAAGAAAGAACACTACTTGGTATCACTACCGCCACATCTCCAAGAACGACGCAAAGAATTCTGGAATAATTCTTTCGTGCAGATGTTGCACCAACACAATCTTGCCACCAATGCTACCAACTGTTGGGTCTGTGGGCTGTTACCACATGCCACTGAACATTCCATCCCTTTCATCCCTTCGCCCTTTTCTATTCACGGATCTTGCCTTGCCTGGATGATGCTCCTACAAGAAAGTTACAAAGACAATGCCACTTCCGACGGAACAATCGCCCAGTTCTACAACGAGTTCTGGCGAAACAAAACAGGAACGAAAGCTGCCCCCTTCTGCCCTCACACCTTCAATGCGACATTCCAGATTGATGTCCCCGCCAAAGAACGAGTGGAAATGCAAGTGTTCAATAATCCTAACAGAGCCACATTTTCCTACCTGAAGAAAAGAACTGCTGCAACACTGACTGTGGCCCTATCTGTGGTGAACGTCTCTGGCCTTGTATGCATTGAAGGCCGTGGGACTAAGAATGTAGGTCACAGCACCTGTAGCATTGTAAGGACTTTGAACACTGCCAACCCCCAGCGCTTGTTGCATCACCCAATATGTACTTTGTTTGTGGAACCAAAGCCTACACCTGGCTCCCAAGAAACTGGGGGGCACATGCTACATCGCCTTTGTTTTGCCACCAACCTACACAGCCCCTGCAGAGCATCATCGAGAAAAGCGTTCTAAAGACATTGATCAAGCAGACTCTGCCTCATCACAGTTCCTCGACGCAGCAAAAGGGCTCGTCCCGCTATGGGGTCCGATGGCAAACAGCCGAGCCATCAGACATCTGTCCCAAGCGGTAGAGACCGCCCTGAACGTCACTGCTGGCATCCTCACCAACAACACTGCTGAGCTCCAAGCGGTCCGTCTGGTTACCCTGCAAAATCGCATGGTCCTGGACGTGGTACTAGCGGACCGTGGAGGAGCATGCCGCATCATCGGTGCCAGCTGCTGTGTATACATTCCTGATAATTCACCTTCTGTCTATGAACCAATCGAACATCTCCATAGACTATCTTCAGAAATTAATCAAGGATCAGAGACTTGGACAGTTGGAAGTTGGCTTTGGGGCATCTTGAAGGAGTGGGGTTGGAAAATATCAATGATTCTCTTGGTCCCAGTATTGACAATATGTGGTTGTTGTTTGGGTATACACTGTATACCACCTTTGTGTTCTCTTTGCATAACTACCTTGCACCCTAAGACTATGGACACTCAGCTAACAAAAATGAGAGTAATTAACATCAAACCCTGGGCACACGCATAAAATAGTTATGATACAAAAGGTAAGAAATGAAGACAAAGTGTTCTTTCTTCAAGTGTAGGTTTAATGTTGTGTTGCTTCACAAGCCAGCCAACACGTGTTTCGTCTTTGGGTGTTAACCCTAGACTTCTTCAGGGCTCAAAAATTACTTTATCACTCTTTGGACCTTCCAACTGGTGATAATTCCGACCCAGCAAGGAGGAATATAATTGGGGAACAAAAAGCCAAAAAACGACGACAGAACCAGAATACTATTACCTGTATTAAGAGATTGAATCGACTGTGAGAAGAGAATCTACATACCATTGTGAATATTAGGACCTGCTGGGTCGGAATTATCACCAGTTGGAAGGTCCAAAGAGTGATAAAGTAATTTTTGAGCCCTGAAGAAGTCTAGGGTTAACACCCAAAGACGAAACACGTGTTGGCTGGCTTGTGAAGCAACACAACATTAAACCTACACTTGAAGAAAGAACACTTTGTCTTCATTTCTTACCTTTTGTATCATAACTATTTTATGCGTGTGCACAGGGTTTGATGTTACTTACTTAGACAGACTTGTGTCTGTAATTGAGGGCTTAGGGGTTTTCCCTCACCTGTTGCACCGCACAGATATATCTTTGTTTCTACTTTCACGACATTGGGCAAGCGCCACTCCACACCCTGTGATAATTAATACCCCCTTTCGCTTTCTCAAAAATGAGAGTAATGTATGATCAAGAGATACGGGACATTATGGAGATCGAAATAGACTGACAAGCTGGCTAGTTATGTTCAAAGGGGCCACTGTTAAAAGCAAAACAATAATCATGAACATTACCTGCGCCATCTTGTCTGGTGGAATTCTATGTGCACATAAGTTACAGTCATTTTAATCTATCACAGCCATTTTGTACTCTGTTGGTCACCTTTGTTTCACCCTGCCCTTACTAGCATCCCTCTGACCGACCTGGTACTGTGCTGGGGGCTATAAACTCTATTGCCACAACAAACCTCAGCGCCACTTGCTGCCACAAACTCGTTTTTCCTCTCATCCCTGTTTTCAGACAAGCCTTTGGACGCTCTACCCTTCACTACACCTAGTTACACAAACAGGTTCCAAACACCAAAAAGACTCTTGCAAAATGATTTATTGCACTGCAAACAGCAAGACTTGTTGTTACCACCAATGGGACCTGTTTTTATCAACAGAACGGACTCTTAGATCTGGCCGGTCTCACATGTTTTAGACCCTGAAGCAAGGTCCAGCTGCAAGATAAGATTGTCTGTTTGACCTGGGTGGGAAGAGAATTACTGTTGGGCTTGTGTGACAACCTGCCCGGGGCGGGGACCCCAAGCTTGTGTAACCATGCTGATCAAACAAATGCATTGTGTCAAACCTGTATAAAAGGAAGAGCCAAGGGAGTTGTCAGCAGAACACTTCCTCAGACATCCCGGTGTCTCAGTTGACGTGATCTCCTCATGAGAAATAAACCTCTTTCTTGTCTTCCAGTTTCCAGCGCCTTGCCTCATTATTTTGATAGCGAACCCAAAGTGAATTAGAGGTGGAACCCTGCACCGGGCAGCATTGAGGGTCTTAGAAGACTCGCTGCCTTTCACAAAGTTGTGTGGAATGTTATTATGTGATGTGGAATTATGTGGTATGGAGTGAAGTGGAAATATGTGTTTTTTAATTTTTAGGATTGTAATTATGTGGTATGGAATGTTATAGGGTTAAATTATTTATAGTTGAATTGTGTGGCATGGAATTATGAGATGTTCAAATGTGCTGTGTGTGGTAGACTTAGCATAGCTGCCAAGGTTTCAGATTGCGATGTATGACATTTTCATAATTTCAGTGTAATTATGAGTGACATTTCAACGACTATGAATGACACTTTCTCGTGAGCAAAAACAAGCAATGAGGAGGGAAACACATAAATATTAGAAATTAAGCCCATTTGAGCAACTAGAAACTCTAAGAAAGTCACTGAACTAAAGTGCGCTAACAGCAGGCTACTGAAAACTGAGCAGAGTCAGACTGTGTGAATGTCACCCATTATTACAGTTAAATTATGAAAACGTCACACTTACCAATCTGAAACCTTGGCATCTATGAGTGAATCAGTGTGAAAATGTGCTCTAATTGAGGTGTATTCCTCTGCACTCTCAAGGTGACCAGCTTGCCAGGTGTCTTTGCAAACTTGCAAGGGCCAAGCAGTTTTCCATCAGCTACATGTTAATGTAACTCTACAGAATAAATACATAGGATGTTCTCTGCAGAAATCGGAGGTTTGCCTGCGCCAGGTTACACTTACTCCAGCACTTTTAAAGTGGCAGTTCATTCAAGGTCCAATCGGGCCTCCCATAATGTCTGGTTACTCTGCGTAGAAATGCTGCAAAGTTTTTTTTAAATGCTAAACTGTGGTCAGATTAAACCTTCTAAAAAGAGCTGCTTTCATCTATGAGTAATCAGTCTGTTTCTGGGATGCTAAAATCACAGTAAGACCCAGTGACTTACCCTCTAGTGCCTCCTCAGTGCATAGCTGCCAAGGTTTGAGATTGCTATGTGTGACATTTTCATAATGTCACTGTAATTATGAGTGACATTTCAACAACTATGAGTGACACTTTCTAGCGAGCAAAATCAAGCAATTTAGACAAGTAAAACATATAACTATAAGAAATTATACCCAACTGAGCAAAGAGAAACTCTAAGAAGATTTTAAAACTGCTGCGAACTACAAGAAATTGGAGGGCACTAACCGGAGACAGATTGTGTGAGTGCAAAATAGGCAGCCAAGTTTTTTGCTTGTGTGTGGCATGTCCATGGTATTAGTGGACTTATGAATGACATTTAACTACCAAATGTGTGACACTTAGAGTAACACTTTCTCACGAGTAAAACCACATAATGAGGTGCATGGAAAGAGAAATATCAAAAATTTTACACGAGTTCTAATAATATCTTGCAACTGGAGCAAACCCCATGAAATGAAAGGTTACACTTGCTTTATAATACACTCTAAATGTCTGCAGTTTTTGTGGCAGGCTATCTTATACTATATGCAATACAATTTTAAAACAATTTGCACATTCATGTGCTTACAGTAGCAGACTGGCTCCTCGTAGCACTATAATATCAAAGTAACTAGCCCTACTGAGCCAAGAAGGACAAACTTCTGTTCCTCTGTGGTTACAGCTGCACTGAGCTGGACATTGCCAGACATAATTTATCGCACTTACAACATGAATACAATTCGTCCTGTGCGTGAACAAATAAACACCCGGGCAGGCTCATTCTGAAATGAATGGTGTGCACTAACTTCCATTGCTGCCTTGTATTGATAAGGAAATTCTGCAGAGATCAACTGAACGGGGCACACAGAGCCTGTAGACTCACCTGCCGGCTGCCGGTAAACAAGTGCTTCTGCATTTACCAGTCTGAGTGCTTCACCACTTCGACTTGGTTTCGTCTTGTGGCTGAGCTCTTCGTTTGGCTGGGCAGGGGCCAAGGGGGCACGGGTTGCAACAGCAGGCCTCAGTTGAAGAGTGTGCCTGAGCAGAGACGTCACCGGAGCTAAGCAGCATGTCTTCACTGCGAGAAGTGCTGTATTCTGGCTGGTAATGGCACTTAATGACTTCTATTATTGCGTGCTGTTAGCCCGGCTGCCATCCGTGCCAGCCTGAACCAGAGAGTCCACAGCACCTACCCCCCCCAACTAAAACAATACAACAGTTCGCTGCAACACTTAAATTAGTTTCTGCAGGCAGGGAGAGGCCCAGCTGATTTAAAGGGCTCTCTCTGGCGCCGTGGCGTTCTGTGTCCTCTTCAGCAGCGGCAATTAATAATTCCTGCGGCGGACCACCTGTCGGGTGGTCCGGTCGTGGGATTACAAGGCAGGGGAGAAGCTTTACAAATATCTCTTCCGGCCCCGACAGTCAGTAGGTCAGGGTAAGGTAGTAGAGATCCCAGGTCAACTTAACCATCGGGTGACCTGATTGGCGAATAAGAGCTTTTATGGGTATATTTACATTAGTCACCGCTCATCCCTCAAGTACGTGCTGCAGAACATTCTGGCAGGATTCGCGCCCATCCCCGCTCTTTCACACTCTGTGGACTCTGCCGTCAATCAAAGGCAGACTCTAAAAATAAGCTGATTTCTGCCAGAAGGCGGTGTGGGGTTAATGAGGCCTTTTTCACAAAGACGTGCCGGCAGCTATTACGAGCCCGTTGGATATTTAGCAGGCGGGTGGGGAGGTAAACACTCAGTCCCCTTGTAGTCGTGCCTCAGAGGTGTGCTCACGAGTGTGAAACAACATAAACACCCCTGATAAAATACACGTGTCTCTTGGAAATGCACCGGCGGAAGTTGTATCAAGCTAATTCAGCAGCGAGATATTACTTTAGAGGCACTCACTTACTTTGAGGATGCGAGCGCAATTCGAAAGGTCTGTCTCGTGGCCGCAACTACTCCCGCAGCAAATGCTGTCCTGGAACCATGAGGCTCAGCAGCAGCAGGTGCACAGAGAGTGTCCGTGTCAGTCGAGTCCGACCCCAGCTCCGGCCCCGCCGCTTCTGACTGACGTGAGGTCACATCCCCCCACCACGGCGCCACAGAGCCTGTAACGCAACGACTCTGCTGAAGGGCAGGCCCCGCCCGGGTCTCCAGGCAGCAGAGGACATATTGTAACATTGCAGCACGGCACGGAAAGATTTTTAACTGTTACTGAGCCAGTGCTGGCAAGTGAAGTCTGCCGGCCTGGCCGGCGCACGCACAGGTGTCAGATGTGCCAGCGCGCGCTAGTACCTGGCGTAGGAAGCCAGTTTCAGTGCTGTGAGGAGACAGAGTGCGGTCAGTGGCAAAAATGCGTGACAATGCATTTCAGTGCGGTGATGCAGGAACACCACATTGAAATGCGTTAGCGTCAAGCCTGATGCGTGATACTTGGCAGGCCTGCCAGTGATCTTCTGTCTGAGGTAGGGTGCAACTGGGATCTAACATGTTTTAGGACTATGTGGTCTAGACTGCCCTGGGCTGAAGTGTTTCGTCCATTTAGCCAGGAGTGTGAGAGGAGGGGAGATCCGAGCCTGAAACAGTATGTGCAGTGGTGCCTCTGATGCTCCCAGACTAGAGTTAGGCCACAGCTCCCTGCGCCACGGTAGGCACCTAGACCCTCGGCGCAATCAGCTCGTCTGCGGAGCAAGGTCTGTAGGTGCATTAATACAACACCTGCTGGACGGAGGGGGACCTGAGGCCTCTTCTGTGTGTGTGTAAATTGGGCCTCACAGGCCTGCGACCAGCAGGCAGAGGCCCAAACTTGAGAGGCTGGATGAGGCAATATAGTAGACTGTTAGAGCATGCCTCTCGATGGACTCTAGTCAAAAGAGGAGCATTGAGGACCGCAGGAGGGCCAACAGGTGTTGGATGGCTGCGAGGTGACTGACCACAGTAACAGGTGGAACCACGAGAGATGACTGGAGGCGTTAACCCTCTGAGGAGCAATAATTCATGGCAGTAAGGAGAGGAGAGGTTATGTCTATGCACTCCGAGAGTGTATTGTGCGGTATCAATACAATGTCACCTGGGTACAGTAACGCTTTCGGAAACCATTGTCACTCATATAGCAATTACTCAATGTAACACCCCTAATCAGTGCAGCTATATATCTATCTTGCATCTGAAGAAATCAACGCTCTGACACAGGTAAGAGTTACCAATACACCTAGGTTACAGGAGTTACGGGACCTTCACAATTAACGTTTTGTTTTTCATTCCGGTATGTCTGCTGCTGAAAGTAGCTATTACCGCCATGTGAAAGTTTCGAAGAAAACAAGTAGGAATCAGCCTGGAAACAGACTCCCGCATGTTATTCCTTTAATACTTACTCATCTTCATTTCCGTTCCCCCAACCACAAAACAGCAATGAAATTGGGCACTTCAGCGCTGTGGTGTCATCGTGTTGGAATCTTAGATCCCGGCTCCTCCATGCAGAGCGGCCGTTTTTGCACATCGCTCCCCGCAGGAAGGCGGAGGTTATCCCGGGTCACATCACTCACTCCAGAGCTCCGGTGCTCTTCTCAAGCCCCTAGCTCCCGTCAGGAACCAGTCCTTGCAGATGTCGCACTCGAAGCGGCTGACATCGTAGGGCTGCTGGTGCATGGCGCGCGCGCGCGCGCCTGCAACAAATCCTGCGAGACCTAACTTTATGGACACACTACGGAAATACGGCAAAATGTTGTGGGCATAGAAAAGGGACATTCATTACAGGACTACCACACAGGCAGCTGTACTGCATAACGAAATTTACCACATCGCTTTTAGGAGACAGGGAAAGCACCAGAAAACAGACGGCGGCCACATGGAAATAATACTACACCAGCATTGATTAGCAGCACTGGTACCCGAGGAGGCGCGATGCCTGTTATGCATGATTTTGCATTTCAGTGCGGTGATGCGGATCACCACACTTAAATGCGTTAGTCTAACGCCAGATGCGTGGTACTTGGCAGGGCTGAATTAGGTGGCGTGGATTTGGACAAGCTGTGCACGCTAAGGCTTTTATGTCATGGGGTATAAAGTGGACGTTTGTCTATTTTTCTTTGTAAAGATATTATGGGCTGTTTCTTTACCTTCCGGTACATTTCTGAACAATCTGTTAAGCTAATTTGTATTGTTGCATTGTGTGCGCATGCAGGGAAGAACAAGTGTCTGGCAGACATGCAAAAAATCATCATACGTCTCAGTATTAACTTCCACACTTCTAAGCAGTAATTCCAATCCTAGAATGAGTTACCTGTTTGCTTTAGAACGACAGTTAGTAAAACAAGTAATTGCTTTGCGAGCCTGTATAAGTAGCGAAGGTTTTAAAGGGACTTGTTTTCGTGCAAGGTATTGCTTTTCCCAGTTCACGGAAGGGATAAAAAACATCTCCAGATAATAATAGGGTTGACAGGATGGTGCGATAGCAGAATATTGATACGTGTGGATCTGGTGAGGACTGCGGGCAGCAAGTGCTTGATACGCTATTTGCATAAGAAAATACTATATATTTTTTTCATTATCCTCCATTAGTTATTAGTAAGGAAGGGGGAAGAGAAGCGTTCACCGACAGCATTCGGTTAGTCTTAGGGAGACAAAGAATGCTGTGGTCTGTGGTAGATGCCGCCCAGAAGTCATAGGTATATGTATCAGGAGCTGCCATTGAAAGGAAGTGGAAATGCGCTTTAGATGTTGCCGGTATTGATGGCTACTGCTCGGTTGCAGACTTCGCTGGGCTGACGGGTGGGGAAATGCTACGTTGTCACTATAGGTTTAATTACATGAATCGCGCATTCTCTCTGGTGTTTGTCCTTGGGGTACTTGCTGACTGGTGCTACACATGGGATCAGGTTTGCCTTTGACAAGAGGTATGGTTTAGTGGGGTACATAGTGTAAATTAATGTTGGCGTGAGGAAACAAAAATCGGACCCTTTGTACATTTAATATTATTGTGTGCATCATGCAGAGGATGAAAAGTAGCAGGAACGGCTTTGATGCCGTAGAGGCTAGCAGGAAGAACTGTTTTGGGGTGGTCAGTTGAAGAGATTGTTTAACATGTTTTAAACTACCACAGTGGCATTGGGGAGGGCAACAGCTGAAAGGCTCTGTCTGTACTGGTAGGCAGTGGTTAGATGGGGACCGGCCATCAGTCTTTCTGTCGGTGGTGGACAGGGGAGCAGTGGGCGGCGGTCACGGGTTCGCAGTGACATCCGAGGGGTGGTTTTAAAGGCGGGTGGAAAAGCATAACTGTGGGTTTCGTAGGGGTGAGAGTAGAGTTAATGGATGCGTTAGTAGCAGGCACGAAGGCAGTGGTCTGTGTTTGGAGGTGGTTAACTGAGTGGGCTTAGCTTGAAGGTGGGTCATCAAGTAGGAGGATGTGTTTGGTGGGCCGGCTGGAGGCAGTGTTATGTAATTTTGCTGGAGGGCGCAGCAGAAGTATTTACTGATATATGTAAATCGCCCAATGAAAGGGCAGATGTGACCAATGGAGGAACCAGAATCCTTTTTTTATGGCTGGGGAGAGCCCCTGCAGTATGGCGGGTCGCTGGCCTGAGAGCTCTTGACTGACGCGGAGAATGGGGGGCCCCCTCCATGTACTTTGCAGCGGGGCCCCCTCCAGTTTTGTTATGCCACTGGAGTAAGTGCCAGCTTGTCTCTTCCAGCTAATCCGCTATGTGTGAGCCTGTGACAGCAGAGATAGGCACATACACACACATACAAGAACATTCAAATTGGCACTTTCAGCAACCTTCAATAAATGTTCTTTTTAATATAAATGTGGCCGAGGTCCTGTTTATTTAAGCTGTGCCTCAACTGACCGCATCTTGATTCAGCCAGGCCACAGAACACTTTGCTCCCAACACATACATTAGGATGTTGTGTGTGTTGTGAGATATGGCAGGCATCAGCCTCTATGTCATATGTGCAGGGCAAATGTTTTGCAGTTTGACATAGAGCAAATTCGGCCCAAGGGCGTTTGAGTGCTTTACATGACAGTCAGAAGTTTTACATTAAAGCATATGTTTTTAAACACAGATGGTTAATCGAGTTGCAAGGAATCACAGGATGATGAGCCAACTCCGGGATTCTAACCTGGTTCTCCACTTCCAATGCCTGAATTTACATCTTATTATAGGCAAATACACCGTGGCGAAGCGATCTAACCTGTATCTTGCTTTTATGGACTTGTTGAGGGCTAAGCTATGGCAAATTTAAATCACAACGGGGATGGATCCAATACTGGAACGCACTTTAATATCCTTGCACCATGAGACAAATGCATGTGTCAAGTCTGGTACTGATGGGGAAGTATCGGATGGTTTTAATGTTGAACGGGGTGTGCGCCAAGAGTGTGTGCTTACCCTTTTGTTATTCATTTTACACATAAATAACCTCAGTCCGGAGTTTATAAATAGCACCACCGATGGCCCCATGGTAAACGACACACCCACTCCTGGACTTTTATATGCGGATGACGCTGTACTCATGGCCCACACCCCTATAGCCTTACGCATTTTAATCAATTCCCTTGTGGATTTTATGGAGAAATTGGATCTAAGGACTAATTTTACAATATCGTTTACTATGTCATGCGGCCCAAAGTGTATATGTTCTTCACCTATTACGGTAGGGCAAAATACGCTACTGCACACCAGCACTTTTTTATATCTAGTGCCTCTAGTTCATGGGTGTCCGAAAGAGCTCAAAATAGAATGAAACTGTCAAAGGCAGTAGGCTCCCTCCTTAGCTTACCGTCATCACCAGGTGGGAAGTCCCTTGTCCCACTGCTACAAATATATTCAGCTCAGTGTGTACCTATTGCTACCTATGGGGCAGGAATATGGGGCATTAGTGACCATAGCCACTGCAAATGGAAGAAAATTGTTCCTGTGTGCGTTTATTAATGGTGCCTCCATCAACCTCACATTTAATTTGCCATATGGAGTTAGCATTAAATTATTTAAGTGACCAAATATGTATTTGTCCCGCGTTGCTGTGGCTCTCTGTTATGAGCAATGTGGAAGCCTCACTCAGTAGATAGATACTTTTTGGCTTCCTGTCCTGTGACAAAGGGTTCTCCATTCTCTAGCTTTCCTACATAAAAAAAGTCACTGGAAGGGGTTGGTGGGTAAGGTTTGCTGTTTCTGAATCAACTACAGGTGCGCTACCCAGCAGAAAGCAAGCACAGGCCCTGTTGTTAGAAAAATTGCAAGGTATCAGGTTATATGAGGAATCACAGAAACTCAGTATTGGGGATTACATTCCTGCTAATTTTAGTGCTGTGCCAACTGAATACCTGATGAATACTAATGGGAGTTGGGTACACTCGCTTTTATTTCGATTTAAAGGAAAGAACTTAACATACTCCCTTTTCTTCCCGAGAGGTTTCCAGTACAACCTGAGCTCACGAGTTTGCCCGTGCAACAATGTATCTAGGCAAACTATGATTCACTTTACTTTCTTGTGTGGGATTTACCAATTATTTATGAGAATGTATTTAGCACCTTTTTAACGGCTAAGAAATTATCGTAAATTCCAACACGCTTTTAGGTGTTTGCAAAAATTAACTGAGAATGAAACCTGTCATTGTGTAAGTTTGTTTCTAAAGGCAGCCGTACATTCAAGAAGCACTATGCACTTTGACTAACCTCATGTACTTTTTAGACTATTTATTATGTATGCCATGCTTGTACTCATGCTCTATACGATACATGCTGGTCGCCGTTGATGTTCATTTTCTATCTTCTCTGTATGTATTTTAAATTGCTTGTATGGCAGGTCTTCCTGCTGAATAAAGATGCTTTGATTGATTGACCTATTTTTAAACTAGGGAACTCCTTTTTCCGATGTTATGATTCTAAGTTCATTATCTGAACTATTCTTAAAAAGTGTATTCCCAGAGCTACGTGTGCTCCTCCGCTCTAATTATCTCCTTTCTGTGTAGAGAGTTGGAAGGTAAACAGTGGAAATGACTCTGGGTTTTGAGATATTATCTTTTGGAAACATGCAAAGGTGTGAGAGCTACCTGAGGACTTGTCCTTGACAGGCTTTGTGCAATAGTGGACGGACCCAAAAACGTCTCTGCTCTTTCCTAGATTTCTGAGCCAAGATTGCACCAGGCTGTTCTAGCCTTGAGATACCAGTCAGATTACAGAGCAATAAGTTGCTAAAATACCTTCTGTGTGCTACTGTCATGGAAACACATCAGTAAGACCAACATGATGGGTAGATAACGGGAGCTTGAAAGAGACAGGCTGATGACAAGATGAGGCAATGTTGGACATATGTTGGATAATAGTGGGAACTTTTAAAACATTGGACTACTGGAGAGAATGGGAGTGCATGAGATCTTCTGCATTCTACTGTATCCCATAATCTTTTTGTTCTCTGTATCCCGTTTTTAGGTCTCGCTCACAGACAGCTTTATGCCTATTGTATCCAATGCCAATACTTACAGTGGATTTTGGGTCAGTCCATTGCTTATCATTGGTTGGCTCTATTGTACATCTCATGTGCATGCTTCTTATTGGATGGCTCTCTTTCTTCCTTTGTTTGTCTCTCCTCTGGTGCATGGATTCTGTACCATCATTTTGACCGGATGCCTTGTATCCTACTGCTTACATACAGAGATCTACTTTTTTTTCTTATGCTTTTAGCACTCTATGGGAGTGCATATGTGTTGGACTTGGCCTTAGGACTACTGATTGAATTTGTCTTGTTTTGGTGTCAAATAATTTATTAGATTTTACTCTATTTTTTAAAAATTAGTGTGGGATTTTTCTTGTGTTGTGTTTTCACTTTATTACTTTTTGAGTGCTGCATGAATACTTTACACATTACCTCTAAGTTAAGCCTGACTGCTTTTGTGCCAAGCTACCAGAGGGTCATGCACAGGTTAATTTAGTGACTTTTTGTGGTTCACCCTCACAAGGATTGTGACTGTGGGTTTCACCCTCCCTCAAAAATCAACCCATTTCTCACAATGTGGTTCTTGCTCTGTCCTCCAGCACCTCAATACGGTCTGTGGAGCCACCCCCATGCTCATCTGTTGCTGGCATGACTCCTCCCTGGCCAGCTCAGCTTTATGCTTATCAGCAATACTCCCTTATGTTTATTTTAAGCTACAATTGTTATGGTTTTAATTAAGTAAAACAATAAAATCTACTTACTTACTATACATATCATCATGGTGCATATATGTGGAGTTATATATAGTAAAACTTTGCTTACCTATAAAAACTTACCCGCACTATATTTTTGTGCTCGATATTCTTAAGACGATATTTTGTCCCACGATATTTCTGTTTCTGATATTCTGTCTAAACACCCAGGTGGTAGACCCAGAAGGCTGATTTTTAGCCAGTGCCAGGATACCCTTGCAGGTGATAGTGCAAATACACATAACATAATATCTGTAGGTAAATTTGTCTGCTTTGCCTTGGGTTTGTCTACATCTGCATTCGACTTGTTTGCAGTGGCATTTGGTGAGCATTAGTTCTTTCATGTACCAGCTAAGTTGCCACCTGGTCCTGGTTGTGGAGGTGTTCTTGAGCAGGGTAAGGGCGTAGGGGCAGTAATTGATCCAGGCATTGACGTTCAGGATGGATTTTGTGAGGTCATTGTGGTGTTTGTCATTGGCTGGCTTGGAGGTCCCTGTTTCTTCTGTGATCCTTTTCCAGTTTTGTGAGGTGGATTTGGGAGGAGCTGTTTTATGGTGGTATGGGATGAGTAGGTCGAAGTGGATGAAGCCATGGTCGCACCAGGTGAAGGGGTAGGCTTGTCCATCAAGATGTCATTAAAGTTTGTGAAGAAGGGTCCAGGTGATGTCTGGTTGTATGGTGCGGCCCTCCACTTGCTGGGTGAGTTCAAGTGTGGATAGGTCTTTCAGGAAGTTGTTGGTGTAGGGGACTGTGGGGTTCTCAGGTGGTTTTCAGGTCACCAAGGAGGATGGAGGAGCTGGAGTTGAGCAACTGAGTGGCAATGAAGTCTGCAATGCCGTTTCTGAAGTTGGCTTGAGGTCCGGGAGGCCTGTAGGTGAGGGTGCCACACAGGGTGAAGTTCTCAGTGATTTGCAGTTTAAAAGCCTGGTATTCCATGCTGTTGCTAGTGTTTGTGGACTTGGTGGATGTTCTCTTTGAGGATGATGGATAGTCCTCCTCTGGGTCTGCAGGCTCTGTCCTGTCTTATGATCTTGTACCCGGGGGATCGCAGTGGTAATATCTAGGGCTGGTGTCAGGGTTAACCAAGTTTTGATCAGTTCAGGTTTGCAATCATGCATTAGGTCCCAGACCTTAGTGGCATGTCTGGCAAGCACGTGGGTGTTAAGGAGGAGACAGGAAAGACTGGGATCAGAGAGGTGGGTTATGGGGTGCATGGTCGTTTGAGTTGGGAGGTGAAGGGGTGTCTGTTGGGGGTGTGGGTGGAGTGAGCGCAGGTGAAGTGACAGATGGTGCGCACCTTTAGTGTTGGTTATGGAGACCCGGCTGCAGCTCTTAAAAGAGTGTCCAGGGTTTAAGTCATTGAGGCCTGTACCACAGTAGCATCTGGTTGTATGATGGGTGGGTAGAGGACCAGGCGTCTTGGTGCTGGGCAAAGGTAGGGTGTAGTCGAGAGCAGACGACTTGCATTTGGCACGTGCATCCTGTGGCGGCCGTTAAGCAACAGTGAGAGTTCTGGGGGATGTGGGAGGAAAGGCAGGAGCTGGTGTGCAATCGAGGATGCAAAAAGCAGATGCAAAAGGCAAAACAAAGCAAGAAAGAGGAGGAAAAATGGCAAAAAAGGAGAAAAAGCAGTAATGGCTGAGAACCAAGCAGGAGTGAGTGTGCAAGGGTGAGAGGACATAAAAGGGCGAAGAGAGTGAATGCAGAGTAAAGAGTGAGAGGAAAGTAGTCACAGAGCAAGACAAAAGCAGAGAGTGAGAGGAAAATGGTCACAGAGGAAGACAAAAAGCAGAGCAAAGATTGAGAGGGTATGAGTAAGAGCAAAGTAGTCACCGAGAGTTTAATAGATAGATAGATAGATAGATAGATAGATAGATAGATAGATAGAGAGAGAGAGAGAGAGAGAGAGAGAGAGACTGAGAGAGACAGAGAGAGATAGAGAGAGATAGAGAGAGACAAGCCAGAAGGAGGGGAAGGCAGGAGCACAAGGCTGACTCCTCGCACAGTGTCAGCACTGCATCCACAAGGGCCAGGTTTAACCGGAAGACTCCACAGGTAAGTGGCACAGGCAGGGCCAGGTAGTGCCTGCTAACCATCATGTATAAAGCACAATACAGCAAATTTGATAAAACAAAATTGTTTGGTAGAATAGAGTAAAATGTAGTGATCTGTAAAACTCAGGTTTCTTCCAATAAAGTGCACCATTTTCGAAGCTGTTCATGAACACAGAATATAATATTCATTAATCACTGGCATAAAATTATTTAAGTGATCGGAAATTCAGTGGCCAAAGTAATATCTTTTAAAAAGGTGAGCCCTCAACACAGAAACAAAAAGCTGTAAATTAATGCTATAAAACGGTAAAACTGAACATTGTATTCTGCCCATTCGGAATAACGCATTGTTTACATCCCCAGACTTTTAACACTCATTTATTGCATGTATGCACTAAGGAGCAGATGTAGCAACACTTTACACCAGTGAAAAGTCACAAAAAGTCACGAAAGGCCTTATGTACGAAGTGTTTTTGCTGTTGCAAATGGCCCGATTCCCAAAATGGGGGCGTTTGCGATGGCACAAATGCTTTTCCAAATGTACAAACATCCAATCTGCAATTCTCCAGCATCGCAGTATGGGAGTAGAAATCGCTATTTGGAAGGGTCGTGTGTAGGGCGTCCGCTCCAAATAGTAATTTCCAGTGTTGATATTTTACCTCCAGCTCAAAGTTGGTGATAATACATTCACAAATTGGAAGGGGTTCCAATGGGATCCCTTCCCCTTTATGAATGTTAGAAAAAAAAAAATTAAGAGCAGGCAGTGGTCCCACGGACCACTGCCTGCTCTTAAACAAGCATTGGCATAGCCGATAGGTCTCGCCTTTGGGACCTTATAAGTGTTTAGCCATGCAACAGTTGATGTTGTTGCACCAAGGATATTGTGCTGGATAACTAAACACTTATAAGGTCCCAAAGGCGAGACCTATTGGCTATGCCAATGCTTGTTTTCTTTGTCATCTTTGGTAACCACTGACTTATTTCCCTCTCCTTGCAGAGTACTTCCCACATTATCTGTTTTACAGCAGTGACACAGCATAATGGTTGCAAAGCACAAAGCAGTCTGCCATTACTGCGAGAGAATTGTTGCTTCTAAGAACAAAATCCTCTCTATGCAAATCTCCAAGATAAATACTAACTGATCTACAGAGTAAACTGAGGAGCTACTTTGTACCGATTTATCTGCAATTCTGGGTGGTAAAATCACTCTTAGAAATAAAAGTTTATTATTGGGGGTGTGGGTAGTATTTATTATGGGTCTATGCTTCCAAATCATACAACAGAAGTCCTTAACTAAGTCATTTTTTAGTAGTCTCACTGTTTCAAAGAGGGCGGCAGTCACTCTGCTCCTAAGGGGCGCCTGAAGAGTAACTAAATGGAATTTTACAGCCCTGTGTCTGATGGAGGAATAAGCCACGCAGGGGAGGGAGACGCTGAAAACTATTTAAACGACAGCCATGCGAGAAGAGCTAATAAGGCCAATGGTAAGTGTCTGCGTGGTACACAGTGCATGATAAGCTCCGCAGACCACGCACAAGCTGATGCAAAGCCTAATCACAGTAAAATTGTATGCAAATTTGAGGACAGCCTAATACATTACACTGTGTTTGAACACATCAAAAAGAGAATGGAAAAAAATGATTATGGGTACAAATTAAATGAGCAGTAACAGCGAGTCCTGGAGCGAACGGATATCATGCCTGTGTGTCACCCAACCCAGCACCGTCGAAAACACCATAACCAACTAAAGGTGCAGGCACTTTCTTACGTTAAAGTGTGTAAGGAGGCAGTGTTCATTCGGCAAGAAGCTAAGGCGCCACAAAACCAATTGAAGAGCTTTGCATTTTTGAAGATCGCAGGATATTGTAAATTATATATTGTGTCATATTTCAGAGGCTTAAAGAAAATAAAAGTCGAAAAGATCATGTGAATTTCTGCACTCTGGATGAAGGTCACATGCAACCGTTAGGGTTGTAGGCTGGCAGTGGAAATGAAGAAAAAGGAGCCAAGATAAACACAATCTGAGTAGGCAACAGGCACAGGAAGCATTAATGATGCACTTTCCTAGAGGAGGCCTCTAGGTGGTGGAATGGACCTCACAATAAACTGACAATTTATGCCATGTTGAATAATACCTGGATGGGGTAGAACAGCATTAGTACTCGAGAGCGAGGTGCTGACTGAGCCCTGAACTTCAGTTATGTGAGGGGCTACCGGCGAACCTAACAACACACAGAGCAAGAGGCATCTGGAGGTGTCCAATATTATACTGAAACAATAAGGCAGGTGCGAGTACAAAGGTACAGAAACTAAATATGGCAAGGGAAAATACTGTGAAGTGGGACTGTCAGCCATTGAGATATCCAGGTTTAAGATGTTAAAAATGTTAGCATTTATTTGATGTGCATACTGTTGGATCATTTCTCATTTTGAATTAACTTAGCCTTAACAAAACTACACACTGGCTATAAAATGTCAACAAAAATATTTTAAAACTAGTAACAAGCTGGAACTACAGTGCACAAATTTACACTGCCACACGTAATTAGTGTACATGCAAAAGGACGCCTGACGCATACCGTTAGCTTACATAAGTTGCCATTGAATCGCTAAAAACACCTTGACTGAGAACTCGGTTAGTTTATGTTTTAGTTTCCACAAGCGCTAGACGGATCCAACTTAAAGTTGATCAACGTAATAACTATACTAACAACACTCTCCAAATCCCACTCACGCCCAATAAAAAGCAGTCCCCTTACTAATACACTGCATTAAAGGAAATAAAAAGTAAAATAGACTTGCTTAATAATTGTTAAAAGAAGCACTGGCAATACCAACAGGTCTGGCTTTAAAGGAAAGATGTATGCTAATGTGAAGCATCACAAGTAGACAGCATGGGAATGGATATGCATTTGTGTGGAAGCAAAAACACATAAAATAATACTGGTGTAGGTTAAAAGGTCAGGTGAGAGTTGCACTGTCAAGCCTGACCTAAACATCCAAGTATGTTTATGACTGCCCTCCTCCTATCAGTGCTGGGTGCCAGAGAAAAACAAAACAAATTATCTAGTTATCTAAGACACTTCAATAGCATTAGAGTGTTATGTGTGTGTCCCTGAAAGTTCAAACTCAGGCAGCTGAATAATTAAACAAAAATGTTATCACTGATGTATGGGGGCAAGCACTTTTTTGTGGCAGCACACAACTTCTGCCCAATCAAAACATGTACTCCCGTCTCCCAGCATCGCGGAGCCAATGCCCCTCTCCTGGTGATTATCACATAATGGTCTGGTAGCTGCGCTATCACGCGAGAACATAAAAGGACAAAAATCTACCCATACTTCAATAATACTTCTTTCTACCTTTCATTTTTTTGCGGCTATATATGTCCACATAGCAAATACACTTTATAAGCCTGGCTATTGTCACTGGAAATACAGGAGAGGTTTCAACACCCATAATTCAAAGGACTGATTAGGAATCAACCGCCAAACCCTCTCTACCACCAGGTTTATGGACCTGTATGGCTGTATGAGACTAGCACACTGATGGAAGCAGGTTATCTTGACTTTTTACATAGTTAGGCGACAATACTTGAATGCTATACCTTAAATCATATTCTTGCACACAGCAAGATAATAGTGCATCTGCGTTTAGGAGTAAGAAAAACAGAACCCCATTTCAAACCGGACGCCCATGTTTAGGACTT
Source organism: Calotriton arnoldi (assembly GCA_963921515.1). NCBI lineage: Eukaryota > Metazoa > Chordata > Amphibia > Caudata > Salamandridae > Calotriton > Calotriton arnoldi. Next base: position 308,245 of record CAWUFW010013858.1, read on the forward strand.
TTTTAACTGGTAAAGAGTTGTTTCTTAGTGTTGCTTGCCTTAGGAAAGGTATATTACATAAACTAACAGCAGCACTTATAATTTCACACCTAATGCACAGGCAGCTTCTGCCATCCAACTGTGTGTGTGGGCTAGATGCCGAAAATGAGTACTGATTTCTACTTTATTTCAGTTAGATTTCTCTGTAAATAAAAGGCACATTTTGAGTTTGCTGGTTTTGTATTGCTTTGATGGCACGTTTATGGAACGGAAACTAGCAGACATTTTTAACATGGTTGGTAAATTCCACTTTGAGAAACAACTGCTTAATACACTCCGACTTAAGAATGGCTGAACAAATCTTAGATTGCAGAACAAGAGCATCTTTACCTTCACACTGTAAGCGTTTGGAATCGATATTCCATATTGGTACTGCATACTATGGGCGACAGCCAACCAAATGTGATAGAAATAAAAACAAAACAGATAACAGAAGAGCAGACTTTGCTTGTGGCTTCACTTTTTATAATCACAACACGCAGAATTTCGTGGGGATGCCGATTCAGCAATGAGACCCTTTCCCTATAGGCCATATAGCACGGTTGGGTAAAGGTCTTGTACTATAGGTGTTCTCTGGCATCTTCTGAAATATATTTTTGGCATGGGTTCATTTCACACGCGCTCGTCCCTCTAAAGCATGACTACTTCAAATGCTAGAAGCATCCTCTTAAAGGTGGTGTGAGGCCCAATTTAACAAAGCATTCATAATGGTAACGAATTCGTGTAGGAGACGTATGTGATGTGCATTCTGAACATCCAAATGACGGCTGTGCTGGGAACGTGAAATGTGATGTCCTTACAGACGAGGGGGCAGATTTACAAGCCCCTTGCGCCACTTTTGCGTCACTTTTAACATGGGAAAAGTGACGCAAAAGTGGCGCAAGGGGCTTGTAAATCTGCACCGAGATGTGTGGACAGCCATAGAGACGCAGCTAATTCATTAAAGTGAGCAAAAAGATGCACGGACGAAATCGTGTAGAATGGTCTCTCTCTCTCTTTCTGAGTGGTTACGTGTCTCTGTCAGGAAGGCTGAAGCAAGTGCGAAGGCTGCGATTTGAACGGCAGATGCCATAACCGCTCTAAAAACCCTAGTGAGTCACGGCAGCTTCACCTGCAGGCAAGAAGCCTTCCTTAAGGCATCGAATGTTTAGATCCCATCACGGGCCTTGAGAAGCACAGCAGCCCGCTCGCAGAATGTGACTAACGTGCAATTCCGATGCTATGTGCAACAAGCACCACTCCCTTTTCTGTACAACAAACGCCCCATGTCTCGTGTGTCCGAAACAGATGAAGGAGCAAGCCCTGGCAAAAGCAAAACAACAGAATACCAGTTGAGGGGTGGGGAGAGGCTGCAGCTTGGCACACGGCACCAGAGCCAAAAGCAAATAATAAAATTAGGCAAAGAGCTCTCGCAACATGTTGACATCCGCCGCACACTGCTGTTGGGACATCATTTGCATGCTGAGGTGGTTCGGGCTTCATGCAACAACAAGCATTGGCCGCGCGGCCGTGCGAGACGCGCTCTGGGGGAGGGAGGAGGAGCGGGAGAGCAAGTGACGCGCGTCCGTGAAAATTACACAGCCTCGCGGCCCCGAGAAGCGCTCGGGGAGGGGGCGAGCGAGCGCGGCAGCCTGGGCTGAAGCTGACCAGACGCTGCGTGCGTCATGGCCTTTTCCCCGCACGGCCGGCATGTTTCCAATTATCGCGCACGCGTCTGGGCACGATAATGGGAAACAGATGTTGGCCCTGCGCGCGTAACCGCAGGAAAAGGCCATGACGCACGAGCGTCTGGTCAGCTTTCCAAACCCCCTTACTAAAAGTCTCGCAAGCAGCGCATGCGCTGCTCTAGGCTCGACCTAAAAATGAAAACAAAACTCTTACTTTTTATTGTTGAAACACATCACGTTTTCCTTTGACGAAAACAGGTTGCATTTCAACAAAAAAAAAACCTTTATTCATGGACAAACAGAGACATGGTGGTTTTCTGACTTCAGCAGGCCACCATCCCCATGCCTTGTGCAGCACACATAGAAACAGCAAATTGCCTATGATTGTTTATGTGCAGAAGGTCCCCCTTCCTGCACATAAACAATCATTTTAAAAAAATGCAGTTTTGCAACTTCTATGTGTGCTGCATTAAGCAGCACACATAGAAGTTACACAAGGGGCATTTAAAGATTGTTTATGTGCAGGAAGGGGGACCTTCCTGCACATAAACAATCTTCCCCTCAACAAAGGCACCCTTGCACTATGGTGCAAGGGTGCCTGCGTTGGCGCTAGGCAGCTAATGTTAGCGCCAGCGCAGGGGGACATGCAGGGCTGCACCATATTCTAGTAAATATGGTGCAGCCCTGCGCTTCTAAAGCGACAAAGCGTGTCATTAGCCTTCTTGGCTTAATGACACGCGTCGCCACTTTATTGTAAATATGCCCCTTAGTTTACTTATCACAATCATGAATAAAAAATCATTACTTCCCCAATACAACCCCAGTTTATTCAAAAAGTGTGGCATTGAAAAATACTTGTAACTAAAAATTGTTTGAATATAAGATCAGCAAATGGACTACGTCAACCACAGGATTAATATAAAGGATGAATTTTGGGAAGTAACTTATCGGACAGGAGAGAGGATACACTTCTTATTAAAAGAATTTAATATTTGCTCACTGTTTCTGAGTTTGAGCAATAAAGGACTGTGCACGGAAATCTACATTATGTAACAATGACTTGGTTTCAAGATGTGCTGCCCCCAATGGTTCACTATCTGCCATGAGGATATTTGTCAACCAGATGCAAGGGTGTTAGCATCTCCTGTAGTGGGCTAGAAATTAGTCTAAAAATTCTCCTCAATCCAAAGGTTACAGATTAATCAGCAGCAGGCCAATTGATACCTTCCCAATTATTACAACACTTAATAGACTGTCTAAAATGTTCTATCCTTTTATACTCGTTGCCCCAAATTTACCAAGGTTTCGCACCATCAAAAAGCACACCAACATGATTGACTGTATCAACATACCAGCACAAAATGTATTTTATGCTGAAAAGGTGCTATTTTCCCTGCACACATAGTGGTTTGTCCTGCTTTGCATCACTTTGCATCAAGGGGGCATTACTGGGTTGGATTAATATAAACACCAATAGGTTTTCACACATTCATCATCCAACTAAGATAGCAGATCTGGCTTTGCATCAAAGCTAACACCTCCTTGAAGCAGGCACAACTAAGGGGAAATGTTTTTATTTCTAAAAAAAAATTGTACTGGAAGTGTATGCATCCAGTACAAATCCTATGGTAGACATCTCACACTGACTTTGCGAGGCTGTGCGCTACAGAAGGCCACCTTTTAGGACAGCAGGGGATGACAACAGCAGCAGGTCCATCTTAATAGATATGGCTCTGCACTGTGTTTTCCACTTTGCACAATGCATCACAACAATATGTTTGCTGTGCTGCTTTGTGCGTAAATGTATTAAATATGGGCCATAGTTTTAATGGGCTGGCATTGGCAGTGCTCTTATTTTTAAGCTAACACTCAATCAGTCAGGGTTTATAAAGCACAGTGAATCACCCGTTAGGGTATCCAGGCGCTTGCAGGTCACACGGGCTCATTCAAACAGCCATATCTTGAAGGCCCTTCGGAATTCCGGAAGTGAGGTGATGGTCTGGAGTTTCGTGGGGAGGCTGTTCCAGGTCTTTGCTGCAGTGTGGGAGAATGAGCGTCTTCCACTTCTGCTTCAGTAGATGCAAGGACTATGGGCAAGTGAAAGGAAGGTGGAGCGTAGTCTTCTCGACGGTTGGTGGAAGTTCAGGCGGTGGTTAATGTAGGCGGGTCCTTCATTGTGTAGAGCCTTGTGTGCATGGGTCAGCAGCTTGAATTGGCATCTCTTATGTACGGGGAGCCAGTGAAGTTGTCTGAGGTGGGGTGTGATGTGGGTTTGTCAGGGAAGGTCGAGGATGAGTCTGGCTGTGGTGTCTGTATGTTCTGAAGTCTCTGTAGGAGGTGTGCGGTGATTCCTACATAGAGGGCGTTGCCGTAGTCCAGAGACTGGTGATGAGGACCTGTGTCACGGTGCATCTCATGTGCAGGGGTAGCCATTGGAAGATCTTATGTAGCATGTGCAGAGTGAGGAAGCAGGCGTGGTCAACGGCGTTGATCTGTGATTTCATGGTGAGCTTGTTGTCAATGATGATTCAGAGGTTTCTGGTGTGGTCGGAGGGAGTCGGTGCAGGTCCAAGGTCTGATGGCCAGCAGGAGTCATTCCATGTATTGCTGCTGTTGCTGAAAATCAGTACTTCCATCTTGTCTGTGTTCAGTTGCAGGCAGTTGTTCTTCATCCAGTCAGCTACACTTGTCATGCCTCTATTGAAGTTGGTTCTGGTGGCGATGGGGTCGTCGGTGAGTGAGAGGATGAGTTGGGTGTCTTCTGCATAGGATATTATGTTGAGACCGTGGGCTCTGACGATGTTGGCCAGTGGGGTCATATATGCGTTGAAGAGCGTGGGGATGAGGGTTGAGCCCTGGAGGGCATCACAGGCAATCTCCTTGGGCTTGGAGGTGAAAGGTGGGAGGTGGATCCTCTTGGTTCTTCCGGTGAAGAAGGAGGTGATCCATCTGAGCGTGTCCCCTTGGATGCCGATATGGTGGAGTCTTTCGATCAGCATGTGGTTGGATACATTGTCAAAGGCTGCTGAGAGGTCAAGGCATATCAGAGCTGCTGTTTCTCCTCATTTGAGGAGGGTTCGGATGTCTTCGGTGGCTGCGATCAGGGCACTTTTGGTGCTGTGACTGCTGCAGAAACTAGATTGGGAGGCGTTGAGTAGCTGGTTCTGCTCCAGGTGTGTCATGAGTTGCTTGTTAATGATGTTTTCCAGTGCCTTCGCTGGGAATGGGAGCAGTGAGATTGGACTTTTTTTTTAGTTTGCTGGGGTCGGCAGAGGGTTTTTTGAGTAGTGGTCTAACTTGGGCGTGTTTTGAGGCGTCAGGAAATCTTGCGGTGGTGATCGAGGTGTTGAGCAGGGTGGTGAGTTCCTGGCCGATCCTTCTGTTCACGAGGGTGAAGATGTGGTGCAGGCCTGGGTCTGTAGGAGCTCCCGAGTGGATGGATTTCATGGTGGAGGTGGTGTCCTGGGTGGAGAGGAGGTTCCTGTTGGTAAGTCTGTGGTTGGTGTTGGTTGCAGTAGTGGTGCATCTGTCAAGGACATCTGTAGGTGTGGGTTGGGGTTCAGTGTTTCTGTATATGGTTGCAATTTTGTTGTGAAAGAAGTTGGCGAGGTTGTCGCACAGCTCCTGTCAGAGTATGATGTTTTCGCTGGCGGCCGGTTTGGAGAATTCCTTGATGATGGTGAAAAGTTCCTTGTTGGCACTGGCTTTGATGCATGCGGCTAGGGCTGTCTTCTTTGTTGCCCTCAGCAGGCGGGGGTAGAGTTGAGGGAGGTCTTGAAGGCTGCCCTGTCTTAGTTGTCCTTGCTGGCACACCATCTTCTCTCCAGCTGTTTGCTGTCTCATTTTGCTGTTCTGAAGGGATGTTTTTGCTCTGATTTCTCAATTTTTTTTCGTCCTTCGGTCTATCATTCCAGACTTGGTTGAGAACCCTGCATATGAGTTGAGCAGGATGGGGAATTGCCCTGATTCTATATTTTGAGATTTGCTGTCTGCCTTGCTGTTGAATTACCCACCAGATGCCGGTCCTTGTACATAACTGTCACTTTGAAACCTCCACCTCTCTTTCTGGTTTTTGACTAGTGATTCAATTATAAAATGCTGTGATATCACCTTTACCTTTTGAGGAAAGTTTAGCTTCCTTTCCCTCTGGACATTCTCCATAACCATAAACAGATAAACAGAGCACCCTCAAGCACATGCTAACAAACAATATTAATAATAAAATTCAAAGATGTAACAGTTGTCTTCTTCTATATTTGATCTTTTATTTTGGAATTCTCTTGTTTGTTTGTTGAAATCTTTGAGCCTCATAAGCCAACACGTGTTTCGTCGCTCATAGGGAAATATCCTGTGTCTTCCTCAGGGCTGAAAAAGGTACAAAGGTAGAAAACCACTGTAATGAGGTACTATGTACCTGTGTCGCATTGGTTAACTAAAAGTAGTTACTTTTCTTTAATCATCATTCTATTTCAACAGCCATATTGGCGTGCAGGTAGTGGAAACCCATGCATGAAACATGTGACCTACATTCAATCAGAGTGCCAGTGTTCAGTTCTGTGATTCATAACTCGTAATTCAACGAAAACGCGGAATTCACTGTATATTTGAGAAATGAATTATAGTGTAAAATACATCCAGCAGACACCAAGTGATGACATTCTTAATAGAAAGAATCTCTCCTTGCGTTGCCTTTCTTGGTGTCGGTACAGGTAATTTAGTGGAAAGGGGGTGATTTGGGGGATGTATGGGTCATAATGCCCACTCTTTGATTAAAGTAAAAACAAAAGTGATACATTGTAATGTACTTTCATACATTACCTATACTCTCTTTCAAAGTTCCTAATGGAATAGGGGAACAAAGACAACCCAAAGCATCAAAATAATTTGTCCCCACTGAGCAATATTCATCGTCAAAATCGCTGGTTGCCCATTTTTAGGACCAAACATACCTTGAGATCGGTTGTTATTCCATCCCGCTCTGCTGTCGGCATATGCATGTACTATTCTTTTGCATTGACTCGGTATAGGGCAGTATAAATTATTCATTTTGTCGGTCCATAAATGACTTGCTCCATATGTGAGGTTTATCGTTTAAGCATGTACCCAATCCTTGGAAAGATGACATTAATAGCTATTTTAGTTAAAGCTAACAATATTCCACATAGGTGGCCAATACAAGTGTTCCCAAGTGCTAAGCAAGGAGATCACAGCAAAAAGAATGCTTACCGGTATGGTGTGTCAGTCTGGCAAAGACTTGCAGCTATTAATTTAATCTTTCCATTAAGTGATTTGCAAAGAATCACAGGATGTTGCGCAGCGCCACCGATACTCGCGGAATCCCCAGCTCTCGAGTCGGCAGCTCTGGCCACCGTGCCACATCCTCTCCACTCCTGTGTTATCTGTCAGGGAGCTCTTTCCTTCTCCCGGACGATGATTGATGAAAACAGCTCTTTATTCATTACATAGGCAAAACCGATGCATTACCAATGCTTGTTATAATGAGTTAGGCTTTCCCTTCTGACTGAGGAAATGATTGATCAGTTCATTACACCTTGGCTTGCCTTTAGTAAGTCTATGCTATATGTCATCAGCTTCTAGGTGAAAGATAATTCACCAAGAATACCTTGCACGGGAGTTGGTGTTACCTTCTTCAGAAAACTTACTTCGTGGACCCTCAGCTTCCGTAGATTTTGCTTCCTCCACCGAGCACAACACAACTTCAGTTCCAAGTGTCCGGCTTGTGAAAAGCGACCATCGTGCATCTTAGGTATTCAGTCAGGCAGCCTCCAGAGCTAACCCCATTGCAGAGTCGTTCTTTCCCTTCCCACCGTGTGGGAAGCTGCTTTCACGAGTCCAAAGTAAGCATGTCCTCTTTGCAAAGATGTTACTTTGCAAGCAAGACTTTGTGCCTCTTCTGACATGTGCATTGCTACTAGCAATGCACATGTCAGAAGAGGCACAAAGTCTTGCTACTGAAAGGACAGAAGAGCCGGCGTCTCAGGTGCCTTCTCCATAGCCCCTAAATCACACGGCCAGGGGCCAGGTGAGAGGGCAGACGTTGTTCCGGAAGTCTTCTCTTATGTGCAGTCAATGACCAGCTGTTGGACGCAGGAGGCTGAGGAAGGTGGTTGGCCAAAGTGCTTCTACCAACGCACCAGGAGCACTTTCTTTAAAGACTGTGGGGGAGATTTACCAAATCTCCAAGCAACGCAGTGCAGCCCCCCGCGAGGCTGCGCTGCATTGCGCGACAGGGAGGGAGCAGGAGAGCGCCATATTTTCAAAGATATGGCTCTCTCCTCCCCTTTCCCTTATGCCGGCACTGATTACAGTTGCCGTGCACCACCCACGCACCTTAGTGCCATAGCGCTAGGGTGTGTGTGTGAGTCTAGCATAGGTTTTGTACAGGAAGGATACCCTTCCTGTACAAAATACTATGCCTAGACACGAGGGAAAGCTTTTCCCACTTTGTATGCGTGCTGCACAGTGCAGCATGCATGCAAAGTTGGAAAAGGAAGGAGAAATGAAAGCATTTCTCCTTCCTCGTGCCTAGTTTAAATGGGTGCAGTTTTCTCACGCCAAACCCAATCTACTGTATTTGGTAAATTGGGTTTAGCGTGAGAAATCTTGGGTGGTTGCATGGGAACGCCCATGCACCACCCTTGGCACACCCCCTCCGGCGCAAAGTAATGCAAAGCAGCACTATGCGCAGCTTCGCATTACTTTTACATTATTTCCAACACTAAACAAGTTTAGCGCTGGAAAGTAAACTAGGAAAAAAAGATTTTGTGCCGTTTTGCGTCACTTTTGTGATGCAAACACAACGCTAAATCTTACTAAATCTCCCCCATTTTGCGTAGTAGGCTGCCATGTTATGGTGTCCTGCTTGGTGACTCCCAAAGTAGGGTTTACATTCTGCAGGGCAAAAGATCAAAGGACCTGGGGGCAGATTTACAAGCCCCTTGCAACACTTTTGCGCCGCCGTTGCATTACTTTTATGACGCAACGGCAGCGTAAACAATGCAGCCAATTTACAATGTGACGCATCTAGGGAGATGCGTCACGTTGTAAAGCCCTGCGTCACATTATATCTGTGTCGGGTATAATGCATGCAGAGTGGGCATTCCCATGCAGGAAAGCCTCGTAAAAGTGATGCAGTGAAATCTACAAGATTTCACGGCGCCACTTCTAGGACGCCACTGCGTCAAAACCTTATGCCTGCTTGAAGCAGGCGTAAGGAGTGACACAGTACAATAAGTATAGGCCTCAACATGCATTGCTGGAGTTGCGTCGAGCTTGCGACACGACTCCAGCAATGCGTGTCTTTTGGGCCAACAGATGCGTCAGAATTTCTGACGCATCTATCAATCCTTGTGCCATGGTGCGCCGTATTGTAAATACGGCGCATCCATGGTGGCGCAAGTGTATCGCAGGCTGGCGCAGGGAAACTGACACATCTGTACAGATGCGACAGTTTCTTGTAAATCTGCCCCCTGATGCGCCGGAAAGTATCCTCCCTGTGCAAGGGACGTACTCATGTCTGCAATTCCTGCCATGGGTGTGCCGGGTTGGAAAAATAATTGTCACACCTAAGTGGCTCCACCCGCTCGGCCAAGCCCTAAAGGAGGTGCTGATTATTGACTATTACTTGTACGTACTGTCCAGGGGCCAGCTTGTGTCTTCCTCTTCTTGCATGTACTGTGCTAAGTCCAGTCCACGCCTATCCGCCTGCTTACTCCAGAATTGCGGAGCTCCCCGATTTTCTGCTTTTAAATACTTTTACTTGCATACCAGGTCAGGGATCCAGGTGCAAAATTCCCTTGAGGGATATTACACCATAGACCTTCAGGCAGCCAACCTCCGGCTCCTTATCTGGGCCACTAATATCCCAGAGACAAAGGCAGGGAGGAAAGAGTTACCTTTGTGTGTGGAGTGAGGATTCAGTGGCCTAAGGAAGAAAGTAGAATTAAGGGGCATATTAGCAAAAAGAGGCGATAATCATCGCTAACCCTGCTTAGCGTGATTTATTTTATCGCCGGCTATCGCTGGAATATATCACCACGCTAACGCTGTATTAGCGACATTTAGCGCTATGGCGATAAATATTCCAGCGATAGCGGGAGGGAAGGGCCAACATCACGACAAAACCAGCGATGTTGCATGGGGGAGGTGGAAAACCTTGCTGATACGACCCTGTGGTCGTATCAGCATAATCCACCCCCCATGTAATGTATGGCTAAGTCAGGAAAATAGCAGGTGATAAAAAAATGGCGATGGCCCCGGTTAGCGCGACTTTTCACGTCGCTAACCGGGGTCAGGGACTCCTTGCTAATAGGTGATAGGCCTGTTAGCGTCTGTTTACAGGGTATGTTGGTCGGGAATGCCTACTTTGCATGTCATTAGCGATAAACATCGCTGACATGCAAAGCGGCACCCAAACCGATCGCTTTCATCAGAAAGTTGTCGCTAACTGCTGTTAGCGACAGCTTGCTGATAGGGCGATAGATTTATCGCCGCTTTAGCGGCAAAAAGTGCCGCTAAAGCGGCGATAAATCGCTTGCTAATATGCCCCTTAGATCTTTTCGAAATGTGCGGGTTCTCTGAACATCTTTAATGAAATTTAGATTCACTCTACATATCGTGTGGAGAATCGACATTCTAGCTGGCACCTCCACCTTGCAAAGTGGATATTACTAGTTTAAGTCACCAGAATGAGGAATAACGAATAGACCCAGAAACACCAAGGCCTTTACTGCATGCAGGTTCCTGATTCAGTGGACTTTTACTGCAGATATTCTCCACCTGCCTGAAACATGCAGAAAATGTCACTAGACATTCAGGTGCTCTTACCGGGTATGGAAAGTGAAACCTGGCCCAGTGTGCCTCAGACATATTTTAATGCAGGAACGCTGGCCCTTCCACAATCGACCTTTAGCTCAAAAACTGATGCATCAAACTCTACGTAGGTACCTTACTGGGATCTCCTAAGGTTTTGTGGGCAACTTGACATTTTGTAGAAGGGGGTTAGCCAGAATTTCCTGGGGTTTGGAAATGCACCATCATTTGAGAACAAATTGACAGGTATGTTTTTTCTGGCTGGTCACCAGCAACCCGAAATCCGGCCATGCCAGCTTCAGGAGATGTTGAAGCTCCTGCACTTCTGGGTTCTCTTTTCCAGCTCTGTGCGCTGTTGCCTCTCTGCAGAGAGTCACAGAGGGGCCATAGCAGTATAACATTAGTCTAGTCCAACCAGTTCTAGATGAGAGCCTTGAGTTGTGGCAAATACTACCAAGAGTCAGCTGGATGGTTGCTGCTGGGGATCAGGGAGATGAATGGATTCCCAAAGTGATGTAAGGTCACCAGCGTCAACGTCTCCCTACTTAGCAGTGCTGTGGTACCACCATCCAGCAGCAGGGCCAAGCAGTGGTAACCCATGCTGGATACTGCTCAAACACCACCGGACAGAGCAGCTTTATGAGGAACAAAGCCAGATGTGGGTGACGGGGGTGAAAGGTGCTGCCTTGTTGGGTCTTGAGTGGAGATGGCTTTGGGCTGCCTGACTCTAATATGGCTGCCAGTGAAGAGGGGGCCATGCCACATCCGTCTATTTACTGTATCAATCTCTGTCCCTATCCTACTGAAGATAACTATATGTTGTTGACTGCAGCTGACTAAATAAGTTACGTTGGTTTACTCATGTGGCATTGTCATCAGGCCTAGGGTATTGCCCATTACCATGGTTTGCATGGGGGCATAAAGTAGATGTAGCCGAGACTCATACTGTTAAAAGGTGAAGTTTAGGCAAATATGTGGAAAACGTAATTATGCTAATATTGTAAATGGTCTTGCAATATCATGCGTCCAATGTTTGGCTACTAAGCAAAGGGCAATGTAGTGTCCATTTTACATTGGGTGTCAGGCATTCCAATACATTTTATATATGTTTTCTTGATGGTGGCTGCCAACTGCTCGGAATATCTCCTGCTGCTTCTCCTGCTCTGACTTCTGTCACCTGCTGCAAACTGTTTACAAAATGGGTGGTGAGACAGACTCCTGGGCCTGTCTGGTCTTGTTGATTCTTGTCCTTCTAGGTCTTCCAAACAGATCAACTCAAACTGTAAATAAGCAAAGTGCCACCACTCAGAATGGCCGGTATCAACCCTGATCTCTTGTGAGACTTTGTCTAGAAGCTCTTTGTGGGATGTGCTCAAAACCTTTATCCATCTAACTGAGGAAGGATACATTTGCCTCTCAAAGAAATCTTCCTGGACAGCTGGTCAGAGCTTCTCTTTTCTGTTCAGTACAGCAAACACAGCTTCCCCATATCATAAAAAGTCTCAGATATTCCAAATATACACAGGTAGTATTATGTGGGCCTGTGTTAAAGCTTTCTTCTCTGGGCACAAGCACCAGCTTTATATTTAAATTAAGGACAACTTCTAACACTTCCCTCTCTATCCTCCACCAAATTTCTCACTTAATAAGCCTATGCCTATTTCGATGCCCTGTGAAGTATAACCCTCAACCCTATTAGGAAATGGCTTTAGTTTGCAGAGAGTTCAATAATTGTATCATTTTTATCTTTCAGTGTCTTAGAGCAGTCCTGTTGTTACTGCCTGGCCAGCTAGGAGTATGTGTTCCAACAGTTGGCTTGTGTGGTTTACTGTTCTAGGTTAAGGATGGGTGAGTGTTTTACAAGCTGGGTTCTGACCAGGCACAGCTGACAATTGACCTGGTGAACTTTGCAGTGTCTGGAAAACCAGAATACATGTGTTGATCTGTTGTTTGTTAGAGGTGGATTGTGTGAATTTGATTCCATGTTTAGCAATAAACATGTAAGGGGAACCCCTTTTTGGAAGGAAATATTTGTACAGCACCTTCACATATGGCCTTTACACATGCTGACATTCATTTTAAACATATATCCACATCTGGCACTCCTGTTAGTGAATGAAGGCCCTTGCAGCTGACACAAAATGGAAATGATATTTCTAAGAAAACTAATAATTCATATATGTAGGTTGTCCTGTGGGCTGCACCAATCTTTGAATGATACTCCAAGTGAGCAAAGGCTACATGAGAGTAAGGCCTTTTTGTCATATTCACATTTAGGAAGAATTTCCTAAAATGTGCACTAAGTGGCGAAAGGTGTAATATTAGTATCTGCGCTAATCACAGTAGCGCTGATGTGTGGAAACTGATTGTAAGGAAATGGGTTCTTCCCATCAAATCCACCCATTTTGTTTGCTTGTCGATTACGTGGGTTTTGACCTTTTTACTGTGGAAAAAGGTCCCCACCACTGGTGACTCGCCCACGATAATTGGACTACGCGTGCTTACCACCAGTGTCTGCCTTTTAAGATAAGGCCACTGCAACGCAGCAGGGGTAAGGGGCACTTGGCTGGTTACACTTGACACACATGTAAGGGCAACGTGTGGGAGACTCCTGTTGTGTGCAGCCGGGTAATTGCACACAAGTTGCTTGGTGCAGTGGGAACTCTGCAGGATTGGATATTGACCTGGGGTAGGTCTCATAATGTTAGTGTACACTCATAGGGAAAGTCAGTGTGGTTTACTATCTTGTATGCAATGACACTCCATTGTACACCTATGGGGGAGGCGGCCTTAGAATGCAACTTTGCTTCCCTTTGGCCTACAGAGACCAGTGACATATTGAATTATTGAATTGGGATGTAACCTATGCAGGAAAGACAATTCTTTAAGTTCCAAGAAGAATCTGTACATCTTATGGGTCATCCACAATTGTCATATTTCTCTGGCGCAGGCCTTTTGTCACCCAGCAGTGCCAAGTTAATTATATTTCTCTCCAGGAGCAAAGGCTTCCCCCACAAAGGGAGCAATTAACAGTGCTTCACTCTGCTCCTGAGGAGGAAAAGGGTGGAGCGGAATGATCTGCATCAATCAATCAGCTGCCATACTTTACTGCCCAAGCCCACTGAACAAAGGGGGGAGCCCAGACCTCTGGAGCATACACAGGAGGAGGCTCTGTTTGAAGATTTGGTGGGAAAGGCCCTGCCAGTGATGTCAGCGAGGGACAGAGCTGAGGCCCCCCCACAGAAGACTATGGCTAGTGACTCCTGGGTGACACCATTTTGAAATATCCCAGCAGGATGTGCAGGAATGTTGTTAAAGGGGCGGAGAGGTGATGTGGCACCCCAGGGAAGGCCAGAGGTGCCTCACTTCTGGAACCTTCCACCCCCCTCTTAAAAGTTCTTGGCAAGGGGAAGAGCTTCTCTTGGTTGTGATTTTCTGCTGGACACTGGGACTGGAGGCAGCAGCCATGGACAACTGGAGGGAGGAACCCCCTGGATTAAGGACTCTGGCTACAGTTTCCCCCAGGGCCAGTGGGGCTCTCCCCACGACCAGGTCCCCTTATTCCCCCTGAGGACTAGTTGGGGGAAAGACTAGACTTCTGTGCCAAGGAGGAGAGAAGCCCCAGAGGAGAAAAAGGAGAAAGGATGGCGCAGGGAGCCAGTGAAAACAGCTCCCTGCAAAGTTTGACACTATAGAGGCAGACGGCCTAGAGAAAGTTCTCCAGGTGTCTAGGGCTTGCCACTAGGAGCAAATCTGCCCAACAAGGCCCAAAATATCTGTAGGCGAATAATTTGACCTTTGATCCCCACCAGTACGATTGGAGCGCATAGAGCTCTGCTACCAGCTGCCTAAACCCCCCCCACCCCGGGTGGGCCAGGGCCCGGGGATTGTGGCGAGGAGTACTTTTTTATTTTTAAGCCCTGAGAGTGGACATCCAGAAAGCCCCCCCAGAGCTCAGGAGGCCTGGGGATCCCACCCCCAGGCCGGTCCATGGATTGGGGGACCTGAGAGTCATAATTCCTGGCTCCCGAAGCTTCCGATAGTAGAGAGAGGCGGGGTCTGGGATCCCCAACTCTGGGCCCCGGCAGAGAGGAAGACATTTGGAAAGTGTCGCCACACTCCCCATGGTGGAGGCAAGCCTACCCAGCTCCCCTTGTCCATGTCTGTTGCCACCAAGACAAGCACCCTGCCCACAGGAGCAGGCAGGGGAGAACAAAGCTGCCAGCTCCCACGGCCAAACGGAAGAGTGCCGCCCACTTGAGTCTCTGTCCGGGGGCAGCCAGGAGGGGCTGCCTGGGCTGCCCCTCAACAAAGGAGACACACTGGAGTACCCAAGTGGAACAGGACATTCCCTTCAAGAAAAAAGAAAAGAAAAAGAAAACTGCACCCCGTGCAAGTCCATGCTGCTTCAGCAAAGGCAGCAGCTCTCCCCAGCTCAGCAGGAGAGCCGCTAATATAATATTGACTGCTCCGGAGGAGTGCCCTATAATGCCCTGTGGTGCTTGAAAGTGACCAACACTTTTCTGCCCCTTTTGTTGACCCCAGGGTGGTGGGACCACCACCAATCATTTAAAAAAAAGTGTGTGGGAGTTGCAGGAGTGTCACAACTCCCCCCAAAGAGGCCTAAGGGATTTTAACAACAGTACTGACCCTAAGTTTAGTGGTATCCAAAAAGGATGACCACCCAGAATGTCCTTCAAGTTGGTAAGCATTCCTAATGCTGCAGGATATCTCCAACACTTAGGAGGACAGCACCCACTAGTGGTCAAGTCTACTGCTTCAGTTACTGCTGCCTGAAGGTGTCAAATGCAATGTGCATGCTCTCTCTAGAGATGAAGGCTATGTTTACATGCTGTGTGAATATAATTTGATGCCCTCTAAGGACTGTTTTTATAATTGCATTTCTAATGGTTGATAGCATATAACAAGCAACCAGAAACACGTGAAGTTCATTAGTAAATGCTTTATTGTAATGCTTCCTTTCAATAATAATGTTGACAGTGACTATTGATCACAGTGCATATACTTTATTACCATTAATAAGTGCATTCACCCATGGATATTATTGATTATTGCATTTACTCAAAAAATGATTGTTTTTGACATGTGATTTGTTGATCTTGACCCCTTTACACAATGTCATCTGAGGTATTTCAAGTAGCTTTATGTATATTTGTAAATTACTGCATAGTATTGAGTAGTGTGTGTGTGTTTAATAAATGTACTTTTCCTTTTTCAAGCCAACACCACCTCCCTTGAGTAGCGCTTGGACTCAGTGGCGTAGCTAGACCTTCGGCCGCCAATGGCGGCCCCTGCATTAGCCAGCTGCGGCAGCCATATGAAAGAGCGGGCAGTGGGGCTGCTGGTGATTCCTGCGGTGCCCGCCCCCGTGACAGCCACAGGTAAGAGCGGGGGTCGGGTGGAGGCCGCCGCCCCCAAAACTCATGCCGCCCATGGCGGACGCCCCCCCACGCCCTCCTCCCTTGCTACACCACTGCTTGGACTGCTCTGCTCCACTACACTGAGAGAGTCAAGTGCTACAATGGGGTGTCTGGGTCCCAGTAGAGGACAAATGTGGACCCATTGCATGTGCAAGTCGCACAACTAATGGCCTGTTTCCTTACCCTGATGATTAGGTGCATAATTGTCACAAACGTGGCAACAGCTGTGCAAAGCATCCAGATCAATTTTTGCAAACAGGCGCACATCGTTCCTGATATGGCCCATGGTACCTGAGTTTGGTAAAAAAAAACAATTCAACTTTTTTCAGGTCTCAATAAAGTTGTGTTAGTTGGCAGACTATAATAATTCCTAAATCTGAAGGCCTGTCCTTCTTTAATATTCCCAGAGGTTTGCATTTTGATATACCAGATGAAGAGTGCTTAATTTCTTTGAAGGTGAGTTGATGCAGTCTTTACAGTGAGCAGGTAAGTCCCTTCTGCATGCAACTCAGAATATGGGGTTTAAATAGCAGTGGGTCCATTCTTTGGCACTCACATACCAACCCCTTTGAAGTAGCAGAGAAGATGAAGGCGTGGTCTCCCCAGCGGCAAGATGGCTGCGCTTTAAGCGAGCTCTGCCGGCTGGGCGGAATAATCCTTTAACATCCTACAGCTGCGGAGGGGCAAAACCACACACAAAGTGCTTTTGCTGTGCACTGCCTGGGGAGCCGATATTGCTGCCTCTTACCCGCCTTGGTGCCCTAGAACGCCGGAGAGCTGGGCTCGCCTGTTCCAGTGGAGACGCAGTTTGGCCTGCTGATTCGGAGCTGCCTGGTGCTCCCCTCCTGAGACTGGACCCACTGAACAAAGGCCCGCTGTCTGCCGGACTTTGTGAGGCTGCTGCCGCCCAGCTCCGGTTGGTGCTGCCGCCACCTTCCCGGGGTGCGCGGCTCCGTGCTGGGCCCAAGATCTGTACTTGCGGCAGCGCAGCCTGTACTGTGCACGCGGGCTTGGGGCCCGACCTGCTCCCCGCCGAGGGGGGTCTGCCACTTGCCTGGATCGGCGTGGCTGCTGATGCCCGGCCTCCGCCCTGCTGCCACCGGTGACTGGGCATGCGCGGCCGTGGGCCAGTCTGAGGTACAGCTTCCGAGGCAGTGCGGCTTGGACTGTGGTGGTGGACCCGAGTGGATGGCCTACTCTGCGCCAGGCGCGCGTTTGCCTGGTGCGGCTAAGGAGCGGCGACGTCGGATGCTGGGGCCGAGGCGGTGATCGGGACCCGCACCACTCACCAAGTAAGGAGCTGGGTGGGGGAGGGAGCTTGCCGGGGGCCTGGTAGGCCGTGAAGCCGGGACTCTGGTCAGCCCGGACCTCCCCCTCTCGCTGTAATGTGCACAGCAGAGATCTTGCCTCGCCCCGGGGTCGGCCTGGCCTGGCTGCTCGGTGTGCTTCCTTCCCGCCGCTCCCCCGCCCGCGGACGTCCTGTGGCAGCGCTGCGGGGAGCCCTGCGAGGCCACTGTTATTTAGACCTGATGCCTTGGAGTACACGCCTCACCTGCTACATCCCTGACCCATGGGGTCGTTATGGCCTGAGCTGCGAATAAACCTGGCACCACTGGGCAGAGCTACTCCTCACAGAGCGGACACAGAGACTGTGCTAGTATCTTCTTTGAGGCCCCCTGAGAGTCTGCGGGCTGTGTACCTTTCCTGCACGAATAGACAGACCGAGTGGGTGCTGCTCTCTGACCGCTCAGACTACACTTGCCAGTCAGCTGCAAACCACAAGGGCGGGCGCATTTGACCTAATAGACGCGCACCGTCCCGCTTCTGCCAAAATCTCAGTTCTCTGACTCAATAATCCCTCTTGGCACGGCGTCTGGGCAAGCCGGGGACCACTGCAATGGGGAAGGCTGAAGCGAAGCAGCCCAAGCTCAATTTCGAAGGCCGTAAAACCGGCAGGACAGGCGAGTCATCCTCGGAGGCTGGCGAGCAGGCCGCACAGACAGACACAACCGACTCACAAGATGACAGCATCCGCTACATACTCCTTGAAGTCAAGTCAAGCCTAAAAACTACTGATTCCAAGATTGATACCTTGACGGCCCACTTGGACGAAGTCAAGCAGCGAGTAGACACTCATGAAACCCGCATCTCACAGCTGGAGGCGAGGGTCTCTGACGCGGACGATACCGGTGCGGAAAATCGTCAACGCCTCCTGAAAATGGATAAAGTGCTCGAGATCATTCGAGCAAAAAACGAAGACCTTGAATCCCACTCCCGCAGGAACAACATTCAAATCGTAGGTCTCCCCGAATATACCGCAATCGACAAAATGGAGACCTTGCTTGAGTCCATGCTGCGTGAGCTTTTCGGCATGGCCCTATCGGACATTTTTATCATTGACCGGGTGCACAGATCGCTCAGCCCACGACCGCCACCGGGGACTCCCGCACGGCCAATAATAGCCCGCCTGCTGAACTACTGTGATCGCGATTCCATCCCTGGGAGGGCAAGGGAGATGGGGGAGGTCAGACACCAGGACAACACACTCTCCTTTTACCCTGACTTCACGCTGTCAGTTCAGGTTGCGCGCAGAGACTTCCTCCCAACCAAGCGTATTCTTCAGCAACTCCATATATCATATGCCCTCATGTATCCGGCCAAGTTGCGCATTGATTCTGGAAATAAGCCTCACTTCTTTACAGACCCTAAGGCGGCCTTGGAATTCGCGAAACAACTCCAAAAATCTCTGCCCCGTGATCGGCGGACTCCTACTGAAGGCAGCCACGCAAGTGATAATGACAAACTTTACCAATGAATGTTGTCAGCCCCTGCATGGTCCTGTTAATACTTGGCGCTCGTGAGGTCTGTTCAATAGCATATCTGTCTGCTGTTATTTTGTGTCGCATAAACTGCTGTTAATTAACCATATGTTTTCCCCTTCAGGCTGGTAATGGGCGCGCTCGGCCACCCTGCCACCTGGCATGGGGAAGTCTGGTTGAGCCCACGTACCCCACTTGGATAATTCCTACATCATGTTGGTATTCAGCAAGTTGGGATTCCTTGGGTGGGGGGTGGCTTGATTCTCAACCATGTTGGGGGTTGGAGTGGGAGGTGGGGGATTGCCTCAAGTAGGTATGATATTAGTTTCACACCCCAGGCCCATGTTCGGCCGGTTTATCTGTTTTACTTTAAATTCGACTGAAATTGCATTCGATTATGCCATTGCCATGCTTCACGAGATACTTTCCCTCGGTGTCCGGATGGACCATAGACTACTCACGCTTAATTCCCTGTTAGGCATTGAGCATGACTGAGCTGACCTTTCTGACGTGGAATATTAAAGGCATGAATGACTACCGCAATGCACGGCTCATACATTCGTATCTCATTAGACATAAGACCGACATCTGTTTTCTACAGGAGACCCATCTGACAGCCACTAGCGCAGCTAGGTTGCGTTGCAGACACTGGAGGGACACATACTCCTCATTTTACTCCAATTATGCAAGGAGTGTCTCCATTTTAATCAAGAAGGGTCTGCCATGGCGCACATTACATTCTCACATTGATGCTGAAGGCAGATATGTGATTCTCTCAGGGACCCTCTACGCTCAACCCGTGATACTTGCAGCTATCTATGGCCTGAACACAGACAACCCAGACTTCTACATCCAAATATGGAAACTCATCTCCTCCCTCGGCCCACTACCGTTGATATGGGGAGGTGACTTCAACATTGCCCCGCAGAACATGTTGGACCGCTCGGGGCGCTCGGCAGTTGCACCCGCAGGCTACTGCTACATTGTGCACCCTTATGCAGGATAATAGCTTAATCGACACCTGGCGACATCTCCACCCTGACAGGCGCGAGGGCACTTGCATTTCGAATACTCATGGCTCCTGGTCCCGCATAGATCCCTGGGTGGTTACTCGAGATGTATCGTGCTGGGTTACCTCCGTGAGATGTATCGTGCTGGGTTACCTCCGCCACGCATTTGGCGTGCACCCTCTCGGACCACACGCCAGTGAGCCTGGCCATGCGGATTCCGCTGACCCCTCGGCATATGTTCGCATGGTGTTTGCCACCTCATGCGCTCCGTGATGCTGCATTCAGAGAGGAGCTTTGCGGCACCATTATTGAATTATTTGAGATTAATACCGGCTCTGTGGACTCCCCCTCTGTCCTCTGGGAGAGCTTCAAGGTGGTGGTTCGGGGAGAATGTATTGCACGGCAGGACGGTGTGCTTGGGTCAATTAGGTGCACCTTGGAAAAGCTGGAAACAGAACTTAAACTACTTGATCAAAGCTATGTCGACAACCCTTCCTCTGCTATACTTGCCAATATAAGATCAAAGATGACCGAATATCATGCAGAGGACGAGCGTGAGGTAATGTACCTCAGCCGAGAAGCACAGGCACGCCGGTATGGTGAGGGCGATCGACCCGGCAAAATGCTGGCAAATCTATTGAGAGCACCACATGCCTCCTCTTACATAACAGAATTACAGGACGACTCAGTGGGAAGAATCACTTCCCCCAGCGAAATATCCTCATTTTACTTCCAACTCTACACTGCCGGAGATTATACACCTCCTGAAGTTATTGTGCAATATTTTGATACTATTGAGCTGTTATGGCTCAGCGATGAGCATCGCGAGTATCTGAACGAACCATTAACCACCGAGGAGATCGCACAAGTGATCTCCGGTCTCCCCGGCGATAAGGCACCTGGATCCGACGGTCTGTCAGCCGCTTTTTACAAGTAAAATGTGCCCATCCTCATTCCCCACCTCGCTGAAATGTACAACGAGTCCGTCACGAGTGGCATATTCCCTACCACTATCCGCGAAGCGCTTATCACTCTTCTCCTCAAGCCTGACAAGCCGCCGGAGTGTTGCGATTCATATTGCCCGCTATCATTAATCAACACAGACAACAAGATATATGCAAAACTGTTGGCCAATCGTCTCCTCCCTCTCATGACACTTACAGCTCACCCGGACCAATCCGGCTTCATCCTGGGTCATGCCACGTCACATAATCTATGCACCATTTTTTCTATAATGCACCAAATCAATCCCGAACTGCTGGCGGTGGCTGCCCTGCTGGACGCCACCAAGGCCTTCGACTCACTAGAATGGCCCTTCCTTTTCGCTTTGCTTGGCCGCCTCGGCCTCAGCCCAGCCTTCATAAGTAAGATCAAGTTACTTTACACGCATCCCTCAGCGCGCATACGCATTAACGGACAAATCACTGAACCCATATTCATCACCAGAGGCACTAGGCAGGGATGCCCCCTGTCTCCCATGCTCTTCGCCATAGCGATGGAGCCACTCGCGGCACGGCTGCGACAGCACCACACGCAACGAGGCATCGGGTTCTCTACCCACGGCTTAGTGACCTCCATGTACGCTGATGATGTGGCACTATACATCCGCAAGCCCCGTGAAAATTTGGCCCCTATGACCAGAGAGGTCATCAGATTTGGAGGCCTCTCGGGCATTCAAATAAACTGGAATAAATCTTTTCTATTCCCGTTAACGGATGCAACCCAATCCTTCCCCTCGGAATACCCGATTAAATGGGTTGCTGAGCCGACTAAATATCTCGGCATTTGGCTCAGCAGAGACACAGAGGAGCTTTGGAGGGCCAACTATGGTAGGACTATGGAGTGGCTTGAATCCAAAATCCTTATATGGAAAAATCTTCCGTTATCCTTAGCGGGGCATATCGCCATCGCCAAGATGGTGATCCTGCCTAAGTTTCTTTATCTATTCCTAAATATTCCGCTGCCGCTCACCTCCCACTTTTTCAAGCGCTTGCGCTCCAATATGATCACAATTTTATGGGAGGGACGTCAACCACGCATCGCCTACGAACCCCTTACACTGCCATTTTTGCACGGAGGAATGGGTGCCCCAAATTTTAAACTATATGCTTACGCCGCTCAGGCAAGTTTTCTCCACTTTTGGCTACATCCCACACCTTTTCAGCCTCACGTGGCTGTAGAAACTGATTTTGCCTCCCCATGGCCACTACAAACGGCGATATTCTTGCCACACACGGCCACCGCGAGGTGAAATAAACACTGTTGAATGCACGCACTGGGCCTGGGAGGGAGTCCATAGACACACAGGAGTTAAGGCTTTATATGCACCAGCGATGCAGCTCGCAAACAATCCCTCCTTTCCTCCACTGCAGACTAGCGGCATGGCACGCCAAGCTGCGGCGCTGGGCATTCGCACTAATGCCGATCTTTATCCTAACTGTCAGTTTCTTTCTCTCCCGGATGGCGCCACTCCACTAGACAACCTACTCTATTATCAGATAAGAGCGACCTGCAGAAATCTGTATGACACATTCCCCAGCCCCCCACCGCCAAACGCAGCACTTGAACACATTCACACGACACCTACTCCGCGCTAACCCCGTCACCAGATTGTGCGCGCTGACTCTCGCAACCTCACCTGTGAACACTGAGAGGGCGCGTTGCGTGTGGGCGGCAGATCTAGTCGACAGGCCTTCACCAGAACAATGGCAGTACTGCTGTAATCAATCCCAAAAACTCTCCCCTAACTATAGACTGCGCCTGATACATTTTAAATTTTTACACAGACTGTATCGCACCCCTGCAGCACTTCACAGAATGGGCTTGGCGGAGGATGCAAGGTGTATGAGATGCTCCGCTCCTGATGCGACCTTTGTGCACTTGGCCTGGTATTGTCCGAAAATAGCGAACTTCTGGCAAGATGTTTGCAGAATTATCAGTGTCATCACCTCTAACACCCTTATACCCGATCCCCTTACATGCCCTTTGGGATATGTCAAGAATGTCTCCGACGCTGACCGTAGACTGGTTGCGCTGCTCCTTGTGCTGGCCAGGCGCAGGGTGGCGATTCATTGGGGTCATAAGCCGGCACCAGTTACAAAAAAATGGCTAGCGGACGCGGAGCACTGCCGGTCACACCTGAGCGAGTACTGAAACTTAATGCCCCTAGCAAGCAGGCCACATGACATCTGGTCCCCCCTGGTGGCTTATCTTCGACAGATAGACGAGGCTGACAAATCCCCTGACCACCCCAAGACCCTGTAGCCGGGAACAAACAGATTAATGATGACAGCTGTCGACACAGTCTCTATGATGATGCGATGTTGTGAATAATGCATATGCCAATCTAGTGTTGCCTCTGCGCCCAGTTCATGGTTGAGCTATCTTACACTCCGCACGCCTTGATATCAGTCGAATGGCTTATAAATGCATCTCTGCTTAAACAATGTAATTGAATGCATAATATGTAATGTGCTTTATTCTCAATAAAGTTTATTAAAAAAATAAAAAAAAGAAGTAGCAGAGAAGATGTACGCAAAAGGCACATCGCCAGAAACATGTTCTATTGCTGCCTTGTGTTACCTAAAGTAGGTTACACTGCTCACTGTGTAATAAAGCAACTGACATGAGATGGTGCATGGGTAGGTAGTTACCTAAAAGGAGGACTCACATAAGGCAAGTAAAACGTACTTTATTTTAGTTTGTGTGCAGCAGGACGAGAGAGCAGCCGGAACACCTCTAACCAACAGCTTCTCCAACCCTATATAGAAAAGTGTATTATTAGTCAGTTAATTCCGTAAAAAATCTCACCAAACAAGGGATATGATTTCCTTACCAATTGCCAATCTATGCACCATCATGTTAAACATCTTAGATGTCCCATATTTCTTTGTCAGATAAAGGGATAGGTCATCTGCCTGAGTCCTACTGAACTTAACCTTGTGTCCAAGATTGAACCAGACTCTCCGATATCACTGGAGCTCTGAAATTAGTTTGAAAATTGAGCCCACATATCTAGGAGAATCAGAACTCCACATTGTTGCAGTCGTGATTCTTCCTTCTAGTCCAGGGGCGTCAGAATGCCTTCTGAGGCTTCTAGAGATGAGCATAGGGGAGCACATCAACGCCTTGAAACTTTGTTTTGATTAAATTTGAAGAGAACCGATTTAGTTTTGGAAGTTGCTACTAAGTCAGTTTGTAATAGAATAGTATTGTGGTGTACAATGTGGTTTATTGACAGAGTGCAAGAGAATTCTACATGTAATCGGCCTCACTCCTGGATCCACTTTGAACCCAACATTCAGTGCTGAAGTTCGCAGGTAAATAATTCAAATGGCATCTGACCCAAATCACAGCCATTTGTCCATGAAGTTTGACTCTGGCTCAATTTACAAGTCATAGGTCTTTTACTCTATACATTACCCCTCAGTGGTGTGTTTATTTTAGAAACTCCTCCTCCCCCTCACCCTTTCCAACCACAGGAATAATTGGAGGTCTACTCCTGCTGAGGACGGGATTAAATGTGTTCCTAGGTGGCAAGCAGAAGAAAAAACTCCCAAAATTGTATGGGGTGTAGAGGAAAGTGTTTAAAAAAAGGAAAATAAATGTGCCATTTCACAAGGCCAATGCCATTTCTCTGTACCGTTGTACAAAATGCACACTTACGCATTTGGTAATGCTTCCATCCATTAGAAAAAGAATTCACAACGAACATAGCTTTTCAGGTGTGCTTCAAGTGGCAAGTACAAAATTATACGAACCCCTTGTAGATTGTGATGAGGGGCCCATGAGTCTCCAATATCTCACAGATATAATCATTGGCCTTGGATTGAATGGGCACCACTGAAGGGTTGGTGGTACCTGGTTAGACATTGGGTTTCTGGTTGGCAGAGGTATGCATCCTGTCCAAGCAGGAACCAGAGTCTTAGTCAGGGTAAGTGTAGTACACACTAAAAGTTTACCTGTGCACACCCTCTGGTAGCTTGGCACAGAGCAGTCAGACTAAGCTAAAGAGGCAAAGTGTAACATATTTGTGCACACACACACACACACGGTAACACAGTGAAAACACCAAACAGGTACTCCACACAAGTTTAGAAAAATAGCCAATACTTATCTGAGTAAAACAAGACCAAAATGACAAGTATCCAACATACACAATTCAAGATATGAATTTTGCAAGATTAATTCTAAAGACAGTGCTTAGAAGTCAATAGCTCCAACTGAGGCTATCTGGCTGTGCATGACCAGGGCAAATCCAAAAGTTCAGTCCGACCGCAATGGAGCATGGGCTGAATACAGGTGTCGCGCAGACCCACTGACAGTACCTTGGATATGTTGATGCTCTGGGACAATGCATTGAAATACAGAGGTGATGCATCGCTGTTGCTGGCGATGTGTCGGTTCCGAAGTTGGGCTAAGTCGTTGATGCGTCGATGAAACAGGCTTTAAGGGCTACTCATGTGGGTGGCACAATCAGTGCTGCAGGCCCACTAGTAGCATTTGATTTACAGGCCCTGGGTACACGTAGTGCACTATACTAGGGACTTATCAGTAAAACAAATATGCCAATCATGGAGAAACCAAATGCCATTACATTTTAGACACAGAGCATATGCACTTTAGCACTGGTCTGCAGTGAAAAGGTGCCCAGAGTCCTAAAACCAGAAAAAACTAAGTCAAAAACAGAGATGCAAGAACTTTTTTCTCTTCTCACCTGCATTCTAAGTGCCTACGTTACAAGAAGCAATAGGGATTTCCCTTTTCGATTATAATTGTCTGAGTAAGACTCTAAACTATTTTTAAACCAGCTAGTCACCAATAATTTCTGGCGACCTGTCAACTCACCCGCACGCATGCTTCTTCCTTACATGTAGGAGAGGTGAGGCTTAAACCACGGAAATGGCCTCGGGGTCTGCAGATAGGATCTTTTGTAAATACGCGAACTTCTGAGACCTACTTATGAATTAATCTTGCACTATACTTTCAAAAGGAAAGAAAAGTATCAAAATCTGAGTATTAATTTAAAGTCTAATACACTCGAGAAGGTACCTTAGGGAGTCTAAAGGTGCTATGGACAAGCCAGGGATACATATTGTGGACTATGGAAGAGGCAAGGCTGATGGCGAGATGAGGCAGAGATAGAGATGTGGTGGCTGATGGTGAAGGAAGGTGGGTCAATGAGAAGACATGGGCCTGCATGGCAGTCATGGGGCTGTATAAGGTCACCTGCCCTGTTCTTTACACCATAATTATTTATGTATGGGCCTCTGGCTCATTTTATCGCATCAGAGTTTTGAGGCCTGGATAACATTTACCAGCTGTCCTTTGGGTTCCTCTTATTAAGCTAACCCTGCTTACATACGTGGTCTGCGTGCAATAATATGGGTGGAGTCTGTTAACACAACCCCTGCCCGGCCACAGTGTAAATGCCCCCTTGTGCGCTGTGTCTACTTGGCAGATTTAACACAATGTCTACAGACTATGATAAAGTACTCCTATCTTGGGGACTGAAATCATCCTGCTGAATCAGTGGACACAGCCCTCTGTATTTCTCCTCCCCTCTATTTTGGATGTTGATCTTTTTTTGTGTGACAGCCTTGACTGATGTGCGGGTTGCAGTTGGGAACCCCCAGTGATCCTGCCCTGGTGTTGTGGTACAAATTCCAGTATCCACGCAGTTGTACTTGTAAAGTTGGTTTAATGAAGTAAATTCCACGCACTGGAAACAGGTGTGTCATGTCCAGCAGCAGCACCAGTACTGAGCTAGAACCTTACAGTAGAACCTAAATATGTCATTACAGTAGAACAGTAGAACATGGACGCACCTCGGCACTGATCCTATTGGATCTCAGTGCCGCGTTTGACATGGTCTCTCACCAGATCTTGCTGCATAGGTTGGAGGAAGCTGGCATTGTGGGCCCTGCACTGGACTGGTTCGCATCCTTTCTCTCGGAGAGGACCTTCCAGGTAACAGCCCCCCCCTTTCACCTCCATGGTTCATACTATTAAGCAGGGTGTGCCACAGGGCTCTGCTTGGAGCCCAACACTTTTCAACCTGTATGTCCAACCACTTGCAGCAGTGGCCAGGAGTAGAGGGCTTACAATAGTATCATATGCAGATGATTCGCAGTTGGTAGTTGCACTCTCCGATGACTGTGTGCAGGACGCTCATAAGTTTTGGAGCGCTCTTGCTGATGTCGCGGAGTGGATGACTGCCAACTGCCTCCAGCTCAATGCCAGCAAGTCTGAGGTTTTGCTGGTAGGGAAAGATCCTGAGCTGTGGAGTGAACGCTGGTGGCCTGCTACCCTGGGTTGTGCACCCACCCCCAAACAGGTGGTGAAAAATCTAGGTGTCTCGGTCGACTCGGCTCTCAACTTCCAGGCTCAAACTAAGAAAGTGGCAGGGACTTGTTTTGGTATACTATGGGGGCTCAAACCGCTGCTGGGCTTTTTCGATCCATCCATCAGGCAGGTGATTGCCCAGGCCTCCGTTTTGTCGAGACTGGACTATGCCAGCTCGCTCTACCTGGGGGCCAACAAGTCTGAAATCTTGAGATTGCAGAGGGTCCAAAATGCAGCTGCCAGAACTCTCCCTGGCCTTCCTAGAACCTGCTTCACCACCTTCGCTATTCGTCGGCTACACTGGCTGCCGGTGGCCAGACGAGTGGAGTTTAAGTCCCTCTGCATTGCTTTTAAGATCTCGAATTTTTCCTCTCCGGACATGCTGGCCAACCTACTTTTATCATACACCCCTACCCGCCAACTCCGCTCGATAGGTCATCACCTGGCAGTTGTTCCCCGGGTCAGGAGGGTACGAGCCGGTGGGCGTTCCTTCCGCACACTGGCAGCCAAACTCTGGAACTCACTTCCTATATACATTCGTAGCATGGATAATTACCTGGCTTTCCGTAAGGCTATTAAGACTCACCTCTTCCCTTCACCTTAGGCCTCCCTTTGCCATTTGCCTCCCTTTCTGTTTGCTATTAGCGCTGGGACGCCCCTTTGCTGGGGCAGCTATGCGCTCTATAAAACTATATAACATAACATAACATGGATATGTCATTACAGTAGAACATGGATATGTCATTTACACTCTGGTAGACAGACTTGTGCTTATCAGGATGACATGTTCACCCTCTCTTAATAACCACTGATACTGTGGAGTAATCAGGAGACCCATGTCCTGGTATGTCCCACCAACTTTGGCAGCTGCTCCCTGCTCCTGTTGACTCATCCGAGCCTTCTTCATTCCTCTCCCTCCCACAGCTGCAGTAGGCAAGCAGATCCCGGATCTCCTCAGGTCTCAAAGTTGTGCGTGAGTGGAGGAGTTCCATTGCTGTTGCACCATTGCCTGTCAGCACTAGCTCTGAAACCTTTTCAGGCCACACATGGAGTTGAAGTGTCTGGGGAGATGGCAGGAGGGTTCTATATCACCCTGAATGCTGTCACCCGGGCCTCCTGCTGTTCTCGCATGGGTTTTTGCTGCTGCCTGCCAATGGTGCTGGCAAGCCTGCTGAGCTGCTACAGGGGCACTCTGTAACACAGCAAGTGCTTGCCTTAAACCGGGGTGCATGTCATGGCTTACATTTGACTTTCGCTGTTTGCTCTCTAGATGCAGCTGGTTCAGCACCTTACTAGGTGTGTGCGGGAGTAAGAACGAGTGGTGTCTAAGTCACAACCTTTGAGTGTCTGAGAATGTTGGGCAGCTGTTAGACTTACACCCTGCTGCTCCCCTCAATCTCAATGTCCCTTCAGATTTCATCTGTGGATTCTGATGTGGGGACCTACAATTTCTCTTAACTGGATTGGCCTTAGATTGACACAGCTTCCTGGCTCGGGTATCTGCACTGAGCCAAAAGGCACCAAACTAGCGCCTCCTTTTTTCTCTTGCTCCTGATCTTGCTCATGGTATACTACTGGTCTGGGATCACCTGAGGTGGCTTGGAGGTCCCACCTGTAAGCTGCTCTGCTTCGATTTGCATTGGTGTGGTTCAATATTATGACCTTTACATCTTGTTGCTAGCTGACGTTCATCAGTACACCCTCAGCCATAATCTCATATTCTGTTGCAAACTTTATGTAGACTGAGAGAAATGCTGATTTATCCCTTTCTAGTCCCAGCGTGACATAGTCAACTTTAGTTAAACAATCATGTATTTTCTCAATCATCCCTACATCACCGAAATACTGCTTATCACAAGATATAAAGTTCTCAGCATTTTCTCCAGCTCACACAAAAACTAAACCAAACAAATAGATTTTGGATGTCAGTATTCATTATCATTTATTTAACTATTGCACGAATACATAAATGATCCCTGTGCTAAATTATAACGGTGGTAGAGGACATGAAAAAAAATTGGCTTGATTTGCTGTGTAACCAGATATGAGAATGAGGTGTTAGGGTGTGTTCCTCCCTCTTTTATCAGAAGAGAGAGTTGCATCTTCCATTTAGAGTCATTTCAAACTGGTAGTTTTTAGGTCTCGACCCACAGACAGCTTTAGCAGTCAGTTGTTGAAGACCTATTGTCTCCAATACACAAGCAATGGGCTTTGTGTTCGACCCTTGCTCCTGATTGAATGGCTTTCTTAATATCTCAGGTCCATGCTCATTTATGATTGGCTCTCCTCCCTATTCTTGAGTTCCTCCTACCTCTGGATTGTTGCTGGTTTACATCACTTTCTGATCTCATACTTTGTATCCTTCCACTCCTGATGTGAGTTGAAAAAGTCTTTAATTGTGTTTCAACACTCTACTGTCTTCTTTCCACTCTCTATGCGTTTACTTTAATTATATTTTATGTTTTATTTCTGAGGATTGTTTGGTCGAGGCTCAGAAGTTGCCAATAGCTACAGGGCTTATCACTTTATTCCAATTTGCTGCCACTCACCATACCATAAGCTTTCTACCACTCCTTTTCACCCTGTTTTCATCTACTTTTTAATGTTTTTTTTTTTTTGAGAGAGAGCCTGGCAGCTGCAAAATGCTACCAGGTAGATTGCTACTCCCCCACAATTGCACAGCATCCCAAGGTATACTTTATTTTTTAATGTATCATTGTGATGTCTGTCTGCCATTCTGGAACACTAAGTTAAGAATACAGAAGAAAAGAAATGCCCCAAGATTATCTGCCACATACATTGTATTGTACTGTAACATGTATATAGCTCTTGTGAGGTGCTGAAGCTCTTGTCTACATGGGTAACACACATAAAACCATTTAGGGTGCATCGTTGGAAGTGTGTTGTCTTTATTTTGATGCTGTGTGAAAAGTGTTTTCATGTCGTGTGTGATGACCACCGAGGTAGGGTTATTGTATTTGGGACGCTGCGCTTAGCAGTGTGATAAATGACGAAGTGAGAGAGACAAACTCACAGTTTGTTTTTCAGTAAACTGGCAACTTTTCAGGACCCTCTTTGGTATTAATTATGATTAGGCTTTCCTGTTTTCAGTTTTTATTTTTGGTAAATTCTAGTGGGGTTCTTTCAGTGTTTTTAAAACTTTAAAAAAAACAGTGGTTATCAGTGGTTACACATTTTCGCGCCATTAAAAACAACAGAAACAGTGTTTATCCAGTGTTTATGGAATGTTTTGCTTTTATTGTTGCTTGCTTTCTGCACTGATAGTGCATGAGTATAGACAGTGTGTGTACAGGGTATATGAGGTCCAAATAAATTTTTGGAGATCAAACTTATTGTAGTACACCATACAATACTTCTTTAGTGGGTCTTTGGTCATGTGCACTCAATCTTTTCTTCGCATGTTAAAGTTTATCTGTGAAAAGGCCCTCTCAACATTTGCACTTGAGACGGGCAACGCCAAAACAGCCAGTACACAATTTGTCAACTCTGGCCACTGACATAGCTTTCCATGCCAATACTGGTGCACCTGAAAATTGTGATTCTCTGGGACAGGTTCCGCAACATATGCTTTGAACTGGGTGCATATGCCCTTGTTTATTGAAGTGGTAAAAAATGAAGCGTACTTTTCAAAGTCCAGAGAAAATTCCTCTTTACGGAAGGGATCTAGAACTTGTGCAGCGTACCTCAGTGAGGCTTCATTGACTTCAAATGCCATGGTTGGTGAAGGGACATGTCTATGCATCATTGCAAGCCATTTCTCATGCACTGTAAAATAAAATTTCCTGAATTTCTCCTCAACAATTCTTTGCTTACTAAGTGGCAAGAATTCTAAAATGGAACATGTTGCAGTGCCAAAATCACTAAAAGTGTCGCCCAGCCTACTCTCAAGGAGATGTTTCACATCTACAACAATTATGCTGAACATTTGGTAGACAAGGTTGTTTTCAGACTCTATTTTTTTGATTATGTCCACTACAGCAGTCATGTTTTCCTGTAAAAATCTAAGAATGTAGCAAAGTGTACTTTTTTCACATCACTATCAATATGCGACCAAAGATCCTCACATTTCTTGCCTTTGGCATCATCACTAAGCAAAAATCTGTAAACGGTCGCCACATGGATAATATAGCATTCACGGCCTCTAGGACTGAGACCCACCGGCTAAATGACACAGTTGTGATGACTCTTTCTTTGATGCCACACAAGGCACAAAATGAGAAATATTTGTGTTTTAGTTCCCACGCATAACGAAACAGTGCACCAGAATGGACTACAAAGTCAATAGCAGTCTTCATTAACTCTGAAGATCGTAAAGATGCTTACAGCATACCATCTAGCAAGTGACAAGGATCTCTTACAGGGAAGCACTTCAGCTCAGGTATCGATTTTGACAGGCATCACACACCTTTTTCATATACGTAGCTGAATTATTGCAAATACAAACAATATCGCTCCAATCTTTGTTGAACTTGGTAAGAACTTTTTGCAGCAGCATTCCAAGTGACACAGTGTTTGGCAATTCACCTACTATCAATACTAACTCGCTCGAAAAGGGGGCTGATGTGTAAAAGGGTTTCATCGATTCTCTGTCTGTGGTTAATGTGATGGTACATATTGGGAAAGATTCTAATGAAACCAGCCATTTTACCTCTCAGTGAAAGAATCAAACGTAGCCAAAGTATCAGATATGATTTTGATATTTCCTGATTCTCTATAGTTTATAAAATAATTAAATAAGACCTAAAACATGCTTCTTAACCCTCCCTGCATCTTTAGACCAAAAACCACAAAACTGAAAAAAGCAAAAGGAAGAAAAAATAATATTTTAGTACCATCGCAAAACAACAAAATTCAAGCAGAATAATGTTAGCCCAGTGTTTCTTGCTGCTGCCTTGTATAACAAAGATACGTGGTATTGGCCCCTTCAGGAAGAAATAAAAATGACTCTTTCACTCACCTTTTGCTTTCTTTGAATGGCATTTAGCTTGTAGTTGTGAAGGTGTTTTTTCAGTGTTTATATGTTTACACTGGTGAGAGCTATTTTCCTTTTCGGTGGGGTTTTATCAGTTATTATAGGTTTATACCTAAAACAGGACAGCCTAATTATGATCCTAGTCCTCTTTGCTGTTTACTGCACTGGGGTATCCATTCTGAGATATTTTATTTAAAGTTTATGATACTGATTAGGGAATAGGCATAGGCTGGAAGGAGTAATTGTGGAGACATCTGATGGGATGGACTATGTTAAATCATCTATCTAATTGTCATTGTGAGATAATCAAACTCAACAAAAATGCCCTTTGGACATTAGCTAAATCTAATTGTGATTTAAACACCATCATTTTATTACAAAATTCTGATTCCAAAATAAAAGTAGTAACAAAATGAAGTTTCGCAACTACTCCTTATTTTAATTTATATGTAGAAAAGTGCGATTAACATACAAATGCCCTATATATTCCCCTATTGAGCAAACCAATCAAACTCATCACACTTTTCTTAAAAACATGAACACAAAACCTAAAGACACAATTAAAATCCAAACAGCAAAGAAAGGAAATGAAAGCTACTGCTAGCTTACAAACAGAAGTCAATCTCATATGAAGGAAGACTCTACAGTGAAGAACAAGGACCTTATACATAAAAAGGAAAAGGAACTTACATATCAGAATGACAAATTTAAATGCTTTCGTTATAGGAGTAATGTGCATCTAGCGAACAATACCAAGTGACAAGCAAGAGGAGTCACATGCCCTAATTGTGGAAAAAGAGGACATTATGCTAGGGTCTTTAAAGACACTTTTCATAGGAACCTTAATACTATTGAATCATTTGAAGAAGTAGATCAAAAATTGGTGTACCAAGATTTAGAAAGTGATGCCACTCTAAAATCTCCAGAGTGTGGAATTCTTATTGATAACAAACCTGTAACGGCGTTTGCTGATGCCTGTTCTCCTTTTACTTTCAGACAGAAATGTATATTTTGGAGAAACCGGACATAAAACCTGGAGGGTATAATGCCGATTCTAGACCACTGGAAAGCATTGTGAAAATGCGTATTGATTTCAAAGGTAGATCCGCAATAGGGAAAGTTTATATTACAAATAGAGGTTCTAATCTCTTAGGATGGAGACACCAAAAGAGCTGGGATTGAAGCTTGACCCTAACAACGATGGCCAAGTTCTTCTGGTTGATCCATTCCTATGCAAAGAGAAGGTTTTTCAAGTTTTGCCTGATGTTTTTCTTCTGAGAAATTGGGTCTGTTAACAAACTATCAACACTACATCAAGCTCAAAACAAATGCAAAACCCATAATTCACAAAGTGTGACCCATTATTCAAGTCATGCAGATAACACTTAAGGAAGACGTTAGTATACTAGTAGACCAAGGGATCATAGAGCCCATAGAAAATTCTGAATGGCTTGCACCAATTGTCATGCCACAAAATCAGGAGGGAAGAGCCTAAGAATATATGTTGACCTTTGTGTTTTAAATGCCAGTATATGGATTGACAGGAATCCCTTTCCAGTATTAATGAAATACTCCCTTTGATTAAAGACACATCCCTTTTTAGAGCGCTTGACCTTTACGCAGCCTACCACCAGGTTGAACTACACCCATCATCATGCCACCTTACTTCATTTGGCACACCCATGGCACACATACTATTACATTTGTATGCCTTTTGGCTTAGCCTTAGTGTCTGCTGCATTTTAGCGTATCATGGAACATGTACTGAAATGGTTATCAAATGTGCTCTGCTTCCAGCATGATATACTAATGGTATAGTGAAGGAAGCCATAATCAAACTTTGCAGGAGATTTTAAGTACACTCAGATCAGCAGGAATCACTATTAAAAGAGATAAATGCAGCATTGGTATAAGGTCAGTAGATTATCGGGGTCACACCATTTCACGTGATAGCATTAAACCTAAAATAGATATTGTGGAAGTCAGAATGTAAGCCCTCACAACCAAATATGAGCTTAAGTCTTTCCTTGGTCTTGCAGAACTGTACTCAAAGTTTGTGAGAAACTTTGTTGGCACAGTTGAACTCGTGTTTTCTCCTTAAGTAAAAGGTACAATTTCTATAGGAACCAAAGGGCCTTTGAAAAAATCAAGTAGGGGTAGGGGGTAAACTCCTCTACGTCAGCGGAGTTTGCTGAGTTTTGCCACTCCTTGCTGAAATTGGAGCGTGGAGTTTGCCAAAAACTCTGCCAACTGCCACGCGGCAGAGTTTACCGGCGTCCACCCCTATTTTTTTTACCAAGTCATATATGCTGAAGCTCTGGTGATGCAGAATTCAAAGTGTAGACGACTGTTAGCAGAGTAAAGTAAGACTTGGTAAATCACCTGAGTGCCACCTCTTGTAGGCTGCTGCTCCTTCGCTTACCCCTGAGATGTGTTTATTTCCAGAGCATGTGGTGCCCAGAGAGCAGCCTTATTCCCCAGACCAGGCTGCTGTGATCTCAGCGGGGACTTCAAAGAAACTTCAGGGCAGGTTGGGTGGCTTGTGTGCACCTTGAGGCCATCAGAGGGCTGAAAGGTGCCCTGCCTGTCAGTCAGAGCAGCGCTTCTGAACACTACGAGTCCCCTTAGTGTGCTGCAACTGGATGCAGGGCCAACTCGCCCTCATAGTCTGGCAGGGGTGATTGGGAAAATGCAGCTAATTTAAAGGACATGCCAGGCTGCAATCACATATTGAACCCTCCTCTATTAGACAGCTGTTCCAGGTTCAATAATCAGGAGGCGTTTAGTAACATCCAGTGCTATTTACCATTTATCTGCTCAAAGCCCAGCCCCGCTCACTCCTTCCCTCCCCTCCACCCTCCAAAGTCCATGTTCCAGGGGTTAAAGAGAAAGAAAATACTAAAGGCTTTCCCGTCACTCTATAGGCTGCGTATTAAAGCAATACCATGACTCATTCACAGCGGTATGATGGTGAACATGTATTTTTTACAATATTATGAATATTAAGGGGCCGATTCCGATTCGGGCCGGAAATCTCTCCGACCGAGCCGGACCCGGAGAGATTTCCGACCGAATCGGACCCGTGCAGCCCGACCGAACGAGTACGATGCGCACGTATGCCATCGGACTCGAGTCGGTCGGACTCCCATTGAAGTCAATGGGAGCCTGTCGTACAACGCGTACGCGGGCTCCCATTGACTCAATGGGTGCGAGGCGGACAAGGGTGCCCCCTACAGCGTGTACGCAACGAAGCGACTCGTGCCGTACACGCACAGGTAGGGGGGACCCATGGGTCCCCCCTGTGTGCGACTCGTGCGGCTCCGCATACAGGGAGGTCCGACACGGACCCCCAAAGTATGGCTCCGACTGCTCTTTGGAGCCGGAGTGCGCGGCTCAGTCGGACTGCTCGCGGCGCAGATCGTACTTACCCGGCAGGGGAACGTCTCCATTGCGCGGTGCGAGTCGAGTCTGAGTGAGTCGGTCGGTGCGGTTAGACCCGGGAACGAGTCGGTCGGAGCGGTCGGGACGCCCGGACGAGTCGGTCGGCGATTTCGCATCGTACTCGCTCGCCTGGACGCGCGTACGAATCGGTCGGGAAATAGGGCTCCGAATCGGATCCGGTTAAGCCAAATCCGATTCGGAGCCCTACCGGCCGAGATCGGAATCAGCCCCTTAGTCTGTGATAAATACTTAGCAAGCATATGGAATATAGTCCTTACTCTTCTAGCATTAGCTGAGATTTTGGCAAGTTTCATCGCTTGCTTTCATGTTTTGTTATTATAAAGTGTTGCTCTATTACTTAGGGGCTGATTACGATGTGGGGTGGAAAGCCTCCTCCCGACCGTCTGAACCTCCTCAACTGCTTCGGAGCCCATCCGGCCGACTCGGTCGCTTTACATTCCGACCGCCCTGTTACGATGTTCGTGGTCGGAATGTAAACTGGTCGGTCATTCCGAATCGATTCCGAGCGACTCGCGAGGTATTCGTGTCGGTCGGAACTGCATCGTACACCCCTATGGACAGCGTTCCCGCCCACGGGATTACGATGTAGTTTTCCAACAGCCTTTCCGCGCCGGCCTGTCCGAAACAGAAAGGCTGTCGGAAAGTGACTTTGGGGGCCCTGGCGGGGCCCCTTTGGCCCCGTGGCCTACCGTTGAAGGCTGAGGGAGTACCTAAGGGACCCCCCTGTATAACCCTGCACTGTGTGGCAGGAACCATGGGGTGCCTGCCACAGGGTGCAGGGTTTTCTGCAAACACCCCATTTCCCCATAGGAGCCTGTGTTACGGCCGGTTCTCGGGCGTAACAAGGGCTCTCATAGGAAACAATGGGAATCCAACCAAACAGTGTCCGGTCGCATCGTAATCTGTCGGTCGGAACCGCCGACCGCAAGTCGGTTGGTCCCGATTCCGAGACGGTGTCGGGCGTAGGCTTTCCGCCCAACATCGTAATGAGCCCTAATGAGGACTAATTTGAACCACATTTTGCTTACTGCACTGACCCAACACTACTAAATATTTGCACATTATGAGTTAGAATACAAGGGAAAATCAAAGATTACTGGAAAACACTGTTGCAGGATGTAAGGCAGGGAAAACAGAGAAATTACATAATTTTAAGATATTAATTAAAAAATCGTATCTCCAAACTTAAAAATGTTACATGATAATTCACCCAAAATGATTAAATTGCATATGAAAAAAACAAATTGACATGCACATTGTGCCATCAAAATATGTTTTATGTACTTTGCAGGGCTTTGTTCCCACAAATAATAAATACAATTTGCATTCTGATTAAACTAATCAACATGAGCAAATGCTATATTAACTGTGTTGATAGCACGAGCTATCAGTTTCATTTGAGTGTGATTCCTCTCTCCTGGCCAATAAAGTGAAACTCTCTTCATGGTGTCCACATTCCTGCAGTGCTTCTCTGTTGACTCCCTGTGGTGGAAGCATTTAAAGGTTGTCAGGCGCAGAGAAGTGGCCTCTGAGGCTATTCATGTTTAACTGGATGCTGTGGACACAGCCAAGTAGAATCTCGGACAAGATGAGCTTTTGCTGATGACAGGTGCGATCTTCACTCCCTCCCACTTCGCCTTGCATACCTTCCGTAGCAGTCCACATAGATCACCGCACTGCCCCACTCCATTTTGTAAATTTATAAACAGCACGCTATAGCGCTCTCTGTTTTTGTTTGTAACTTCCATCGTACATGTATATCATGAGAGTCTGCATGGTTTAGTAGGCTAATTTTTTTTATTTTTTTATTTGGTGAGGCAGAGTGCGTCAAAATAAATCGTCTAAAGGCATCTTTACGAGATCCATTAAGTTATGCCAAAAGAGAGGTCTTCTCTTGCATTATGAATAAAACACAGAGGGGTGGGTGGAACTCCATGGAATCTAGTTTTAATGTAACTCCGCAGAATTCCGCAGAGTAAAACTCTGCGAGTTCCGCCCACACCGAAAATCAAGTCAGCCATTAGCAATGCTTTGTCTTTAGGTAATTTTGATCCTAATATAACCACATTCCTCACCACAGATGCCAGCAGAAAGGGGCTAGGTGCCGCCCTCACCCAAATAAGGGATGGCAGTGAGCACACTGTAGCATTTGCTTCCCGTTTCCTGAAAGGACCCAAAAGCCATTGCCCAGTAATGGAAAGAGAAGCCCTAGGATGCTATTGGATGGTAAAACACTTTATATTTTTTCTATAGGGTATACCTTTTGTAATCACAACTGACCATAAATCTTTAGTGTTTGTCTTCACTACTAAGGGATCAGAACATACCACCCCCAGAATATCACACTGGCTTCTAGGTTTAGAAGGATACATTTTAAAATGTAATACTTGCCCAGCAGCACAAATTTAGTTACCAATTGTTTATCAAGAATGCCTGTTATCAGAGAAACCTGTGAAGAGGATGGACCAATGGACAAAATTGTCCTTGAGATAAATCTTACAGAAGCAACCAAAGAGGAGAGGAAAGAATGCTAGGTAAATGATACTGAACTGGATCTTTCGAAATAAAACATTCAGGAGGGTTTTTCTACTTCGTGTCATGATTTACCTGAATCATTATCCAGATATTGGGGAGTCATATGCAAATTAAGTATAGTAAGTGGTACATTTTCCCGCTGTGAAAACAATTGTTTCCCCCCTTGTGACATGAGAGTAAGAATCATACTGTTGGCACAGGTAGGACATTTAGGTCACAGTCCAACCAAGTGTAGGGTGCGTACTGAATATTGTTAGCCAGGTATGGATAGCTTGATTGATAGTAGGGGAGAGGTTGTGTGGTATGGTCTTCAAGTGACAAATCCCTCTCATTTTATCCCCTACTAAAGTGGCAGATAGACACAGGGTACAATAGGCAGTGGACATAATAGGACCAATCCAACAAAAAACTCCACGCTATGTGTGTTGGTATTAGTTGATTACCATATGCGATGGGTAACAACCAAGTGAATTCACACTATAACAACTGAAGTGTTGATCAATTTCCCACGTGGCAGTTTCTACGAGGAAGGTATTTCTGAAATACTTATCATGGACAACGGGGTACAGTTTACCACATGTCCTATGCAAGATTTCTGAAAGGAAGTGTCCACTGGTAACCTCAAAACTGCATTATATTGCCCACACACCAATGGGTGAGTCAAGAGAACTAAACACATGGTCAAAAGACTGTTTGCAAAGAGCTGAGATTACACAGATGCCGGCACCAAAGCATTACAAGAAACTGTCTGGGTATGCTGCACTAAAGCTAACAGTGTTACTGGAGTATCTAACTTTGTATCACTTAAGGACAGACTACCGAAAACGAACATCACGCCCACATGGATTAAAAAACTGAATA
Organism: Calotriton arnoldi; assembly: GCA_963921515.1. Taxonomy (NCBI): domain Eukaryota; kingdom Metazoa; phylum Chordata; class Amphibia; order Caudata; family Salamandridae; genus Calotriton; species Calotriton arnoldi. The sequence continues at coordinate 347,248 of CAWUFW010013858.1, forward strand.
AAGTAGTAGTACATACAAAAGAAATCCTGAGCAGAATAAATTCTCATCAGAAGAGGCATGAGGAAAGATATGATTGGTTGAACCGTGTAAAGAAACCCTCATTTGAGGAAGGAAAATGGGTGATAGCAAGGTTCCACGTACACAGAAAAAGAATGCCAGCAAGTTTTCTCATCCCGTGAGTATTAAGCATGTAGGCTGTAATTTTGTTAAACTAGAGAATGGGCAAACCTGGAGTTTTATCAAAGCATCCAAATACAATCCTGCATTCCAAGTTACCATGAATACTTTCGGTGATGGGAAAAATACCACAAGTAATGATAACAAAAAAGAACCTTATGAAACATCTCTGTGCCACCCTTTATGGCGCTAGCTAATGTTTTTGAATTTTGAATACAAGCTTTCCTTTTTAATTAATTTAATTGTTCTTTTGGTTATTTCCAATTGCCATATTATGTATATTCTCATTTTAAAAAAAACAAAAAACCTTGCAACACTGTACTGATTTTCCTTATTTTGATACTGTTATGAATATGTTGTGTTTCCTTTTTCTAGAAAGGGAAGTGTGTTGTATCTTAGCTCATTTTGTTTCTTTTCCCTTGCATCTTCCGCCTCCCTTTCCCCCCACCTGTGTTCTTAATGTGGAATGTTCCATGGAACTGTCAACTGTCATTAGGCCAGTTGTTGACAGTGTTGACTGGGGAAGCATGTGAACCACTTACCTGACTCAAATTGGTGATGCCAAATAGAGCATTTATACTCTTCTTTCTGGTACAAGGAATCTTTATTATGACAAGTATCATGCAAAATAAGGGAATCATTAGGCAGCCTGTCTGAGCTACAATTAACTGCCTGACCGTAAGAGTGTTATGGTATTAGTATTCATGTGGGCCAGGAGGGTTATATATTGTATCATATTGTAATTGTATGTATATATCGCTTACTATCCCTGATGTGATTTGGATTAGGCTTGTGGTCTCTAGTAAACCATTTCATGCATTTACACCAGTTTCTTTGTGGAGGATTACATTAATAGGAGTTACTAGTTAGTGGGAGTGCACTATTTAGTCTCAGGGGGTATGTGAATTCATGCAACTGGTTTGCTGTATTAGTAGTTGAGCTGCAGCAGATTAGGTGTTGTTGGGTTGCAGGGATATGACTTTTATAGGAGAGGTTGTGATCTTTGACTGAGGTGTGGGCAATTTGCAGAAATACAATGATATGGATTAAGGTAGACATGTGTGTTATTTAGAGTAGGCTGTGCTGAGAGAGAGGCGGCATGCAAAGGATGGAAAGCAAGGAGGGGCTCATTTGGAATGAAAGAAGAGGAATCAAATTGAAAATGTAAGTCAAGGTCAATGTTCATAGGAATACAAAGGATACTTTTTAGAGATTGCATGCAACAATCTGAGGATGCAAAAACTGTAGAAATAAACATAATTTTTCTATTAGATAGTGCTACATTAGGTACTTAAAGCACTACAAACACACAGTCTGTCTCCTGAAAGGCAAATGCTAGACCACTGCTTTAGCAAGAACAGCTCGTCAGCTCAAAGATTAGAAACATAATGTAATGGCTGGACACATATATTTGAGGAAATGTCGAGATGTTCCGGCTGAACTCATAGCCATTAGTAACCTCATGATCATAGCAACATGAGAGAGTATACAGGATAAAGAATGTAAACATTGGAAAGGAGATTGTGCTATTGATGAAGCAGGTGTCTAGATTGGAAGCAATGGAATTAAAGTCTTTGCAAAATGGTGAATATTCTTTAAAATGGTCCAGTTTCAAAGTTGGGCACTGTGGAAGGGCCAGACTCAACGTTTTACAAGAATATGCTCTTGCCATCATTGCATTCACTGCATTTATTGGATACATCTTAGTGAAACCTCAGAGTAGACAACACAGGCATGGCTGCATTAGCAATGGATTCATGTGACTTGGGTGCCATCAAAGTGGAGGTCTGTCAGAGATGACATAAGACCCACCAATAGTTTGTAAAACAATTGTTTCTGTTTTGATGTTGGCATCCTGATTAGAGAGCCTGGAGTGGGAGGTGGTGGGTCTACAGTGTTTCTGATCACTGTTACATAGATGGGTTTCTGAAGGATGATGCACGGTGAGTGACGGTCACTCTCCATTTGCTCAGGCTCCCCACACAGCTATAGCTTGCCTCTACATATGAACAATTTTGTATGCAAAGTACTTGGGCGTACTGCAAGGAAACAGAGACTGAGAGTGACTGTCTGCAGTCCAGGTAGTCTCTCAAATTGTGGCTACCATCCCTCAAACTTAAGTGGATACTTCAGCTTCGAGTTTGTTAACTAGATCAAAATGACTTAAGTGAGCAGGAGCTGAATTAAGAGACTCGAAGAAGCGAAGGTCTGAGATTCAGTGGAGATTATTTGTTATTCTATGTTGCGTTATGGTATGGATGGTTGCTTATAAAACCTTCTACTCCAGTATGGGTTTCATGGCCATACACTCTAGCAAAGTGAATGAAAGAAATGTGTAAAGTAGAGTGATGCTAAAAACATCTCAAGCATGAACTGCTATTTGGCCCTGAATAGATACAAACTGCAAGAGACCTAATAACGAAGGCTTTCAGGAATCAATGCATCTGCTGCATCTTTCATATTCAGCTGTGCCACGCATCTTAAGAGGCTTATAGGACATAAGACACCCTAATAGAAGTAGCTTGCTTTTCATTCAGAACTATATACAACAGATTTGCCATTGTTTAGCATAGCACACAACAGGTGCTGTTACCGCTCAACCAAATGATACTCAATTTACCAACAGCGGAAGGGTGAGTTGGCCTTGCTGGTTCAATGGCAAGCTGTCTACTCACTGTCCACCCTGCCCACTCTGTGTGCTGCAACAACAAGACAGTATTTTGTAATAACAGTGTTAGAAATATTGCCACTGATACTTCTAAGAACAACAGTAGTATCCATAGTAATGATGATAATGGCAGGTAGACTACCCCAACAGTATTCAAAATGTACTACATGCAGCCCAAAGATCACAAAAACTGCAGATACACACAGAACGAATCCAAGAAGTGGGTAACTGTTCCTATAGGGACATAATGTCCGCACAAGGAAGGAAGGGGGGAACAGAGGAGTCTAGGTTCTGTTCTCACAGATAGAGAAAATGACAGATTTTGTCTCTTGTTTCCCTCACACATCCCAAGGGATGTCATGCTTCCTCATTGGGCGTTGCTCCCCGACGGGCCAGCGATGCAATGCCCTACGGGTCCCCCGAAGGGTCACTTTGGCGGAGATCTTTTAATTACGCCGTATGAGTAGTGAGGGTGTGAGATTTTCAGTGAAGAGGGGTGGGTGAGTGAGTGAATGATTAAAACTGGCTAGGGGATACCATGAAGTTTTTTTAATATGTTGGTTCCCCTGTAAGGGTAAAAAAACCCGTAGGTTATGTGTTACTGATTTGGTAATAATGTACCCTAGTAACTATTAGGTCGACATGTTTCGCGCCTTACAATGGTCAAAAAGATCCTTGGCACTTCATCAGGACCAAAAAAGGATTGTGTTAAAATGTGAAATTCAAACAAACAAGTATTTCATAAAGAACCCCTGTTTTAGAAGTGGAAGAGCGGTCCCCTACAGGGTGGCGTCAGCTCGTTATAACCACTTTTCTTGCGACCTTTTGGTAAAGTTCAGTTCGCTCTATAGGCTATCGCATGGCCGCCCGCACCGTACCGTAACGGGGGTTTCTGCTGGGTGCGCTATTATGCAACACCTACCCTCGCAGGCACGCATCCGAGGGTAGGTGTTGCAGAATAGCGCACCCAGCAGAAACCCCCGTTACTGTGCAACTCGATATTTGTGCAACTCAATATTTTTGATTCGATATCCTCTCTCTGCACCATTTAAACAATGTGCATGTGCTGAAACACAGGTGCCATGACGTTAATAAAATGCTCTATTGTGATGCTTTCTGTTCAGCAGTGGCGGCTGGTGACATTTGAAAGTGGTGAGGTGTAAAATTTGCGGTGGAATAACCTAAGGGGGTATCTGGGGGGGTTCTCCCCTGAGAAAATTTTGAAAAAGAGTGGGCAAATGGTGCATTTTCAAGCAAATTTGAGAAAGCAAGAAGGTTAATAAAGCAATTGTGAAAAGTGCAGTTGTTACATTAATAAAGAGATGTCATATAATAACATAGGTACCTGCTTATTCAGTATAACCACAGAGCTTCATAACAGACTTTCTAGATAACAATGCTGAGTACCTCACAGATTTTTTTATTTAACAAACAAGAAACAACTAAGCAGGTCACAAACAAACTAGCAGCATTCAAGAAGAAATGTTAGGATTAACGTATTCACTTTTTGTAGACAAAATCAGCACGTCTGTCTTTAATAGCTGCAAACTTCTCAATAACTTGAACGTTAAAGTCTGGGATTCTTTTGACGAGGTCTCTCTCTATAGAGAGCATTGCTAGTCTTTCCTCAATCATGGTGTTCCTCAGGAATGTCTTAATGTGCACCCACCCCACCCAGCATGTAGACCACATATGTAGCCTTTAACTACCATGTAAAAAAATATAGCATCAGTTTCCTTACCTTAAACTCTGGAGTTGTTGTGTTGTGGGGGTGCAAGAGCAGCAAAGTAGGTTGGGTTCTGTACAGGACCCTCCTGTTGTTTGCCCAAAAATTATATAGAGCGTGTCACACTGCCTTTAACAGATGCTGAAAAGAAAAATATAACATAATTAGTCATAGTGGCAACCAAACACATACATTAGAAACACTTATTTGTAATTTGCACAAACCCTATGATTTCAGTCAGTCATGCAACATTGGCGCCATTCTTAAAATTGTTCCAGCAGCACTGCAACCTTCAATAATGCTTCTGAAGTTAGGCTGGCATGCACCTCTGAGAACTTGAAGCATACACACTGTGTGCCAATGCTCTTAGCTTCAGGAACTTTTCTATCTACAAGATATGTTTCTGAAGCTAGGCCCTGCTGGCACGCACCATCAGGGACATCTTAAGGATTTCGGGGGCCCTGGGCCAAACGCATTTAGGGGGCTCCCTGCCCCTGTTAGGAACAGCTTTTAATATATGATCCAGTTTCAACCGTTTCATGCCCTCTTTGACCAGGTCACTGACAGTACACAGCCATTCCGCCAAAAGTCCAAATGTGTTTACATCAATAAAATTCATGGATAGTGATGACGTGTGTTTGCAAAATTGCAACATAACAGCAGCTCACTAATATTAATGCAAATAATCTCTGTGACGCCCTCCCATTTCTCATATGTGTGAGGTACTGTTTGATCTAAAAGTAACTTTTTTAAGGATGTTGCATGAAACGTAAACTAACATTTCTCTGCAAAATGTCTGTAATAGACTAGTCTCCCACATCACCCACATAAAAAATAAATGTCAGGAAAACTGTATTCAAACTGTATTAAAAAAATTCTGTTTATGAAGGTCATCAGGGCAAGACTGTGGAACAAAGATGGCAAACTTTCTGCGCACCTCTCTCTGAGAAGTATACACACTGCATGCCAGCAGGGCCTAGCTTCAGAAACATTTTTATCTACAAGGAATGTTATGCATCTGAAGCTAGGCCCTGCTCTGGCACGCAGCGTTTATGCTTTTCAGAGGTGCGTGGCAGGGCACGCACCTCTAGCTCACAGCGTCATTGTGCTAGTAGTCAAGGTCTTTGAATGATCTATTGGCTGGTAATATGGATACCATGTCACAGTTACGGCAATAATCAGGCACACATTTTCACCATTTTCTATTTTGCCCTCATAAGTTACAGCCATTGTGACAGTGATATCCAACCCATTGAAAGAAAATAAATACCCAATGGATCAGGGAGAAAACAAAAGGTGTATGGGTGCATTGGGGGGAGGGGCCCTAATAATATTGAATGAAAATAAATACTGGACCTTGTGTATTCACCATTTTATAGAAACCTGTATTCATAATAGGAAAACTTTTGATTACATTTCATGGTTTTTCATAATTAGAGAAGGTAAATGATTCCTGCTGCTGCCCCATCCATCACGCTCCCACCTCGCCCATGAAGCCATTCATTGACATTCTAGGGGTGCGTGCCAGCAGGGCCTAGCTTCAAAAACAGTCATATCCACAGGACATGTTATGTTTCTGAAGCTAGGCCTGCCTGCTGGCACACACCCAGGACTGCAAGCATCTCTGAAAAGCATAGACGCCCCAGGCCAGCAGGGCCTGCCTTCAGAAATATAACATTTCTTGCAGATAGGAATGGTTCTGAAGCTAGGCCCTGCTGGCATGCAGAGTGTATGTGTTGGAAAAAGAGGCAGTATCTGTGAGGCCTGCACAAATAACATGTCACATTTGTCCTTCACTGGGAACCAAACACCCTATTGTAGCGCTTGATTCTCAGAGGGTAGCGTTGCAGAGCAGTCTAAGGCTTACTCAAGGGAGGTGGTGTAGGCTAGTAATCACCATTACAAGTATGCAGAAATAACACTCAATAATTGATTGTCCAGTCTGTACTTTGCTTTATAAAAGTAAGAGTACATTTATTAGACACACACACTACTCAATACTATGCACCAATTTACAAATATACATAAGCTGTTGGAATTACTTTGTGACCTTGCATAACATCTCCCCCCCTCCCGCCGGGGGGGTGGGGTCTAGTACCACCACTCCCATGTATGCTCATCATCTTGCCCCCTAATGCAGTGGGTTGACACAACCTGGAGCGAGGGCCTTACCAACTGACACCATCACAGTGGCGACCCACCCCATCATCTCAACAAGCATTACAAATAGGTACACCTGCCCTGGAGACACATAACCCTGACTGAGCATCTCATACTGACCATACAGTATGCACCTCTACATCTTAGTAGCTAACAGTCTGGTTTGCTCCTCCCCTAACGCTTTAGCAAGAATAAATGTTTGGGCATCACTTTAAATGAGGTACTTTTCATAGCTGATAACAGTTGTGTAATGCATTGCAATCAGAGCCTCTAAAAGGCATCACAGGTAAAATCACAGGATTAAGCACTTACAGCCAGACACCCTAGCAGGAATGTCTGGCAACATAACCCCACTTCCCTTATGACTCCACCTTACACAGGTACTTCACATTACACATGTGACTTCCTGTCCCTCTAAAAGAAATACAATTCGTAAATGCACTTCTCGCGCAGTTACACCTCTTCACCTCCAGGGGATGCCCTTCTCCAAACATCCCCAGCACAGCCTTCCACATCACACACCTCTGTGCAATCCTTATGGCACACCCAGCTGAAGAATCAAAAGTTCCAGCCACAGGATGCTGTCAATGTCTGGCTGAGCCCTTGAGAGGTTATTCTTTACAAGTCCCCAGAGACTTATTGAGGGACTTTCCATTTTCATGCTGGGGGGGGGGGGCTGCGTAGCTTCTGCAGCTCCCCTGCACCTTGTCACACCTTTGGCGGTGACCCCGTCCTCCTGGGGCCACCGCGAACCGAGGAAAAGCTATTTTCCCTTGCAGGCCGCATTATGGGGTGCTTTTCCTTTGCTCCGTGAATATCCTAGCAGCGGCTCCCCCGCTGCACTGGGGGAGCCGCGCTGTGGGCCTCCGGCCGCGTCTTGGCATCGTTGGAGGGTCTGGTCCCACCCGGACCCCCAGGTGAGGCATTGCAGCTCGGGGAGCCCACCCCCGGCTGCTCCGGCTGTTCTTGGGGGCCTAGTCCCACCCAGGCCCCTCGCACCTCTAACCTCCTTTGGGGCCCTGGTCCCACCCAGGTGCCCCGTCTGGCCTTCTGGGTGGAGAGCCGCTCGGGGACCCCACCCCCGGCGGCTCCCACCGGCTCCCCGACGGGCCAGCACCTTCGCGTGCTGCCGCAGGAGCCGGCATTCCTGTTCTGGTCTGCCCGCTCCGGCGGGCAGACGCGAGGCCACTTCCCCGCTCCAGCAGGTCTTCGAGGGAGTCCGACAGCACTCCCCCCACCTCATCTTCACTTCAGGGCCCGGGAATGGGGTCCCGGGCCCCCACAGGGACACCTTAACGGGGAGCGCGATGGCGCTCCCCGGCTTTGCTTCTGTGCATCGGGGCCCGGAGTTGGGCTCCCGGGCCCCAGGGAGTCTTCACGGGGAGCGCGACGGCGCTCCCCGACTTGGCTTCGCCATGAGGGGGGTTGCGCGACAGCGTGCCCCCCTCCTCTTCAGCGCCATCACCGGGGGCCAGGGTGGGCTCCTGGCACCCCTTGTTGGGCATGTTCACGGGGAGCGCGACGGCGCTCCCCGGCTTGACTTCTTCTGGGGGCAGCCCCCGGGACCTGACCCACCACGGGGGCACATATTGGCCGGTGGCGGAGCCCCACGCGCTTCGTCGTCGGTCCCTGCAGAGGTCAAAGGTCACCTACCTTCTGGGGGGCATTTCTCGGCCCCCAGGCGACCGATCGGCTCCATTCTGGCCTCTTCTTGCTCCTGGTGGTTCTCCCCAGCCACTGGGAGCACTTTCTTTCGTTCGCCCTCTTGGTCTCCAGGAGGGTGAATCCATCAGGGAGCAGTCTTCACTGGCTCCCTGCGCCAGCTTTTAGCCTGGCTATCCTCCTGGGCCTCTCTTCTTCTTGCGCAGAGGCCCAGGCTTCTGGTCACTTGTCCTGGTCTCCCCTTGTGGCGCAAGTCAGGGTCCTGGGCCAGTCTGGAGGTTCTTCCTTCCAGCTGCCTATGGTGCCAGGCTCCAGCACCAGTCGTCCTCTGCAGACCACACCCCAGAGAGAGCTCCTCTTCCTGTGCAAACTCTTTTAAAGAATTTGGAGGGGCTGGCAGGAAGTCTCTGTTTGCCCTATCAAACAGCGACACATCACTTCCTGCCCCTGCTCCCTCCTTCCTGCCCAGGCCTCTGGGTTAGTTCAAAATGGTGCCGTCCAGGGGTCTCATGCCACATGGTCTCTGAAAGCCCCTTCCCCCCTCGCTGCCTTACCTCCAGAGCTGCTTGGTGCCTGGCACCAGGTGACAGCTGCTGATGGATTATCCTGTAGCTCCACCCATCCTCTCTTCTTGGAGAGGAGACATTCCCCCTTGGAATGCTTGTCGTGCAGGGCTAGGCCTCTGATGCTACAGCTTGGGGAGGAAGGTCATTAATTCAGCCTGGCAGGGTCAGCCCCAGCCAGGCCCTGGTTATGAGCTGACTCAGAGAAATATGACATTTCTGGATGACCCAAAAGCAGTACAAATATGACTTTGGACTCTGCAGAATACTTTTTCTCACATACGTTACTGGAATTTGTAGGCCCTAGGAAAGTGAAACTAGCCCATGTGCTCCCCATCCTCATAGGAGAGTAATGGAGTGAAAACAATAAAGCACACTGACTTTCCCTCAAATGTTTCTTCCCATTGTAGAAAGCCTATTCCATGTCACCACCCAGCTCTGCGTAAGTCCTGCCACACCATTCACTTTGTAGCTGCTCCTGGGCTGCGCACGCCAGGAATCTCCTCTGCGTAGCCCTTACACTTGTGTACACGCATGTACACAAGTGTCTGCATGTAACCAGCGCAGCGGCTTACTCGCGCCAGGGGGACACCGGTAAAATACACATGCAGTTCCTTTCATCATGAGTTCACTGTGGGTGAGTCCCAACTTATGAGGCTCTCCCACAGTAAAAGCTCAACAAATAGGTGTTCAAAAAGCGAAAAATCCGGGTGGCTCAGATGGTAAGAACCACCTTCTAACAGTATGCTTCAGAGGTGCGTGGCAGGGCCTAGCTCTGCTTTAGAAACATTTGAGTGTCACGTCTGTCTGCACCAGTCTGTCTGCATTCCTGCTATTTAAACATTAACACTCTTTGAACTTCAGAGTCACTCTGTACTTCAAAGAGTGTTAATGTTTATATAGCGAGAATGCGAATGTGTTACGTGTGTGTGGACTCGGAGTGTGGACTTCACTTCGCAAAGTCCATGATCGAACTACGAACATACTAATCATAATAAAATTAAAATCTTAATCTCCCCGGCCGTGCCTAACAAAAAATACTTTTTTATTAGGTACGGCCGGGGAGATTAAGATTTTAATTTTATTAAGTGATTTGCCCAGAACCACAGGATGTTGACCCGACGACGCCGATACTCGAAGATGGTTCCCTTCGGTGAACCAAGGGACTGATTACGATGGCGGGCGGACTGCCACCGCTGCGGTCAGATTCTGCACCGTTAACATTGCAGCGGTGGCTGCTGACAGCAGCACCGCCGCGATGTCGAAAAGAGCATGTTGTGCATTTCACTGCACTACGTGGCAGGCACTACACTGTGCCTGCCACATGGTGCAGTGAAATGCAGGGGGGTACCATGGGTACCCCCAGTGCACCCACACCTCCCCCCAACACAAGGGGGGCCCGCAACGGGCCCCCAAACCCAATCCCCACCAGCCTTTCCATGGCGGCATCGCCGCCATGGAAAGGCCTCTTCAAACCCACATCCTAATATGGCGGCTGGTGCCTGCTAGGCACCGCAACCATATTAGTGGCCCTGCTCCGCCCGCCAGGCAATAGTTGCGATTGCCACTGGCGGAAAAGCGGCGGACGGACTTTGCGTCTGCCGCGATACCCACCGCCATCCTAATATGGCGGTGGGTAAATCTCAATGTTTTGGCGGTACGATCGCCACCGCCAGCCTGGCGGTGGCGATCGTTCCGCCATCGTAATGAGCCCCCAAGTTCGAGTCTTGGGCGGCGTTGATGGCTCAACATTTTATCGTGCAACGTAGTATGCAGCATGGTTCATGGCCCATGATGAACCCTGCTGAAAACTACGTCGCACGATAAAATGTTGAGCCATTGGAATCAATCCTGATTATCCTGGCCGTAATGCTGGCCAGAGCACAGCTGAGAGTCCGACTTTGGAGGGAGTGTGTGTGTGCTACGTGTGCACTGCAGTCATGTCCAGAGCAGAGCTGCCGACTTTGGAGGCACCAAAGTCGGCAGCTCTGCTCTGGCCATTATGGCCATGACTGCAGTGCACACACGTCACATTTTTTTTGTATGTATGTTGATGATGCGATTGCGAGTCGCATCATCAACATACAAAAAAAATAATAATAACGTACCATACTTACTCAGGGGCTTATTTACAAGCCTCTTGCACCGCCGGTGCGTCACTTTTTCCCATATTAAAAGTGACGCACCGGCGGCGCAAGGGACTTGTAAATAAGCCCCTCAGAGTCTAGAGAGTAGGTCGGAGTGACTGAGTTGGACATCCATCCGACATTCACATTGCCCAGATGCCTGCAGGCTGCCAAAGACGAAGTAGTGACACACACTACAGTAGTGTGCATGAGGCCTCAGGCTCAGGCCTTCAGTGCCAGGACAACGAGGTCAGGTGGAGCTCTCGCTCATGATTATCTCTCTCAACTGACTCCCTTCCGTGTGTGTGCCAGCAATGGCATGCACGCACGTAGAGGGGAGGGGGAGAGAGAGGCTGAGCTAGGGCAGCAAATGACCAATCACTGCACGGCTTTACAATAAAGCCATGCAGTGATTGGTCACAGGCTCCGCGTTCTCTTCCTAGAGACGCTAAGCCTGAAGCAGCCAATCCAGGTGCTGCTAAAGCTGTGTTTGGATTGGCCTGAGCAGATCAACTCACCACTCCTTAGGAGACCGGGAGGCTGCGGTTTCGATACCTCCCGGCTCCTTCATTTTACAGGTACAGTCTTCTAAGTTTGAGCATGTCGGGCTGGCCAGGGAAAGGCACCCGGCCAACCCGACATGCGCATTGCTGCCTACTCTCCGACTCCTGCTAACCCCACCCCCTAAGCCTGCTGCCGGAAGGCAGATCAAATAGTGATGTGATGTCAGGCCAGGACGGTAACGCCCGCAGCTGAGAGAGACAGCTGAACTGACTGCTTCAGAACACCAAAACCCAAAATCCAAGTGTGGTGGGCAAACACCAAGCACAAAAATGGTGTTGTTTTTTGTGCCCGGTTTAAAGTTTCCACATGCAAGTTGGGAATAATGGGGGGTAATGAATGCACTTACTTTTTACTGTCAAAACCTGTTTTGCATGAAACCATTGTAAACCAAGAGGTTTGAAAGTGTGTAGCTGGTAACGTGTATTTCTGTGGCATCACAGTCCTAATTTTCAGTTGAGTGTTTAAAGTTACCTTTGGCCCAGCCTATGTTCTACTCCCATTAAGGGCACCTGGAGGTGCCATGGCACAAAACAATGCGTCTCTTTTGGAAGCTGTGTTGCCAGTGGGGTAAATCGTACCACCACTGTGAAAAACCACTTCCTAGTTAGGCAAACACTGCTTTTCTAAGAGTCATCTACACATTAGTAGTGCAGGGCCAAGATGAAAGGCATCTTCAGAGAATGTGTGTTAAGGGTTAACAGTACCAGCACAACACTTGCATCAAAAACCACTCAGTAAAGCTCACAGATTAATTTAATAACATCCAAAAGTATTTTATGATTGAAATAAGGCCAAAACAAAGACAATGGATCAATCACTGGAGAGTTATAACTTCTTACCGTGACAGTTCCATTCCACGTGGCTCCTTCATTTTGCATTGACAGTCAATGAAAGCTGTTGTGAGGGAACATAAGTGGCCGTTGGAGGCATCTTCTTTCTCACACCAGTCACAGACAGCAGAACTCACAGCTCTAGGCAGCTTCTAGCCCTCCGTCAGGCCGGAGAGGCTGGATGAGAGTTAGTGATCTTGTGTAGGCACAGTTCATAGCTTCAAAACTTCACAATGTTCATACAGGGATGTCTCTGGCTAGTGTCTCCATGGCAGACAGAGTCCCTCTGGTCTTTCCAAGTTTGTGTAAGCTAGTGAACAGTATCCCCTCCTCTCCTTCTCAGCTCCTAGCCCAGTCCATGATGCTGACTCCAAAGTCCTCTGGAGAGTCCTCTTTCCGGATAGCAGTTTACAGTGAGTATAAGGTAGCTATGTCACTCACTTTCCAGTTCCAAAAATGTATCTCCACCAAGTCCAGTGCCAAACCAGTTACAACTGGTTGACTGGTCTGCTTCAAAAGAAGAATTCTTGGGGGGGCGATGCCAAACTCCACAAGACATTATTGTATTGACTATTTTGGTGAATCCCTAATTGGACCCTCTTCGTTGGACAAGGGGCATAAAGCACTGCCATTAAAAAGGAGGGTGTGGAAGGCCGGCACTTATACCGCTCGCCAGTCTGCACTGAAGACTAGCCACATGACACTGTGATGGTGGTTTTGGGGGAGCACTTCTCACCCACAGCTCTTATAAACAAGCAACCAACAGGAGAGGTTAGCATTCTATCGAGATGGCAGGTAACCATGCAAAAACGGCACAAATGGCTTCCATCAAAGACGTTATGCACCCAAAAGACTGAAGGTGCCCCACTCATATCAGCCCAAACACCCTTCCAGCGCATAAAACAATGGAAGCAACAGATTCACAAGTGTTTGTAACCATGGAATATATCCAGTTACTCTTACTGGAATTCCGAAACAAATTGGGACTGGACCTGGTTGCAGGCAACATGGGGTAACAGGCACATGAGCAGGATGAACACTCTGTCTGAATGACCACTTTAGTGCAACAACACATGTCAATGATGGATAAACTCAATGATATTGAAAATTGATCAAGGCAAAATAGCATATGCCTCAGAGGCATCAACAAAGAGGTGGCCAAAAATGAGTTAGAAGCTTACCTCCAGGCTTTAATCGCCCAGGTACTTCATGACTTCATATACCTTGATCGCACCAATGGGAGAATCTGGCACCTGATATGTTGATGCACATTCATTTCTTCCATGAAAAAAAGATTTTGCCAGAGGTCGTCAAACAAGAACCAGTGACCTTTAAGGGGAAACCATATTTTAATTCCAAGACATCTCCTCACACATTTTGGCCAAATGCAAAGAGTTTAAAGGCATTACTGCTCATTTCCAAGGAGAGAAAATCCCCTATAAGAAGGGCTACCCATTCTACCTACATTAATCGGTTATGGGAAAACAAGATCATGACAGAGAGGTTCATGAGGGAAAAGAGGTGCTTGTCCCTCCTGAAGTGATGCCACTGGATGAGAAAGCTGCCTTGTAGGTCACTGGAGGAAAATTGGAAATTCCCAAAAATTAAAGCATCACTCAGGGACAGCCGCCACCTTTACAGACAACAGGAGAGGGAGACCCACCTTCTGTCCTCAGGGGATGATGAACACATCCACTTACATTTTTTCCGATTGAGCAATCTACTCTCACCCACGGTTTAAGTTCTTGTAAAGAACTCACACTCCACGGTTTATATACGTATTACGAGTCATTGTAAGGGCGGGGCCCTTCCTCTTTCATGGAACCAGCCCCATTACTCATTTGGTGACTATAATCTTTCCTAATTGTTATTTGTCTGCCGTCTATACTCCTGTCTTGTATGTTGGGGCGGGAACAGGTTTATTGTTTGGTTCAGCTCAAATAATGTAATCCTGCTGCAATCCTCTTTATATGCACAGATCATGAAATGTATATCCTACAAGGGGGTGTCCAAAACTGGGTTAGGTCTCTAGATGGAGACTGTAGAGGCACAATGCACCAGAGGCCAAAGTCGCCTATCTGGAGGCACTGAAAAAATACCTTGCTCTATGCAGATCTACTCGTGCCTCCTTTTACACAGATAAAATTATGACTGCCCAAAACTACCAGAAAACCCTATTTAAAGTTGTGACAGAACTTTCCGCGCCTAGCACGTTCTTGCCATCCCCTTCCCTTTCACTACATCACTGCAACAAACTCGCGCTGTTTTTTCACAATAAAGTTGTGTCTATCTACCGCGAGCTTGAGTTGGACTCCTCCCCTCATGACAATTTCATTTTCCCCACCACTCAACTTCCTGAACAGGTCAAGACTGCCCTCCCTGACCTCGCATCTGTTGAATCCTGCCTGGCTCCCACTTGATTTAATTTCTCAGAAAAATGCTCTGTGAAACATCAAGTCTGGCTCCCCACTTGACCCTCTCCCTCCATCGATGCTCAGATGTCTGGATGAGTCTGCCCTTGAGGTGATTCTTAATCTCCTTAACTCCTCTTTAAATTTTGGGCAGTTGCCCCGCAATTATAAGCACGCTCTTGTGCTTCCTTTGCTGAAAAAGACTGGTTTGGATTCCCTTTGTTGATCAAATTATAGGCCCATATCTCTTCTCTCCACCTTTTCCAAAATATTGGAAAAACACATTAATTCCCAACTTTCTGCACACGTGACAGGGCATAAACTATTTAATTCATCACAGTCTGGCTTTCGTTCTGGTCATAGTACTGAATCAGCTCTGCTTGGGGTCACGGAGGACCTTAGGCAGCAGCTTGACTGTGGTGGTACGGCAGCACTCATCTTATTGGATTTGAGTGCTGCCTTCGACACGATCTCTCATTCCATTCTGGTGGATCGCCTCGAAAGGTCAGGAATTGTAGGTGTAGCCTTGCAGTGGCTGATCTCCTTTCTAGAGGATCGCTCCTTTCAGGTTTTCTCCCACTCTGCTAAATCAAACTCTGTAGCCTTAACATCTGGAGTACCGCAGGGCTCGATCCTGAGTCCTCTGCTTTTTAATCTTTAGGTTCGCCCTTTGGCGGACATAGCAGAAAAATCTGGGTTGATCATCTTTTCGTACGCAGATGATACGCAGATTATTTTTTCTCTATCACCTGCTCAACATCAGGACCCTTCACTACTTAAGCTTGGTCTGCATAACATCTCCTTGTGGATGTCCAGAAATGCTTTAAGGCTGAACGGTTCCAAGAGTGAGGTTCTCATCCTCGGGAACAATCCAGAGCTTTGGGGAGCCAGCCATTGGCCTGGCTTTTTGGGACCCTTACCGGCTCCGGCCCCTAAGGTTAAGAACTTGGGTTTTACCATCGACAGTAAGCTTTCTCTTGTAGCCCAAGTGTCAGGAGTCACCTCTGCCAGCTTTGCGGTCCTCAAGTGGCTAAAGAAAATCCTCTGGCTAAACCCACCGGCTGCTCAGAGGACTGTCCTGCAGGCCTTGGTTATCTGCAGACTTGATTATGGTAATATACTGTATCTGGGTGCGTACAAGACCTTTGTCCGCCATCTCCAGCTCATTCAGAATGCGGCAGCCCGCCTGCTTTTTCTGTTGCCTCGGCACGCTTCTGTCTCCCCTTTGCTTCATCAACTCCACTGGCTCAAGGTTAGCAAGCGCATCGAGTTCAAGGCCCTTTGCTACATGTTTCGAGCTCAGCACGGCTTGGGCCCCTTGTATATACGAAACCTTGTCAAGCCTTATCTACCCTCTCGCAAACTGAGATCAGCCGGCCTTTCCCTCTTTTCAGTTCCCAGAGTGCGGCGGACCCGTATGGGTGGCCGCTCGTTCTCCATCATGGGACCCAAATTGTGGAATTCCCTTCCGTTGGAACTCAGGACCTGTCAATCTCTCCTTGCTTTCCGAAAAAAGCTAAAGACCTTTCTTTTTAGTCAAGCCTAATGCTAACTTACCTTTTACCTCGCTTGTCCCGCTTTTCAGTGCCGGGAAACCCTGATGGGTATCTGCGCGCTTTATAAATCTTTTAAATAAATAAATAAATAGATGGACATATACTTGGTGGGACTGAATTAGATGGGAGAACACACATTGTGGTCAGACACATTTTTTTTTTTATAGTGGATAGGGAAATCTGGTTGGCATACCACTAAATTTGGTTAATATGGAGGCCCCTTTGTTGATTGCATCGCTAAATATTCAAGATTTTACTTCCCAATCAAATGTAATGCAACCTTTTAATGGCTCAAGAAAAAAATGGTAGACATAGTCCACCTTTATGGTGGATGTCTCAAAGCTACGATCTTGCTGGTTCCCAGCTCAGTTCCACTCCACTCACACAACTAAATCAAGGGGGGGTTGCTATTTTCTCCCACAGAGGCCTTAACTTCACTCTTGAAGCAAAGCACAAAGACAAAGATGGTAGAATAATGGGAATAAGGGGCGCATTGGGCCAACACCCCCTGACGTTTTTGCAATATATGCCCTTAATGATAATAAAGAACAATTGTAATCTAGTTTCTTTCCCAGGGCGTCACAGTTGCAGTCTTGATAAAAGGAGTGGATTTCAACATGTTCTACCAACCACAGATGAACAGAGGTCTCTGTCTGCTCCACCCACATAACCCTGGTGGTGGTTGTGGCAGACTTAGACTTTGTGGACATCTGGAGACAGCAATATGAAAATGAAAAAGATTTCACATTTCACTCTGGGGTCCCCAAGTCATACCCCAAATAGAGTTTTTTCTGGTTTCAGGGGAGCTTCTACCTACCCTTCTCGATTCTAGCCTTGGAGCTAGATCCCTATCAGACCATCCTCCAGTCTGGTTGCACTTAGACTGCCATCCTCTACAAAGGCCTCAACCATGACCATTGCTATTTAATGAAATCACCCTCTGAAGACCCCAAAATGTGAGATAGCTTTAGAGAAGTAATCACCGAGTATTTTGATGAAAATGATAATGAAGAGATTGAGAAATCCACACTTTGGTATGTTGAAAAGACAGTGATTTGTGGCGAGTTAATTTCTCAAAGATCCAACTTTGAACATCTAGCTAATCAAAAAAAACAACCTCAAAACACAAAATTTTCAAGCAGAAACCCGTCACAAACAGGGAGACTTGTCATGTGCACTTGGGGACCTATGTAAGATCTGAGGGGAGTTACAGCAGCTCACCATAAAAGAAGGAGCACGAAAGTTGCCGTACATCAAAAAGAATTACTATGAGAAGAGTGACAAGGCAACAGGCATACAAACTACAGCAAGTTAAAATGCGCAACCATATCAGAGAAATATTAGACACAAATTGCAATAAGCACACTTCTACTGACTAAATATTCAACACAATTAAAGTGGTTTAATCCTCCCTCTTTCTTCAGTCCTTTGAACCCAGAAAGCAGGATACCTAAATGACTATGTCCCTCTCAATTTACAATCTGACTTTGAAGAATTAGAAGTGTCAATCACTGTGGAAGAAGTATAGGAAGTTATCAAAAACATAGCCATCCGTAAAGCACCAGGACCTAATGACTTCCTTGCCTCTTTATATAAGGTGTTTGCTAACATACTGGCTCATCCATTAACAAAAGTATTTAATCTCTTGCTATTGTTACAGGCAGTCACAAACTCAATTCTGGCCTCCCATCTGTCCCTCTTATTGATGCCAGTTAAGATACCTTCTGACGTGGTCTTACGGTCCCAGAGACTCCTGAATTGCGATGTAAAGCTATTCGCCTTTATTCTAGTTCAATTTGGCCAAAATTGTTCTTGATCCAACAATCAGATTTTGCTAGAACCAACAAGTATGAGGGAATACAAGAACAGCATTCGAGGTGGTGATCTTGAGGAGAAACAGGCCAATACTCCTCTCAATCGACAAGGAGAAGGTCTTTGACAGGGTCAACTGCCAGATCTAATGAAAATATTACATAAAACCTCAAAGGGTCCCAATATGAAAACTTATATTCGGGCACACCATGTGAACCCATCCACCAAAATAAAGATGAAGACAGAATATTCACCTGACATCTCTATCTTGATGGGAACAAGGCGGGGATGTGCTCTCTATGCCTCGCTGTTCATCCTTTCGATAGAGCCTTTGATTCAGTTCATTACTCAAAATCCAAACATCAGGGATGTCAAGGTGTGGGGGTGGCACTATTAGCTGAGGATATTTTGTCCTTTGTTACAGACCCCGGGCTGTCATTACAGATTCTCCAGACTGAACTAGAGAACTTGAAATAGGTCTTTGGGTTCACAATTCATTATGCTAAGTCCTAGGGACTGGGTTCGCTGGCCATCAGAAAATAACTCAAACCTGGCTGGCAAAGATGATAGGCTTCAAATGGTCACTCCCTATAACAAGTGACTTATATTATTCCAATATTCCCCCACTACTCCAGATAGTGTACAAAAATATACTACTGGGGCAAGCTCAAGATATCATGGAAGAGAAGGGTAGCAAGTCTCAAGATGAACTTTATCTGCTGACCACCATATGCCATACTGACACTGCCCCTTAAAATCCCTATGCTAACTATGACAACCATTCGAAAAAATGCTGAAATTTGTGTGGGCAGACAAAACACCCAGAGTAACCAAGTCAACATTGCTACACCGGGTGGTAGAAGGTGGCTTAGGCTTTCTAGATGTGAAAGCAGATGGTGCAGAGACAGGATATCATGTACAAAATATCGAGTTGTGCAAATATCAAGTCATCAATATCGTGGGTCAGAAATATCGACAGCAAGAATATCGTTGTGAAGAATATCGACTTAAGGTAAGTAATATCGATTTTAAACATATCGAAGTGTTTAGTATCGTTTGCAAAAATATAGCTGTTAAAAATATCATTTTTTATCATTGTTATGTATTTTAGTATATATTTTATATGTATGTGATGTTTTTTTTTGTATAAGAATTGTTTGTATTTTTAATATATGTGTTAATTTTTTAGTAGTTATTAATTTTTTTTATTTGCATTTTGGGCTTTTAGTTCCGTAGCGGGTTGTGGGTTTATAGGGGAATAGGGTGGGAAGTAATTTAATTATATTAAATTTAATGATTAATTTTTATTGTTAAATATTTGTTTAATTGAGATGTTATAGTGTTAAATGTGTAAAGTAATTTATTATTAATTCATTAATAATTGGTTGATAATTGATTTTAAATAATTAATTGGTAATTAATTTTAGGTGTGTTGTGGTGTTTATAGGTGTAAAGAGTGGGAAGTAATTTATTTTTAAAGAGTGAATCAATAATTGGTTGTTAATTAATTTTAATTAATTAATTGGTAATCAATTATATTAATTGTGTAATTAATTTTAGGTGTGTGTTGGGGTGTTTATAGGAGTAAAGGTTGGGAAGTAATTTGTGTTTAATTAATTAATATATAGTTTTTAATTAATGTTAATTATTTGATATTTGTTTTGGTTAATTGTTTATTTTTTTGTGTGTTGTTTTTACTTTTAAAGGGGTAAAGGGTGGGTATTAAATAAATATTAGTTATTTAATTATTAGTTGTTAATAGTAATAGTTTTTAATTTTAAAATAAGTTTTAATTGTGCTTTATTATTTTATAGTTTAATTTAGGTGTGTTGTGGAAATTATAGTGTTAAAGTGTGTGTAGTCAATTAATGTTTATTAGTTTCTTTTATTAAAAATATTTTTTTATTGATTATTAATTATGTTAATTCTGTAAATACATTTAATTAAAAATGTGAAGAGTTTTGTTATTGGTGTGGTGTTATAGGGTAGGAAATAAAATAACTACATTTATGTTTTAATTAATTTTTTTGTTTGTGAATATTTTCTAGTTTAAAAGAATTATTTTTTGCAAATGTATTTATTATTTTATTATATATAGTATTTGTAGGTTTTTGTTATATGTAAGTATTATTATATGTGGTCTTTTTATATGTTTAATTTTTTTTGTTTAATTTTTTAAATAATCTTTATACATTTTTAATATTTATTTACATTTTTTATATATCTTTTTCTTTTTTGTTTGTGTTTGAGTGTAAATAGTCTTTTTTTTTTCTCCGGTATCCAACACTTTCCCTACTGTTGCATTCACTGGAGTGGGAATAGTAATTTTTACCCCTCCTCTATCGAGCACTTTCCCTACTGTTGCACTCACTGGAGTTGGAATAGTAATTTTTATCTCTCCGCTATCCTGTACTTTCCCTACTGTTGCACTCACTGGAGTTGGAATAGTAATTTTTACCTCTCTGCTATCCAACACTTTCCCTACTGTCGTACTCACTGGAGTGGGAATAGTAATTTTTGTCCCTCTGCTATCCAACACTTTCCCTACTGTTGCACTCACTGGAGTGGGAATAGTAATTTTTACCCCTCCGCTTTTCAGTACTTTCCCTACTGTTGCACTCACTGGAGTGGGAATAGTAATTTTTACCTCTCCGCTATCCAACACTTATCCTACTGTTGCACTCAGTGGAGTCGGAATAGTAATTTTTACCCCTCCACTATCCAACACTTTCGCCTACTGTTGCTCTTACTGGAGTGGGAATAGTAATTTTTACCCCTCTGCTATCCAACACTTCCTCTACTGTTGCACTCACTGGAGTGGGAATAGTAATTTTTCCCCTCCCCTATCCAACACTTTCCCTACTGTTACTCTCACTGGAGTGGGAATAGTAATTTTTACCCCTTCGCTATCCAACACTTTCCCTACTGTTGTACTCACTGCAGTGGGAATTTCTTTTTTTTACCCCTCCGCTAGCCAACACTTATCCTACTGTTGCATTCACTGGAGTAGGAATAGAAATTTTTACCACTCCGCTATCCAACATTTTCTCTACTGTTGCACTCTTTGGAGTGGGAATAGTAATTTTTGCCCCTCCGCTATCTAACACTTCCCTTCTGTTGCTCTCACTGGAGTTGGAATAGTAATTTATACCCCTCCACTATCCAGCACTTTCACTACTGTGGCACTCACTGGAGTGGGAATAGTAAATTTAACCTCTCCGCTATCCAACACGTATCCTACTGTTGCACTCAGTGAATTGGGAACTAGTAATTTGTGCCCCTCCGCTATCCAACATTTTCCCGACTGTTGCTCTTACTGGAGTGGGAATAGTAATTTTTATCCCTCCGCTATCCAACACTTTCCCTACTGTTGCACTGACTGGAGGGGGAATAGTTATTTTCTCCCCTCCGCTATCCAACACTTTCCCTACTGTTGCTCTCACTGGAATGGGAATAGTAATTTTTACCCCTATGCTATCCAACACTTTCCCTACTCTTGCTCTTACTGGAGTGGGAATAGTAATTTTACCCCTCCGCTATCCAACACTTTCCCTACTGTTGCACTCACTGGAGTGGGAATAGTAATTTTTACCCCTCCGCTATCCAACACTTTGCCTACTGTTGCTCTCAATGAAGTGGGAATAGTAATTTTTACCCTGCCGCTATCCAACACTTTCCCTACTGTTGTACTCACTGGGGTGGGAATCATTTTTTTACCCCTCCGCTAGCCAACACTTATCCTACTGTTGTATTCACTGGAGTGGGAATAGTAATTTTTACCACTCCGCTATCCAACATTTTCCCTACTGTTGCACTCTTTGGAGTGGGAATAGTAATTTTGCCCCTCCGCTATCCAACACTTCCCTACTGTTGCTCTCACTGGAGTTGGAATAGTAATTTTTACCCCTCTGCTATCCAGTACTTTCACTACTGTTGCACTCACTGGAGTGGGAATAGTAAATTTAACCTGTCCGCTATCCAACACTTATCCTACTGTTGCACTCACCGGAGTGGGAATAATAATTTTTCCCCTCCGCTATCCAACATTTTCCGTACTGTTGCTCTCACTGGAGTGCGAATAGTAATTTTTACCCCTCCGCTATCCAACACTTTCCCTACTGTTGCACTCACTGGAGTTGGAATAGTAATTTTTACCCCTCCGCTATTCAGCACTTTCCCTACTGTTGCACTCACTGGAGTGGGAATAGTCATTTTTATCTCTCCGCTATCCAACACTTATCCTACTGTTGCACTCAGTGGAGTGGGAATAGTAATGTTTACCCCTCCACTATCCAAAACCTTCGCCTACTGTTGCTCTTACTGGAGTGGAAATAGTAATTTTTACCCCTCCGCTATCCAACACTTTCTCTACTGTTGCACTCACTGGAGTGGGAATAGTAATTTTTCACCTCCGCTATCCAACACTTTCCCTACTGTTGCTCTCAGTGGAGTGGGAATAGTAATTTTACCCCTCCGCTATCCAACACTTTCCCTACTGTTGTACAGACTGGAGTGGGAATAATTTTTTTACCCCTCCGCTAGCCAACACTTATCCTACTGTTGCATTCACTGGAGTGGGAATAGTAATTTTTACCACTCCGCTATCCAACATTTTCTCTACTGTTGCACTCTTTGGAGTGGGAATAGTAATTTTTACCCCTCCGCTATCCAGCACTTTCACTACTGTTGCACTCACTGGAGTGGGAATAGTAAATTTAACCTCTCCGCTATCCAACAATTATCCTACTGTTGCACTCAGTGAAGTGGGAATAGTAATTTTTACCTCTCTGCTATCCAACACTTTCCCTCCTGTTGCACTCTTTGGAGTGGGAATAGTAATTTTTACCTCTCTGCTATCCAACATTTTCTCTACTGTTGCACTCTTTGGAGTGGGAATAGTAATTTTTGCCCCTCCGCTATCTAACACTTCCCTTCTGTTGCTCTCACTGGAGTTGGAATAGTAATTTATACCCCTCCACTATCCAGCACTTTCACTACTGTTGCACTCACTGGAGTGGGAATAGTAAATTTAACCTCTCCGCTATCCAACACGTATCCTACTGTTGCACTCAGTGAATTGGGAACTAGTAATTTGTGCCCCTCCGCTATCCAACATTTTCCCGACTGTTGCTCTTACTGGAGTGGGAATAGTAATTTTTATCCCTCCGCTATCCAACACTTTCCCTACTGTTGCACTGACTGGAGGGGGAATAGTTATTTTCTCCCCTCCGCTATCCAACACTTTCCCTACTGTTGCTCTCACTGGAATGGGAATAGTAATTTTTACCCCTATGCTATCCAACACTTTCCCTACTCTTGCTCTTACTGGAGTGGGAATAGTAATTTTACCCCTCCGCTATCCAACACTTTCCCTACTGTTGCACTCACTGGAGTGGGAATAGTAATTTTTACCCCTCCGCTATCCAACACTTTGCCTACTGTTGCTCTCAATGAAGTGGGAATAGTAATTTTTACCCTGCCGCTATCCAACACTTTCCCTACTGTTGTACTCACTGGGGTGGGAATCATTTTTTACCCCTCCGCTAGCCAACACTTATCCTACTGTTGTATTCACTGGAGTGGGAATAGTAATTTTTACCACTCCGCTATCCAACATTTTCCCTACTGTTGCACTCTTTGGAGTGGGAATAGTAATTTTGCCCCTCCGCTATCCAACACTTCCCTACTGTTGCTCTCACTGGAGTTGGAATAGTAATTTTTACCCTCTGCTATCCAGTACTTTCACTACTGTTGCACTCACTGGAGTGGGAATAGTAAATTTAACCTGTCCGCTATCCAACACTTTCCCTACTGTCGTACTCACTGGAGTGGGAATAGTAATTTTTGTCCCTCTGCTATCCAACACTTTCCCTACTGTTGCACTCACTGGAGTGGGAATAGTAATTTTTACCCCTCCTCTATCGAGCACTTTCCCTACTGTTGCACTCACTGGAGTTGGAATAGTAATTTTTATCTCTCCGCTATCCTGTACTTTCCCTACTGTTGCACTCACTGGAGTTGGAATAGTAATTTTTACCTCTCTGCTATCCAACACTTTCCCTACTGTCGTACTCACTGGAGTGGGAATAGTAATTTTTGTCCCTCTGCTATCCAACACTTTCCCTACTGTTGCACTCACTGGAGTGGGAATAGTAATTTTTACCCCTCCGCTTTTCAGTACTTTCCCTACTGTTGCACTCACTGGAGTGGGAATAGTAATCTTTACCTCTCCGCTATCCAACACTTATCCTACTGTTGCACTCAGTGGAGTCGGAATAGTAATTTTTACCCCTCCACTATCCAACACTTTCGCCTACTGTTGCTCTTACTGGAGTGGGAATAGTAATTTTACCCCTCTGCTATCCAACACTTCCTCTACTGTTGCACTCACTGGAGTGGGAATAGTAATTTTTCCCCTCCCCTATCCAACACTTTCCCTACTGTTACTCTCACTGGAGTGGGAATAGTAATTTTTACCCCTTCGCTATCCAACACTTTCCCTACTGTTGTACTCACTGCAGTGGGAATTTCTTTTTTTTACCCCTCCGCTAGCCAACACTTATCCTACTGTTGCATTCACTGGAGTAGGAATAGAAATTTTTACCACTCCGCTATCCAACATTTTCTCTACTGTTGCACTCTTTGGAGTGGGAATAGTAATTTTTGCCCCTCCGCTATCTAACACTTCCCTTCTGTTGCTCTCACTGGAGTTGGAATAGTAATTTATACCCCTCCACTATCCAGCACTTTCACTACTGTGGCACTCACTGGAGTGGGAATAGTAAATTTAACCTCTCCGCTATCCAACACGTATCCTACTGTTGCACTCAGTGAATTGGGAACTAGTAATTTGTGCCCCTCCGCTATCCAACATTTTCCCGACTGTTGCTCTTACTGGAGTGGGAATAGTAATTTTTATCCCTCCGCTATCCAACACTTTCCCTACTGTTGCACTGACTGGAGGGGAATAGTTATTTTCTCCCCTCCGCTATCCAACACTTTCCCTACTGTTGCTCTCACTGGAATGGGAATAGTAATTTTTACCCCTATGCTATCCAACACTTTCCCTACTCTTGCTCTTACTGGAGTGGGAATAGTAATTTTACCCCTCCGCTATCCAACACTTTCCCTACTGTTGCACTCACTGGAGTGGGAATAGTAATTTTTACCCCTCCGCTATCCAACACTTTGCCTACTGTTGCTCTCAATGAAGTGGGAATAGTAATTTTTACCCTGCCGCTATCCAACACTTTCCCTACTGTTGTACTCACTGGGGTGGGAATCATTTTTTACCCCTCCGCTAGCCAACACTTATCCTACTGTTGTATTCACTGGAGTGGGAATAGTAATTTTTACCACTCCGCTATCCAACATTTTCCCTACTGTTGCACTCTTTGGAGTGGGAATAGTAATTTTTGCCCCTCCGCTATCCAACACTTCCCTACTGTTGCTCTCACTGGAGTTGGAATAGTAATTTTTACCCCTCTGCTATCCAGTACTTTCACTACTGTTGCACTCACTGGAGTGGGAATAGTAAATTTAACCTGTCCGCTATCCAACACTTATCCTACTGTTGCACTCACCGGAGTGGGAATAATAATTTTTCCCCTCCGCTATCCAACATTTTCCGTACTGTTGCTCTCACTGGAGTGCGAATAGTAATTTTTACCCCTCCGCTATCCAACACTTTCCCTACTGTTGCACTCACTGGAGTTGGAATAGTAATTTTACCCCTCCGCTATTCAGCACTTTCCCTACTGTTGCACTCACTGGAGTGGGAATAGTCATTTTTATCTCTCCGCTATCCAACACTTATCCTACTGTTGCACTCAGTGGAGTGGGAATAGTAATGTTTACCCCTCCACTATCCAAAACCTTCGCCTACTGTTGCTCTTACTGGAGTGGAAATAGTAATTTTTACCCCTCCGCTATCCAACACTTTCTCTACTGTTGCACTCACTGGAGTGGGAATAGTAATTTTTCACCTCCGCTATCCAACACTTTCCCTACTGTTGCTCTCAGTGGAGTGGGAATAGTAATTTTTACCCCTCCGCTATCCAACACTTTCCCTACTGTTGTACAGACTGGAGTGGGAATAATTTTTTTTACCCCTCCGCTAGCCAACACTTATCCTACTGTTGCATTCACTGGAGTGGGAATAGTAATTTTTACCACTCCGCTATCCAACATTTTCTCTACTGTTGCACTCTTTGGAGTGGGAATAGTAATTTTTACCCCTCCGCTATCCAG
This sequence comes from Calotriton arnoldi, assembly GCA_963921515.1. NCBI lineage: Eukaryota > Metazoa > Chordata > Amphibia > Caudata > Salamandridae > Calotriton > Calotriton arnoldi. The sequence continues at coordinate 373,753 of CAWUFW010013858.1, forward strand.
CACTTTCACTACTGTTGCACTCACTGGAGTGGGAATAGTAAATTTAACCTCTCCGCTATCCAACAATTATCCTACTGTTGCACTCAGTGAAGTGGGAATAGTAATTTTTACCTCTCTGCTATCCAACACTTTCCCTCCTGTTGCACTCTTTGGAGTGGGAATAGTAATTTTTACCTCTCTGCTATCCAACATTTTCTCTACTGTTGCACTCTTTGGAGTGGGAATAGTAATTTTGCCCCTCCGCTATCTAACACTTCCCTTCTGTTGCTCTCACTGGAGTTGGAATAGTAATTTATACCCCTCCACTATCCAGCACTTTCACTACTGTTGCACTCACTGGAGTGGGAATAGTAAATTTAACCTCTCCGCTATCCAACACGTATCCTACTGTTGCACTCAGTGAATTGGGAACTAGTAATTTGTGCCCCTCCGCTATCCAACATTTTCCCGACTGTTGCTCTTACTGGAGTGGGAATAGTAATTTTTATCCCTCCGCTATCCAACACTTTCCCTACTGTTGCACTGACTGGAGGGGGAATAGTTATTTTCTCCCTCCGCTATCCAACACTTTCCCTACTGTTGCTCTCACTGGAATGGGAATAGTAATTTTTACCCCTATGCTATCCAACACTTTCCCTACTCTTGCTCTTACTGGAGTGGGAATAGTAATTTTTACCCCTCCGCTATCCAACACTTTCCCTACTGTTGCACTCACTGGAGTGGGAATAGTAATTTTTACCCCTCCGCTATCCAACACTTTGCCTACTGTTGCTCTCAATGAAGTGGGAATAGTAATTTTTACCCTGCCGCTATCCAACACTTTCCCTACTGTTGTACTCACTGGGGTGGGAATCATTTTTTACCCCTCCGCTAGCCAACACTTATCCTACTGTTGTATTCACTGGAGTGGGAATAGTAATTTTTACCACTCCGCTATCCAACATTTTCCCTACTGTTGCACTCTTTGGAGTGGGAATAGTAATTTTTGCCCCTCCGCTATCCAACACTTCCCTACTGTTGCTCTCACTGGAGTTGGAATAGTAATTTTTACCCCTCTGCTATCCAGTACTTTCACTACTGTTGCACTCACTGGAGTGGGAATAGTAAATTTAACCTGTCCGCTATCCAACACTTATCCTACTGTTGCACTCAGTGAAGTGGGAATAGTAATTTTTACCCCTCCGCTATCCAACACTTTCCCTACTTCTGCTCTTACTGGAGTGGGAATAGTAATTTTCACCCCTCCGCTATCCAACACTTTCCCTACTGTTGCACTCACTGGAGTGGGAATAGTTATTTTCTCCCCTCCGCTATCCAACACTTTCCCTACTGTTGCTCTCACTGGAGTGGGAATAGTAATTTTTCCCCCTACGCTATCCAATACTTTGCCTACTGTTGCTCTTACTGGAGTGGGAATAGTAATTTTTTACCCCTCCGCTATCCAACACTTTCCCTACTGTTGCACTCACTGGAGTGGGAATAGTAATTTTTTACCCCTCCGCTATCCAACACTTTCCCTACTGTTGCTCTCAATGAAGTGGGAATAATAATTTTTGCCCCTCCGCTATCCAACACTTCCCTACTGTTGCTCTCACTGGAGTTGGAATAGTAATTTTTACCCCTCTTCTATCCAGTACTTTCACTACTGTTGCACTCACTGGAGTGGGAATAGTAAATTTAACCTCTCCGCTATCCAACACTTATCCTACTGTTGCACTCAGTGAAGTGGGAATAGTAATTTTTACCCCTCCGCTATCCAACACTTTCCCTACTTTTGCTCTTACTGGAGTGGGAATAGTAATTTTCACCCCTCCGCTATCCAACACTTTCCCTACTGTTGCACTCACTGGAGTGGGAATAGTTATTTTCTCCCCTCCGCTATCCAACACTTTCCCTACTGTTGCTCTCACTGGAGTGGGAATAGTAATTTTTACCCCTCCGCTATCCAACACTTTCCCTACTGTTGCACTCACCGGAGTGGGAATAATAATTTTTTCCCCTCCGCTATCCAACATTTTCCGTACTGTTGCTCTCACTGGAGTGCGAATAGTAATTTTACCCCTCCGCTATCCAACACTTTCCCTACTGTTGCACTCACTGGAGTTGGAATAGTAATTTTTACCCTCCGCTATTCAGCACTTTCCCTACTGTTGCACTCACTGGAGTGGGAATAGTCATTTTTATCTCTCCGCTATCCAACACTTATCCTACTGTTGCACTCAGTGGAGTGGGAATAGTAATGTTTACCCCTCCACTATCCAAAACCTTCGCCTACTGTTGCTCTTACTGGAGTGGAAATAGTAATTTTACCCCTCCGCTATCCAACACTTTCTCTACTGTTGCACTCACTGGAGTGGGAATAGTAATTTTTCACCTCCGCTATCCAACACTTTCCCTACTGTTGCTCTCAGTGGAGTGGGAATAGTAATTTTACCCCTCCGCTATCCAACACTTTCCCTACTGTTGTACAGACTGGAGTGGGAATTTTTTTTTACCCTCCGCTAGCCAACACTTATCCTACTGTTGCATTCACTGGAGTGGGAATAGTAATTTTTACCACTCCGCTATCCAACATTTTCTCTACTGTTGCACTCTTTGGAGTGGGAATAGTAATTTTTACCCTCCGCTATCCAGCACTTTCACTACTGTTGCAATCACTGGAGTGGGAATAGTAAATTTAACCTCTCCGCTATCCAACAATTATCCTACTGTTGCACTCAGTGAAGTGGGAATAGTAATTTTTACCTCTCTGCTATCCAACACTTTCCCTCCTGTTGCACTCTCTGGAGTGGGAATAGTAATTTTTACCCCTCTTCTATCCAACACTTTCCCTACTGTCGTACTCACTGAATTGGGAATAGTAATTTTTGTCCCTCTGCTATCCAACACTTTCCCTACTGTTGCACTCACTGGAGTGGGAATAGTAATTTTTACCCCTCCGCTTTTCAGTACTTTCCCTACTGTTGCACTCACTGGAGTGGGAATAGTAATTTTTACCTCTCCGCTATCCAACACTTATCCTACTGTTGCACTCAGTGGAGTGGGAATAGTAATTTTTACCCCTCCACTATCCAACACTTTCGCCTACTGTTGCTCTTACTGGAGTGGGAATAGTAATTTTTTCCCCTCCGCTATCCAACACTTCCTCTACTGTTGCACTCACTGGAGTGGGAATAGTAATTTTTCCCCTCCCCTATCCAACACTTTCCCTACTGTTGCTCTCACTGGAGTGGGAATAGTAATTTTTACCCCTTCGCTATCCAACACTTTCCCTACTGTTGTACTCACTGCAGTGGGAATTTCTTTTTTTTACCCCTCCGCTAGCCAACACTTATCCTACTGTTGCATTCACTGGAGTAGGAATAGAAATTTTTACCACTCCGCTATCCAACATTTTCTCTACTGTTGCACTCTTTGGAGTGGGAATCGTAATTTTTGCCCCTCCGCTATCTAACACTTCCCTACTGTTGCTCTCACTGGAGTTGGAATAGTAATTTATACCCCTCCACTATCCAGCACTTTCACTACTGTTGCACTCACTGGAGTGGGAATAGTAAATTTAACCTCTCCGCTATCCAACACGTATCCTACTGTTGCACTCCAGTGAATTGGGAACTAGTAATTTGTGCCCCTCCGCTATCCAACATTTTCCCGACTGTTGCTCTTACTGGAGTGGGAATAGTAATTTTTATCCCTCCGCTATCCAACACTTTCCCTACTGTTGCACTGACTGGAGGGGGAATAGTTATTTTCTCCCCTCCGCTATCCAACACTTTCCCAACTGTTGCTCTCACTGGAATGGGAATAGTAATTTTTACCCCTATGCTATCCAACACTTTCCCTACTCTTGCTCTTACTGGAGTGGGAATAGTAATTTTTACCCCTCCGCTATCCAACACTTTCCCTACTGTTGCACTCACTGGAGTGGGATTAGTAATTTTTACCCCTCCGCTATCCAACACTTTGCCTACTGTTGCTCTCAATGAAGTGGGAATAGTAATTTTGACCCCGCCGCTATCCAACACTTTCCCTACTGTTGTACTCACTGGGGTGGGAATCATTTTTTTACCCCTCCGCTAGCCAACACTTATCCTACTGTTGTATTCACTGGAGTGGGAATAGTAATTTTTACCACTCCGCTATCCAACATTTTCCCTACTGTTGCACTCTTTGGAGTGGGAATAGTAATTTTTGCCCCTCCGCTATCCAACACTTCCCTACTGTTGCTCTCACTGGAGTTGGAATAGTAATTTTTACCCCTCTGATATCCAGTACTTTCACTACTGTTGCACTCACTGGAGTGGGAATAGTAAATTTAACCTGTCCGCTATCCAACACTTATCCTACTGTTGCACTCAGTGAAGTGGGAATAGTAATTTTTACCCCTCCGCTATCCAACACTTTCCCTACTTTTGCTCTTACTGGAGTGGGAATAGTAATTTTCACCCCTCCGCTATCCAACACTTTCCCTACTGTTGCACTCACTGGAGTGGGAATAGTTATTTTCTCCCCTCCGCTATCCAACACTTTCCCTACTGTTGCTCTCACTGGAGTGGGAATAGTAATTTTTCCCCCTACGCTATCCAATACGTTGCCTACTGTTGCTCTTACTGGAGTGGGAATAGTAATTTTTTACCCCTCCGCTATCCAACACTTTCCCTACTGTTGCACTCACTGGAGTGGAAATAGTAATTTTTACCCCTCCGCTATCCAACACTTTCCCTACTGTTGCTCTCAATGAAGTGGAAATAGTAATTTTTACCCCACCGCTATCCAACACTTTCCCTACTGTTGTACTCACTGGGGTGGGATTATTTTTTTTTACCCCTCCGCTAGCCAACACTTATCCTACTGTTGTATTCACTGGATTGGGAATAGTAATTTTTACCACTCCGCTATCCAACATTTTCCCTACTGTTGCACTCTTTGGAGTGGGAATAGTAATTTTTGCCCCTCCGCTATCCAACACTTTCCCTACTGTTGCTCTCACTGGAGTGGGAATAGTAATTTTTACCCCTACGCTATCCAATACTTTGCCTACTGTTGCTCTTACTGGAGTGTGAATAGTAATTTTTTACCCCTCCGCTATCCAACACTTTCCCTACTGTTGCACTCACCGGAGTGGGAATAATAATTTTTTCCCCTCCGCTATCCAACATTTTCCGTACTGTTGCTCTCACTGGAGTTGGAATAGTAATTTTTACCCCTCCGCTATTCAGCACTTTCCCTACTGTTGCACTCACTGGAGTGGGAATAGTCATTTTTATCTCTCTGCTATCCAACACTTATCCTACTGTTGCACTCAGTGGAGTGGGAATAGTAATGTTTACCCTCCACTATCCAAAACCTTCGCCTACTGTTGCTCTTACTGGAGTGGAAATAGTAATTTTTACCCCTCCGCTATCCAACACTTTCTCTACTGTTGCACTCACTGGAGTGGGAATTGTAATTTTTCCCCTCCGCTATCCAACACTTTCCCTACTGTTGCTCTCAGTGGAGTGGGAATAGTAATTTTTACCCCTCCGCTATCCAACACTTTCCCTACTGTTGTACAGACTGGAGTGGGAATAATTTTTTTTACCCCTCCGCTAGCCAACACTTATCCTACTGTTGCATTCGCTGGAGTGGGAATAGTAATTTTTACCACTCCGCTATCCAACATTTTCTCTAGTGTTGCACTCTTTGGAGTGGGAATAGTAATTTTTACCCCTCCGCTATCCAGCACTTTCACTACTGTTGCACTCACTGGAGTGGGAATAGTAAATTTAACCTCTCCGCTATCCAACAATTATCCTACTGTTGCACTCAGTGAAGTGGGGATAGTATTTTTTACCCCTCCGCTATCCAACACTTTCCCTACTGTTGCTCTTACTGGAGTGGGAATAGTAGTTTTTACCCCTCCGCTATCCAACACTTTCCCTACTGTTGCACTCACCGGAGTTGGAATATTAATTTTTTCCCTCCGGTATCCAACATTTTCCATACTGTTGCTCTCACTGAAGTGGGAATAGTAATTTTTACCCCTCCGCCATCCAACACTTTCCCTACTCTTGCACTCACTGGAGTTGGAATAGTAAATTTAATTATTTTGCTATCCAATACTTTTCCTACTGTTGCACTGATTGTATTGGGCAAATTAAGGGGCCTATTACGATGGCGGGCGGAGACACGACCGCGGTGCCGGCGGTGGCGGTAAATGCCATTTACCGCGCGCCGGCAGCAGTCCTCACGCCCGCCATATTAGCATGTCTAGACAGAGCCCATTTCCTGTCCGCTGCGGTGTGACGCCGACCGCCATCAAAGTGCACCCGCCACCGCGGCGGTGTGAGCCAGTGAGCACTCACCGCCGTGCGGAATGACGTCCCGTCCGCCGATCAAATCACGATGCCGGAAACAGGGCAGCACACCGCGGCGGAGCAACCGCATAGCCAGAAACGGCGGAGACACCACAGCGGAGCAAGAAAATAGACACCCGGCCCACACCGCGATGGATCCAGCCCTACACGCCTTTCCGGTGCTGTATATGATACACCACCTGCAAGTCATTGACCGGCACGGACGCCGCCGCAGGTACATAAACACACAACTGTGCATGCAACACAAGTCAAGGGTTTGAAAACGGTGCATGTCCACACCAGACACCCCTGTGGGGACAGGCACACAGCCATCACTGCATCCACACATGTCCCACCTGTCACAAAAACACCTCGCCACATCCTGGTCACCCATGTTCCGCGATCATGAACAAATGTCCCGGTCTCGTCACCGCCGCGGTCAGTGTGCAGGAAAACATGCACACAACGCAGAGGCCAGTGCCAGCGCCAGCCATGGCCACTGTACAAACAGCACAAAACCACTACTCAACACACAACACACTAGCCCTCTCCCTGAAGGGACATATCGTGTGCCTTCCATGTGCCACTCCTGCACAACAACAACACAGGTGAATACACACCCTGCCCCACATCCCTAATAACTGCAGAGATAGCCACAGGAGGAGTTGTTGCACAGGAACACATACCACAGAAGGCCAGGCCCCAGCCAACACACACACCACAACAACACCACACACATGCCAAGAACACTGAGCCCCAGCACAAAATGTACACACACATATACTGATGATCAAACAATTCACAGCACACACAGCCTACAAACTTACACAGACACACCCTACCCTGCCTCACAGCCACATACACAGACCACATGCTAGCAGCAATGGAGGACAACATACATGAAAGCTAAAGTGATGTGCCCACAAATGGAAGGACAAGGACACAACTATCAAGCATGTGTACATCACATGCAAGACAACAGACATCTGAGAACACCCACAGCCCATCAAATCACACATGGCTGCCACAGTGAGTCAACACAAACCACAAGCACCTCAATTCAACAACTCAGGGAGACAGCAAGGCCACCCATGTTAAGGCACAGGGATGAGAGGAAGGCCATGAAGTCAAATACTGGACAGACACACATAGGTATGAAATTACCTGACAAGAGCATCTCTGCACCACAACACACAGGCCCCATTCACACACTCTATGATTGAGAAGCACAAGTAGGATACGTCACACATCCCCCCCTCTCACATCAGCAGCACACAACACTCCCATGTGCACCAAATCACAATTGCAGGGCACAACAAATACACATTCACGCACACCACTCCAGGGTGACACATGGGTGTAGTTGACAATGCAGGTGCACACACATCAACAGTCACCACAAAGTCACCCCCTTCACACCACACACTTCTCCACCACCAAAGTGTACACTTTGGAAGTAAGGCATGGGACCAGGATTACTGACCACCACAAGATGACCGTACACATACACTGCTGGGCACACAGCAAGTAAGCTCACACAGACACCATGACCCGTGCCAACCTGCATGAAAGCCTGTGCATAAACTCCCACCCTGTGCTGACATTGCCTCCAGACATGACATGTCTACACCATAGACAACATGGACAAAGAAGGATGATGACAACAAGAAATTTTCACAAACCACCTTCACTGCACCCACAAGTATGAGAGTCAGGAAGAATTGAAGTCCCTGTCACCCCTGCAAAAACATGGAAACGTGAGACAACCCATTGCCAATGTTGAAGTGCCATACTGAGCATGTGACACAGTAAACCATGCACACACAGAAACAGTTTTATTGAGAAATTACACTGACAGAACTGACAACAGGAACAACTGTCTTTATTCACACTTGTGCATAGATAGACAACAAATGTGGGCAACTGCAGGGCCAGTGGCCACTACAATGTACAGAGTAGTTACATCAGAAGCTGCACAGGCAGGGGGCAAACAGCAGTGATCAACAAGGCAAGTACAATGTGCAGATGAAGTCCATGAGAAGCTGCACAGGGAGGGGGTAAACAGCAGTGAGCAACAAGGCCAGTGGCCAGTCCAATGTGCAGATGAAGTCCATGAGAAGCTGCACAGGCAGGGGGCAAACAGCAGTGAACCACAAGGCAAGTACAATGTGCAGAGTAGTTACATCAGAAGCTGCACAGGCAGGGGGCAAACAGCAGTGAACAATAAGGCCAGTGGCCAGTCCAATGTGCAGATGAAGTCCATGAGAAGCTGCACAGGCAGGGGGCAAACAGCAGTGAACCACAAGGCAAGTACAATGTGCAGAGTAGTTACATCAGAAGCTGCACAGGCAGGGGGAAAACAGCAGTGAGCAACAAGGCCATTGGCCAGTCCAATGTGCAGATGAAGTCCATGAGAAGCTGCACAGGCAGGGGGCAAACAGCAGTGAACCACAAGGCAAGTACAATGTGCAGAGTAGTGACATCAGAAGCTGCACAGGGAATGTGTGCGACTTTACCATGCCATGCTCAGCAACAGAGTCATGGGGATAACAATGGGCATCACAGACACCGCTGTGGACAGACAGGTGTGTGAGGGTGACTACCACTCAGATGTGGCTGTCTGTCGGACTTGGAGGTGACTGTGTGTCGCGGTCAGTAGGAGGACTGCCCCGGGGAGTGTGAGGAACATCTGTGGAAGAGACATCTCTGGCTTGGGAAGCTGGAGGGCTACTTGGACCAGGTGGGGTGGTGGCACGGGGAGGTGGACTCATGGTGTGGTGAGACACAGTGTGTGCAGGAGATTGTGGAGGGGTGCCTTTCCACTTCTTGGGGATCCTGAAAGGCTTCCCTGTCTGGGGACTAATGGGAACTGGTGTGGACACAACAGGTAACCCCACCACCAAACCTGCTCCTGGTGCTGACTCTGGGCCCCCCTCTGGGGACATGCTGGATCCAGCTGTGCGCTTCCCTGGGGCTTGCCTCCGCCCTTCCAAACCCTGTCTACTATATTTAGCCCCTACAGTGCCCCCTTGTGCCTGCTTCACAGGTCTCAGGATGGGAGTGGAGGTTGTGGGTGGATCAGCCATATGGCCCTCATCCAGTGTAAGCCTTGCAGGTAACACCTCCTCAGTGGGCAGGGAAACTGTCTTCTTTGCTTTGCGAGCGGTCCTTGGGACAGGAGAGTCCTTGGCGGGGGATGACTCTGAGGCCTGTGACCCTGAGGCCTGTTTCTTGCCCCTCTGGCCCTTGGTGTCGCCTGATGGGCTTTTATCTCTGTGCTCTGGGGTGGTCTTAGTTTTCTGTGGGGATGGTGTCTGCGGACTGGACCGTTTGGGCTGTTGCTGCTGCTGTGTGCTGCGTGTGCTGTATCTGGACTTTGGGGTCTGTTGAGCATTGTCACTGTCGTCAGAGGTGCACACTGACAGGGCGGTGGACAAAGGGACAGGAGCTGCTCCCTGAGAATGTGCCTGTTGCAGGGCTGCCGTCACTGTTGAGGACAATGACTGCACAGTCCGGTGTAGCCCACCCACATCCGAATGTATGCCCTCCATGAAATCTATCACCTGGCCCAACTTTTTATCGTGGTCTAGGAAGGCATTGAGGAGAGCTGTCTGCCCCACACACAGCTGGCGCAATAGCTCTACTGACTCAGCACTGAGGGCTGCAGGGCTGACATGGGCCGGGGCAGCAGTGCCTGGGGTGAAGGACACTCTTCCCTTTCGACTTGTGTGAACACGGGCAGCACCAGTGGAAGTAGATGGGAGGCTGGGCACTGGACGCTGTGTGGCGGAAGAGGAGGCAGAGTCCCCGTTCCCTGTGGCCCCAACATGGTTGCGTCACCACTGGCGTCAGATGACGTAGAGCTTTGCGTCTCGGGTTGTGATTCCTCCAGCAGACTCCTGTCCCCCTCCTCGGCGCTGGTCACTTCTGTGTCACTCTGCTCCGGTGCGGCTGTTGCACTGGATGCCTCACCGCTGGTGTCCGTCCCCTGTCCCTCAACGCACACAGGAGATGCTACATGGGAGAGAGATGTAGTGATAGTGGAGTGGCACCAACTGAAGTAACATGTGCAAGTAAATCACCATTCAAGAAGATGTGTTATCCACGTTGCACATCACCCTGACTAAATATACATTGCCACCTCAATTATCAACCCAACAGTGCATGTAAAGAACAAATCCAGCCATAAGTGATCCCGGTGACTCACACAACACACCATCCTGCCTGTGGCCCACTTCAGACATAGGCACAAAAATCTCTCTGACCACACAGGGTGCCGAGGATGGCAAGGATGAACACCACAACATGGTGTCAATTACGTACATGGATGGAGCAGTAGGGGAGCACACACACACAGACCACAACATAATAGCCCACAATGGCCATTAGCGCATGCCAGCTACCATGTTGCTTGCACGGGCACAAGTACTGTAGCTCATTGTCCTCAGAAGTTGTAGCAGCTGAAATCTGCCATCAGGCATTGCACGCATTGATTGAAACACACTCAGATTAGGCACACTGCCGTCAACATCAATATGAATTCACACAGTACCCCACTGCACAAGGTACCTGAATGCCACAGCTTTGAATGCAATGGCAATGCACATTGCGCAGATCACATCAGTGAGTACAGGTGGGACAAATGAATGTCAGATGCACCCAGCACAGACGCCACTTACAATTCACTGCATCACACTACCAACTTTACATAGCTCAGAGTTTGTCCAATCTGTGGACACATGCAGCCACTCCCTGCAAAAGCCACCCGTCAACAAATACTCACCCCTAGCTTGCTGCTGATGCTCCTTCAATTGTGCATCCAACTCAGGCTGTGTTACGGCCAAGATGCGGGCCATTAGTGGTGTCATGCTGCATCTGGCCAACCTGCCGCTCCGAGGGAGCAGCCCCAGCGTCATCTCGGCCACGTTCTTGCTCAGCCGGCAGATGTCGTCCCACCTTTTATGACAGTGGCTGCGCCGTCGGTTTGACACACCCAGATCACGCACCTTGGGGAAATGGCCCTCCACACGGATTTACGCTGGTGGACTTTCAGCTGCAGGCATGGGAGACAAGAGGGGTAATACATCAGTGACACAGTGTATACTACCAAAATCTCTCAATAGAGTGGCACGATACTCACTCATCCCAAATCAACAGATATGTGTAACAGAGCCAAGAATGCATGGCACATGGTACAGCGGCATTGGAGAACCATACGTGAATCCATGAAGGTGGGAGGGTGGACACAGTACCTCTCCATCCCATTCACATGCAGGATGCCAGCACATCAAGCAATGTGTAGTCTGCCCACATCTACTGTCCGCTGTTAGCTAGAGCAACACATAGATTAGATAGCAACACATGGTTGTTGGTGGACTCACTGTGTCCAACACTGCGCAGCCCCCAATGTCCTAGCCCTGTGAATGGCTCACTGTGTCATGGAGCTCACATACAGTGACATCAACTCTCATACACACACCCTTGTCACAAGGCTTGTCGTGTGCAATCTACAGGGCTGAGATGGCTCTTTGATGAAGATGTGTGAACAAAAGACACATGGAACACACTGTACATGCAGTGATGTGTACTTGTGGGATTGGGCGGCGACTGTGCAGGCCAGGTGGGCTGACACTGAGAGGGACATTTGGGACCCACACAGCCATTCACACAAGCAATCACTGGCCTGACTCCTGCATTACCAATTTGCTGCTTCACTGTATGGCTGACAGGACAATACATGTCCCTCAAATCTGGATGGGCATGCAGGGAAACGTGTGAAAGAGGCTACACAGCCCTTCCCCCTGGAGAAAACATGCTAGGCAGTGCATGTCAGAGCCCCACACTCACTGACACATACTGCAGCACCTCCACCTCACGTGTGCCCCCCCTGCACTCTCACTCTACACTGTTGGAGACTTACCACGACATTAGGGGCACCATAGAGCCTTGGGTACGGTGCAAGCACCCCGTCCACCAGGACCTCCAGCTCCTCGCTGGTGAAGGGACTGGCCCGGATCTTCTGTGTCCTCGACATCACTGTGGACAGGTGGCAGCAGCAGCAGGTGGAGTTCAGGGGTGGCAGGCAGCAGTCCCTGGAGACAGCAGCAGCAGGTGGAGGGTGGCAGGCAGCAGTCCCTGGAGGCAGCAGCAGGTGGAGGGTGGCAGCCAGCAGTCCCTGGAGGCAGCAGCAGCAGGTGGAGGGTGGCAGGCAGCAGTCCCTGGAGACAGCAGCAGCAGGTGGAGGGTGGCAGGCAGCAGTCCCTGGAGGCAGCAGTAGCAGGTGGAGGGAGGCAGGCAGCAGTCCCTGGAGGCAGCAGCAGCAGGTGGAGGTGGCAGGCAGCAGTCCTTGGAGGCAGCAGCAGCAGGTGGAGGGTGGCAGGCAGCAGTCCCTGGAGGCAGCAGCAGCAGGTGGAGGGTGGCAGCCAGCAGTCCCTGGAGGCAGCAGCAGGTGGAGGGTGGCAGGCAGCAGTCCCTGGAGGCAGCAGCAGCAGGTGGAGGGTGGCAGGCAGCAGTCCCTGGAGGCAGCAGCAGCAGGTGGAGGGTGGCAGCCAGCATTCCCTGGAGGCAGCAGCAGCAGGTGGAGGGTCGCAGGCAGCAGTCCCTGGAGACAGCAGCAGCAGGTGGAGGGTGGCAGGCAGCAGTCCCTGGAGGCAGCAGCAGGAGGTGGAGGGTGGCAGGCAGCAGTCCCTGGAGGCAGCAGCAGCAGGTGAGGGGTGTCAGGCAGCAGTCCCTGGTAGCAGTGGAAATGTGGAGCACCCTCCCACACATATATAGGCCCCTGGGGCTGTGTCAGTGGTCCCACGCCGCTGCAAGAGGTGTACCAGGTCTGCTATTTTTAAAATCATCCAATGTCCGCCTCCGTGGTGGCGGTGCACGCCTACCGCGATTTTCAAATCCATATGAAGCAACCGCTACTGTGCGTCCCATTGACTGCAAGGGCATGGACCATGGCGGTGACACACCGCAGGGGCCAGGCGCGTGCTACCGCGGTGGTGCATCTTTTGAATGCCTCCAATGACCGGCTCCGCGGTTGCAGAACACGCCTACCGCTATTTTCAAAATTGCATCAGGCTACCGCGAGGGTGCTTCCCATTGGCTGCCAGGGCATGGTCCATGGCAGTGACAGTCCGCAGGGGCCAGGCGCTAGGCACCGCCATATGGGTGCCATACAGTGCCTGTAGTGACCGTGAGCTGGGTAGCGGTGCATGCCAACTGCCATTTACACATGTAGATATGGCTGAGACTACCGCAATCGTGTCTGGGGTATTGGCGGTGACAGTCCGCAGGGGCCAGGCGGTAGGCACCGCCATATGGATGCCATACAGTGCCTGTAGTGACGTGAGCTGGGTAGCGGTGCATGCCAACTGCCATTTACACATGTAGATATGGCTGAGACTACCGCGATCGTGTCTGGGGTATTGGCGGTGACAGTCCGCAGGGGCCAGGCGGTAGGCACCGCCATATGGGTGCCATACAGTGCCTGTAGTGACCGTGATCTGGGTAGCGGTGCATGCCAACCGCCATTTACACATGTAGATATGGCTGAGACTACCGCGATCGTGTCTGGGGTATTGGAGGTGACAGTCCGCAGGGGCCAGGCGGTAGGCACCGCCAGATGGGTGCCATACAGTGCCTGTAGTGACCGTCAGTGGACTCGCGGAGCAGGTTTGCTGCACATATGGAGTCATCCAGCTCTATCCATAGCCCAACATGAACAGTGCCCAGTGTCTCCAACATTGAAGGACACTCATGAGGCCAACATTACGAATGGGACATTTATCTCCATGTCACCTACACATGCCATATATGTGTATGTGATAAATTGCATTGACACATACACACGCACATGTCACATGTGATGTGTAAGGGCATGTAGACTGTACAGTTTTTGTGTTCCATAGCATATGTAGATAATGGTCAATGTGTGTAGGTGCAATGTAATGCACAATGCTGTCTCATTGTGTGAACTAGGGGCATCATTGACTGTCACATTGTCTACTGCACATGCACACACGTGTTCACCACGCTCAGCCTGTGGTCAGTGTGTACTTGATGTGTGCCATGTGCAACCTGTGTTGGGAGGTGTATCATGGACAGCAGCACGGTGTGCTAGGGTAGTATTGTAGTTTGACACATATGCTGGGGGTAATACTCACAGGTGTGCGCACACATGTGGTTCCATATCCCACTGTGCATGCCAATGAGCAGGAGGTGTGCACAGATCATTGCTGCGGGTAAGGGGACAAGTGTACAAGTAGTGTGCCTGATGTGTACCGACTTGTGCAGTGCTCTGTTGTTTGATGGTGCAGTCTGTAACATTTGGCAATGTGTCTGTAGAAATGTGAAATGTCCTGTACATCTCATGGTGTGTTTCATTGACATATGTGCACTTTCATCTGACCTAGGAGGAGGCCCAATATCCATCGTCCATTCACGGTGCTGGCTGACATGGAGAATGAAGAGATCATCCACAAATTCAGGCTGGATAGAGTTTCCCTACAAAACCTATGTGCCATGTTGGAGCCCCACCTGCAGCCACGTCGCACATATCCATCAGCTTTCACCGCGACTTCAAAGGTGATGGCCTGCCTGCATTGCTTTGCGACAGGCTCATTCCAGCACACGGTAGCAAGCGCAGGTGGGATGTCACAACCGATGTTCAGCATGGTGCTGAGGGATGTACTGTCAGCTATGATGAACTACAAGGACAGATACATTCATTTCCCCAGGGGGCTAGAGTTGGTGGCTGTGAACGGAGATTTTTATGCCCTTGGACACATCCCCCATGTCGTTGGTGCCATTGATTGCACACATGTTGGGCTTGTGCCACCACAGGCACGTGAGCAAGTTTACAGAAATCGGAAGCATTACCACTCGGTAAATGTTCAAGTGGTGTGCCTGGCGGACATGATCATCTCCCACGTGTGTGCCAAGTATCCCGGGTCAGCCCATGATTCGCACATCATGCGCAGCAGCATCGTCCCGCAGCTGATGGCCAATCTGCTTCCTGAGCGTGCATGGCTTGTGGGTGAGTATGCATAGTGGAGTAGCGTGGTGTGTGTGTGACATGCTGTCCTGTGACATTGTGGAACATCAAGGTTAATCTGTGTTTCTCACACCCAGGTGACTCTGCATATCCTAACCGTCCGTGGTTGCTGAGCCCACTGCGGAATCCTGTGACAGCAGCTGATGTGCGATATAATGATGCCCATGGGAGGACACGGCGTGTAATAGAGCGTACATTTGGTCTCCTAAAGTCACGATTTCGCTGCCTGGACCGTACCGGAGGTGCCCTGATGTACTCGCCAAGGAAGGTGTGTCAGATAGTCGTGGCATGCTGCATGCTCCACAACCTGGCCATTCGCAAGGCAATACCCCTGATCCTGGATGATGATGAGCAGCCAAGGCCCCCGCCTGCAAACCAACCCGGGTCCAGTGACGAGGACAGTGGAGAGGAGGAAGGTGTCGACATGCGTCAACAGCTCATCAACCGCTCCTTCACTTGAAGGTGAGTGACGATGTAGGAGGTACACATGGTCTGATGGTGTTGCAGTTGCTGTGAGGGTGTATGTGAGCTTGGTGACTGCAGCCTTGTGTTCACTCATTGCTGGTTGGCAATGTTTGTGGGATAGGGTAGTTTGACACAGATACAGGATGTCTCTATGGTGACTGTTGCTCTGTGTAATGTGTGAAGATTGGAGTACCTTGTTGACAAGTGTTGTGTGATGTGTGTGATGCCACACCAAAACAAGTGACTCTTGTTCTAATGTTTTTCCTAGGTCCCTTCAGCCTCTCCTTGCCTACCTACATTCCATTTCCCTGGGACATTTACATCACGGTGAAGGTTGCACATCCTGTATTAAAGACGGAGCAGACACAACAACATGTGTGTAAGTGTATTTATTTACAATTGTGACATGTGAGGGTCGAGAAAATGTACATGGGGGGGAAATTTGAAGAAATGAGTTGACGGTCATGGTAGATGAGATAATTGAGTAGTCACCACAGTGATGTGGAGACCCAGTCCAACAGACAGATGCCATTCACATGGCAGTGTGGAGAAGGATAGTCCAAAAGGTAAATGCAGTGGTGCAGTGGTCTGCCATCATGGCTGGCTCCGGGACTTGCCTTTGGCAGGTGCTTTGGCACGTGATGCCTCCTGGCCTTTCCTTGGACGGCCCCTTTTGCGCTTGACTGGAGGGGCCTGTGCTGCAGGGGCAGTGGTGTCTGAGGACTCACCCCCCTCAGTGGACGCAGGGGAGGATGATGAACTGTCATCCTGCTGCCCATCAGGGGGAGGCGGAGGTATTGAATGTTGCGCTGGCCTGTCCCTCAGAACCACCACTAGCTGCCCCAAGAGGTCCACAATTTGTCCCATGCGGGTGTCCATGGACTTCATCAGCAGGAGGAGCTCCCGAGAATCTGCCTCAGACCGGCCCATTCGTCCCTGGGCCTGTTCGTATGTCCCAAGGACTCTGTTGATGTGGGACAGGGCTTCCGTCCCAGGCTCAGTTCCCCTCTGCATGATCCTGCCCCTCCCACCTACACTGCTGCCACGGGCCTGTTGGCTCCCCACATTGCTCCGCTGCATCCTCTCCCTGGCCTCCTCAGTAGATGTCGTGGGGTGCTCATCACCTGGGGCAGGGAGGGTGTTGCGGGCAGCTGTGGTGGGGGTGGGGGTGGTGGTGGTGGTAGTGGTTGACACACAGGCCGTGACAACAGCTGTCTGGGGAAGGTCATGGTTTGCAGCAGATGTGGTTGTGGGGACAATGGGTGCCTGGGACTGGTTGCGGCCTGCCACACCAGATGGGCTGGCTTGGGGCTCCTCATCCAAGGAATCCAGGGAGTCTTCATCCAGTAGTCTCTGTTCCGGGGTGGGGGACTGGGTCTGCAGGTTGGTGGTGTCGTCCTCTGCAGTGAGTTCTTGGTCACCTGTGGGTCAGATGAGAAATGGTCATTGTGTTGCAACCAGCAAAGTTTCTGTTTCCACTGTTACATCAACTGTTTGTACATCCAGCAGTTGTTCACTGATCTAATTTGCAGTTACCGGCATCCAGTGATGCATTACAAGCTGCTGAGGTACATGCATTACTTGTCCATATTGGGAGTTGGCAAGACATGACATGCACAATTTACATATTTTACATTGACAGGTACATGTTGGCATCTAGTGAGTGTTAAATCATATGTGATCCAGTTACGCATGTATGTCACTTGTTGTGCCCTTGCAGCCGTTTACTCTGCACATTGGGTGAACATTGTAGTTGCATCCATACCTTTGGCATGTGGTGTACATATCTGTATTTGCACTTCCAGCCATGCTTTCTTTGCTTTCATTTGGTCCTTGCTGGTCTGGACCCCTGCCATTTTCAGATGGCATGCAGTGGTATGCAGGGTTGTGCACTGAGTTACATCTACATGTGGATCTGAATGTCACACTTTGGTTGCTATCATGGTTTCATGTGCTTAGGTGTGTGCACACTATAGTGGCCAATGCTATCTGGGTGTGCAGTTGTGCAATGTGAGGCCTGGTGTCCTATGCCACCATGCTTGTCGTGAAGCATATCTGGCTGCATGTAGTGGCTGGTGATATGTTCTGTTTGCTGTTTTTTGCTTGTATTTGTGAGACCTCTCTGTGTATGTGTGAGGAAGGCTTCCATCTTGGTCCAGTGTGGGACAAGTCAGCATGATATGTCTACCTACCAGTGATTTGGAAGTAGACAGTGCAATGACTGACACATGCATCTTAGTGCGAGGGTGTAATCAGTCTTGGGGGCTGGAGCTCATGTGGGCTTGTGTGAGTTGTTGTGCAAGCTTCCCACCCCCACACACCCCGACCTGTGAGATGCGGTTAGCTACCTGTTAGTTGAGTGGGTAGCATACAATGCCTGCCACATGATTCTGATTGGGGGTGGAGTAGCCCATCCTACTCAGGGGTGGGACAGCATGCATGGTGGGATTTGTGGGACAATTTGCCAACCCCACAATACCGTCTCCGTGTGAAGATGGCTACCTACCGGTTGAGGTGAAGGTGAGCAATGACATGGCTATGTGACTTAAGAGTCATTCTTGGGAGGAACGTGCCTGTGGTGAGCAGAAGGTGTGTGTGGGTTTCAGTACCCAAACTTTTCACATCACCTTAGGGCATGGGGTGTAGCCCCACCATCACTGTTGTCCCAACTATCTGGGTGTGGGGTTCACTCCCCCAACATTTGCAGGCAAAATAGGGCATGGGGTATATCCCCCCATCACTGTTGTCCCAAGTATCTGGATGTGGGTTCACTCCCCCAACATTTGTAGCCACATTAGGGCATGGGGTATAGCCCCCACATCACTGTTGTCCCAACTATCTGGGTGTGGGGTTCACTCCCCCAACATTTGCAGGCAAAATAGGGCATGGGGTATATCCCCCCATCACTGTTGTCCCAAGTATCTGGGTGTGGGGTTCACTCCCCCAACATTTGCAGCCACATTAGGGCATGGGGTATAGCCCTCCCATCACTGTTGTCCCAAGTATCTGGGTGTGGGGTCCACTCCCCCAACATTTGAAGGCACAATAGGGCATGGGGTATAGGCTCCTATCACTGTGGTGACATACAGCAGGTTGAACATCTCACCCAGCAAACATTTCCACACTATCATGGTTTCATGGTATTTGTGGACCTGAGAACATGAGCAAAGTACTGGTGATGCAGTTGTTCCGGGGCATCCATACACTTACATGTTGTCATCAACAGTGGTGTGTGTGTAAGCTACAGTCATCCATGTCCAGACAATGTGTGCTTTTGGGGCCAGACTATACCAGCACTGTTCAGACAGACAGTGTGAGATGTGACCATTGTCAATGCATACACACATTGCTGGTCCCAAGCAGACACATTTGTGCATTTTAGTCAGGCAAAGTACTCTTGTTATGCAATTCAGTGCAGCACTGTGGCAGCTGGGTCTGTTGCAAGACAGTTGGGATGTGCATAGTTTAGCAGTGTGAGTCCCAGGTCCAGTGGAGTTTTTTGGTAATCTGCACTTCCACTGTTTACATTGCAACACTGTGGTATGACATGGGTGATTAGCACATTGACAACCAACCTGCCAGACACTGCTGCAGGGAAGCATGATCGGTGTTAGTGTTGCAGTGTGTGATGCCTGGCACAGTAGACACAATGTGGGTAATTTTTGCACTCAGACTTGTGCATGCTGAGTACAATACGACTGTTTTGCATGATTTGTGTAGGTGACTGTGGACAAAGTGGTATGGTGTGATGTGCGGGGGAACACACGTCACATGCCTATGAGTGGGACAAGTGCTCCATCATGCTGAACTGTTGAAGAAGTGGGCCTGTTGTGGGTTGTACTGCAGTGTCACCAATTACACACACCACTCCCAGTTGAAATGGTTACCTACCAGTAAGTTTGATGAGTCACATTCAATATCTGCCACATGGTTGTGGTTGTGGGGAGTGCTCCATCTTGCGCAGCTGTAGGACAAGGGGGCCTGGTGGGAGTTGTAGTGCAGACTTCCAAACCACCCACACACCTCCCTGTGAGGATGGCTACCTACCTGTTAGGTTAAGGTGAGCAATGCAATGGCTGCCACATGGGGGGGTCAGGGCTCCATCTTGCGCAGCTGTAGGACAAGGGGGCCTGGTGGGAGTTGTTGTGCAGACTTCCAAACCACTCACACACCTCCCTGTGAGGATGGCTACCTACCTGTTAGGTTAAGGTGAGCAATGCAATGGCTGCCACATGGGGGGTCAGGGCTCCATCTTGCGCAGCTGTAGGACAAGGGGGCCTGGTGGGAGTTGTAGTCCAGACTTCCAAACCACCCACACACCTCCCTGTGAGGATGGCTACCTACCTGTTAGGTTAAGGTGAGCAATGCAATGGCTGCCACATGGGGGGTCAGGGCTCCATCTTGCACAGCTGTAGGACAAGGGGGCCTGGTGGGAGTTGTAGTGCAGACTTCCAAACCACGCACACACCTCCCTGTGAGGATGGCTACCTACCTGTTAGGTTAAGGTGAGCAATGCAATGGCTGCCAAATGGGGGGGGTCAGGGCTCCATCTTGCGCAGCTGTAGGACAAGGGGGCCTGGTGGGAGTTGTAGTGCAGACTTCCAAACCACCCACACACCTCCCTGTGAGGATGGCTTCCTACCTGTTAGGTTAAGGTGAGCAATGCAATGGCTGCCACATGGGGGGGGTCAGTGCTCCATCTTGCACAGTTGTAGGACAAGGGGGCCTGGTGGGAGTTGTAGTGCTGGCAGCATGTAAACATGTACCCATGGTGATGTTTGTAGCTACCTTTGAGGCGAACCTGAGGGACTGTTGGATTAATGTGTGAGAGATGTGTTGGTGAGAGTGTGGTGCACATGACTGCATGTGTACCTAGGAGGTATAGCTTAGTAGTGGTGCAAGACAGTACATATCAGTGTGATGTTAGGCATTTGTTTGTACTTACCAGCCTCCACTCCCCCGGTTATTGCTGTGAGACTCTCTGGATGCAGTATGCCAAGCACCTTCTCCTCCCATTCGGTGAATGTTTTGAGTGGAACGGGAGGGCCACTGCCTGTCCTGTGAGCCAGCTCATGGTTCTTGGCTCTCTTCTTCTTGACCACTGCCTTCAGATCGTGCCAGCGCTTCACAATTTCATTTCTATTGCGTGGCACGGTCCCTACTGCATTTACCTTATCTACTATCCTTCTCCACATTAGCGTTCTTGTGGCTACTGGTGTCTGTTGTACCAGGTTACCAAACAATTGGGGTTCTACCCTGATTATCTCATCTACCAGGACCCTCAACTCACTCTCAGTGAATTTGGGCATTTTCTGTGGTGACATGGTGTGTGATGTGCCAAGGTGTTTGAGGTGCAAGTGTTGAAGTGGTGGTGGTGATGTGTATGGTGTGTGATGTGCAAAGGGGTTAGAGGTGCAGGTGTAGAAGTGGTGGTGGTGGTGGTGATGTGTGTGTGTGTTGTGCAGATTTGCCTCTCCTGTCAGCTGTGGTGTATGTCCCTTCAGTTCTGGAGTTTTGCAAAAGATTGTGGTCTGGTAGGGGGCTGGATTTATACTGGGCTATGTGGGTGTGTCAGGATGGGGTATTGGTTGCAGGTGTGGTGTGTGTGTCGTCCTGGGATTTGTAGTTTTTGAGTTTACCATGGGGGTATGTCTTTGGGCTGTGTTAGGTGTTGTTGGGTGCATGACTTGTTTGCTTGGTGCACTTTGTGGGCATGTTGTGTGTATTTTTTTTTACCGCCATTTTTTTCACGGAGCGTACGCAGCGGTGGCTATACTACGGCGCTTCCGCGGGCTCTCTCATTCCTCACTATTGTCGACCGCGGCGGTCGGAAACAGCGCTCTGCACCGCGGTCATGTCGGGGATATCATAATTTCCATGGCGGTGTCTCCGCTGTGGTTGCGGTGGTTTGGGCTGTTTCCGCCACGAATCCGAACGCCGCGGACGGGTTTCGGCCTTCTCCGCACGTGACGGGCGGTTTCTCGGGTCTCCTTTCCGCCGCGGTTGGATTTTTACCGCTGTGGATCCTAATCTAGCCATCGGTTTTCCCGCGGTAGCGGCGGGCGGTGAGTTTCCGCTACCATGGCGGTCGGTTTGCTTTTCCGACCGCCATCGTAATGGCCCCCTAAGTTTGAATATTTTTTATCGTTTAATGTTTTAATTTATTCTAGAATGTTTTTTTATATTTTAAATTATTTATATATATATATTTTATTTTTATATAATTTTAAAGTTTTAAAATAAATTAAAGATAATAGTTTAATTATTTTAAAGCAAATATATATATGTATAAATTATAATGTTTGTGTGTTTATTTTTTTAAATTAAGTTTATTTGTAATATTTTGTAAAAATGTATATTAAATTTAATTAATTTTGTTAAAATGTATATTAATACTTAATATATTTTATATATATATTATTTTAATTTATATATATATATATATATTTAAATCATTATTTTTACATCTATATTTTTTACAGCGATTTTTTTGATTCAATATTTTTGTACTTACCTGTGTAGGTATGGGAGTTGATATTTTTGTAGTCTATAGTTTTTTTCTCAATATTTTGAACATCGATAATTTTAACATCAATATTCTATCAGTGAACCAAAGCAGATATTCAAGCGGTCCAGATTAGACTGTTGCTAGATCAGAATCATGGCACTGAAAACAAAATGTGGATTGAAGTAGAATACAAATTTGCTGGAGTCCCACTCCAATATATATTGTGGCACATGCCAAAAGCTTGCTCTAGAGTGCATACACTTCTTTAATCCATATGTTTCCTACTCGACTACTGGCAACAAATAATATGCAGAAAGGACTCCTCAACATACCCATCCCCTTGAGTCCAATTTTACACAAACCGGATTCAGATCAAAGATTTCAAACCTGCAATTCAGGAGTTCCTCCACAACAAAGGGGTTTCTATGATGGTGGGGATCTCCTATCTCATGAAGCTATTAAAGACCGCTTTGACTTACCTAAGGAAGACAGCCTTTGCACTGCTCAAGTCTTGTATTGGATGTCAAGATGAGAAATCAAAGACAATATAAGTAGAGAGCAAACCCAACTAGAATCCTTATGCAAAAATCAGATGCGATGCAAGGGTATAACATGACTATACAGATACATCCATGACCTTAGACCGCTAACAAAACATAAATATGTAGCAAACTGAGTAAAGGATCTGGGAGTGGAGATCTCCAAGGCTTCCTGGGTGATAGTTTGGAGAAGGGTGGTTAAATCCTCCATTTGCACCCAACACAGGGAGAATGCGTACAAACTAATCACAAGACCATATCTCCCTCATGCTTAGAGTTAAGGCGATTTATGGGGGCTCTAACTCTTACTGGAAAGGCTGCGATGAAAGAGGTACATTAATTCACTTCTTATGATCCTGTGTGCCCATAAAAATATTTTGGTGCAAAGTTGTTTCTCATATCAAGGCCATAACTAGGATTACCTTTCCCCTATAGCCACTTATACTACTACAGGGGGAGGCCAGAGAGAACAATATTTTTCCCCTGACCACAGCACTGCTGACCTCTCACTTTTTACTCGCAGCCCCACTATCAATTGCCAAGATGTGGAAGCAGCCAACAACCCCATCAATTAACATGTGGTGGGGTAAAGTATGGCTCATCCTTGCCATGGAAAATCTCCTGGCCATAGTTCATGACAAAGTTCACAAGTTTGATAGGCTGTGGCTTCCTTTTGTTATCTACATAAAATATACCCACATTTTGGGAAGGAGTCCAGCTGTACTATCTGATGTACTCCACTGCTCCAAGATATGTGACTTGGGGCCTGATTTACAATTTGGCGGACAAGATTTTCTTTTTCAGGGCGATAGAGTAAAATACTCCATCGCCCTGAGGGAATATCCACCCACCAAATTTAGAAATATCCAGCGGCCCAGCAAACATCTCTTGTACTGGCAGGAACCACAGTCACGCCGTTCTTGCCAATGCATTGAAAGTTTGACAGATGGCGCCGTCAACATGATGGAGCCATATGACAATTTTTCTATTTTTTTATTTTTATTTTCGAAAACAAAATTCCAAATAGGGATATTGGGCCTGATTCACAGAACTAACTTACGTCAAAAACGTAAAGTTAGTACTTTTGGTATTCACAGAATACACTTACTCATTTTGTATTCACAGAATGAACTTACTCATTTCGGTATTCACAGAAGTTAGTAGTCCTAACTTTAGGACTCCTAAATGCCTTCTGTGAATACCGAAAGTCTTAAGTTAGGATTTTTCTCAGTTTAGGAGTAGTAAAGTTAGGAGTCCTAACTTTACTACTCCTAAACTGAGAAAATCCTAACTTTAAGATTCTCGGTATTCACAGAAGGCATTTAGGAGTCCTAATGTTAGGAGTCCTAACTTCTGTGAATACCGAAATTAGTAAGTTCATTCTGTGAATACCAAAATGAGTAAGTGTATTCTGTGAATACCAAAAAGTACTAACTTTACGTTTTTGACGTAAGTTAGTTCTGTGAATCAGGCCCTTAGTTTGTGAAAATAAAAAAAGCAATGACCCACTAACCATGGGAGATTTCTATCATGGCATGGGTGTAATTTTACAGTTTTCACTGGCCCTTATTGCCAGGTTTTATCTGGCAGTGATGCACAGTGAAAACTTGCCATTTGTTTGCCCACTGTAAATGGTGTATGTACCCAGTGGAGATGGAGTAGTCTCTGTCGTCCAACACACAAACAAACAGATGGGCCCTTGTAGCATAAGCCTTAATTATTGGCTTAACCACTATATTTTGTGAGGAATTCCTCTATTGTGGGTGGGTCATACACATAACTTATGTCCCTATGGGCATTTGCTTAAACAGAATGGGATTTCCGCTCACACACCCCGGGTGTCATGCTTCATCATCGGCCTAAAGCATCCTCTAATGAAGTATGAACTTCCCATAGTTAGGATGAGGATTACTAGTGTGTATGTGATGGGGCGTTCGGATTTACACATGCACAGGTGTTTTAATCATGATCCAGATGTTGGGCCCACAAGAGCATGAGTTGGATACTGTGTGCAGTGTACACACCGGAAAGACACATGCTGTCACATGATATTGGCGAAAATTACCTGATTTGCATTTTGATAATGTGTGTATATTATTCCTGGGGACCACATGTTTGTGTTACTGTGTTTTTCATATATATTATGATTTTTGTGCATTGGACTTATGCTAAAGAAGGAAAATATCCTGATTGAAGTAACCAGCAATTAGAGATCTGTATGCATGTGCACAGAGCGTGTGTGTATGTTTTGCAGATAGGTAAACAGAAAAGGGTCGCATGGGGTCTTTTTTGGTCCTGAAGAATGCCCCAGAACCAGTGAGGGGCCAGCTAAGGGCTGAAACATGTCAACCTGATTTGGACAGGAGCATCATAGTTGAGTCTCATCTGTCCCATTTTAATCATCCCTTTTCCGCCACACAATAAATTTAGACTGTCTTTTTGGTAGCTGGTAGGGATTTTTATTGGATACATTCCTTCCCTCAGTTCCCTAAAAAAAAAAACTCAGCCTGTTGACGAGGGGCCCGCCCACCATTAGAGGATGCTTTGGCGAGTACAGGATGGACGATGATGAAGCATGGCACCTGGGGGCTGTGTGAAGCCATCACGTTCTTTTTAAGCAAATGCCCATTGGGACATATCAGTGTTGCGTCAGGAAGATATGACCCACCCACAATAGAGGAATTCCTCACAAAATAAGGTAGTTAAGCCAGTAATTAAGGCTTATGCTACAAGGGCCCGTTTGTTTTTTTGTGTGTTGGGCTACTTTATTGGGAGAGCACAAATGTTTTGCCCTGTATATCTCTCTCGTTCCCCCAGCTCCATAACCCGAAGGGGAAATTGTGGTAGATAGTCTCTGTTGTCACCATACTGAAGGTCCGCCTGACTCTAAATGAGGCGGGTGGACCTTCAGTTTGGCAGAGGGGGTACTCTGTCGACATTGCAACAGAGTACCCTCTCCACCAAACTCTAACTCAGGTCCTTATTCTCCCATCGAGGGCAAAATGAGAACTCAAACTGCCTGTTTGAGCGAGAGCTGCGAAATATCACATAGAGACAACCGCTTTAATTAGGCTTCCTCATATCGACTTTATCCACCTACTATGTATGATGTGAGTCTGAACTATCATGAATTGTGTGAGTTAATGATGGTATAACCTGTTGAATTGTCTCAATGCACCATATTTCAAATGAGCCTGTAATTTTCCCTGCCTTTAAAATGAAAAATAAAGGTGTTAACAAATGCACAATTCACTACATATGTTCCCAAACATTCACTGAAGAAATTTTTGGGTGACGATCACAGCTCTGAAAAGTATATTTTAAATAAAATTACCTAATAATGCCCTCTGTTACGTGAAGCACTGTTAAGTCCTGACCACTGTGATGGGCCTCACCATGGTTGTTGATAAATCTTAATAGTGGTGCTCCACCACCACACTCAGTAATGTTATTAGTGAAGAGGAAGCCTTGCTGAGAACTGTTTGCACTGTTGCATTTTTTATTTTTTGCAGCCTGCACTGACATTTTGGTACTGTTGATGAAAAACACAGCAGGCACGTTTAGAAGCCGTGGTTTTATGCCCACGGTCATATGCCACACTCTTCAGCACAGCGGCCTATCAACTGCCTCATACCATGAAGCTTTGGCTTCATCCCTAACAGCCTCCTGCACTCTGCCCTTTACTATTAAGTTTTTCTACAGTTTCATGGCAGGAAAGGAGGACTCTGCTCAGATACAGCATGTGCATTGTCAGTAGTGTGCAGTGCACCATGGATCCTAGTGCAAGGAAGGAAATGGGCTTCCACGCTGCTGTTTGAATTAGAAAATACAGCAATAGTCAGGGTTCAATGGGCCCCACAGGCCTCTAGTCCAGGTGCCAAAGCACCTGCTGCACCAATGGAAGCTACACCCTTGTGTATGGCTGTCCACGCATGGCCAAGGGGGTGTTAAAAAATAAAATAAATAAAAACACATTATCGCCGCGTCTCTCCTCCGTCTCTCCTCCGCGTCGGACTAGGGCCAGGAACAGGAAGCAGGAAGCACCCAGCCTCCCCTAAGCTGATCACAATGCTGCAATGCAGGATTGTGATTAGTTTGAGTGCCATGGTTCGGTGCTCAGATGAGGAATGGGAGCCTGGGCATGTTCTCCACCCAGGCTGTAATGCAGACCCAAGATGGCTGGCAAAACAGTCATGTGCACTTAGTGTACCCACGACTCCTCCTCCCCCTACTCTGTGAGCAGAGCACCCCCGCCCCACAAAGCTGCAGCCACAGGAGAAAATAAAATGATAATAGCATCAAGTTATTATCATTTTATTTTTTCTTTATTTGACTGCTGCAAAGCAGTGAGTGGGGCGACGCTCCACCTCCTTAGCGGAGGAGCCGCCACTGGATGGAGCTTTTCTCCCCAGACATGACATAGGTCTCAACTGGGCCCATCCCAGACTTCCAAAGTAACCTATCCTTAGCATGTCTATTTGTCTTCCTATGGGCTTTCCACATAGAGACCCTGCCTTTAGCTATAGAAGGACATGCTTAAGTGTGTGCCTGGGAACTTGGGGGCATATTAGCAAGGGCAATATCGCCGCTTTAGCGGCACTTTTTGCCGCTAAAGCGGCGAGATTATTATCGCCCTATCAGCAAGCTTCGTCGCTAACAGTTGTTAGCGACAGCTTTCCGCGAAAGCGAAGCGTAGTTAGTGCCACTTTGCATGTCAGCGATATTTATCGCTAATGACATGCAAAGTAGGCGTTCCCGACCACAAGACCAGGATAACAGCCGCTAACAGGCCTATCGCCTATTAGCAATGAGGCCCTGGCCCCAGTTAGCGACGTTAAAAGTCGCACTAACCGGGGTCATCGCTGGATTTTTAACACCTGCCCAAAACCTGACGTGCATACTTAACATGGGGGGGTGGATTCTGCTGATAAGACCACAGGGTCGTATCAGCAAGGTTTCCCCGTCTCTCATGCAACATCGCTGGTTTTGTAGCGATGTTGGCCCATTTCTCCGCTATCGCTGGATTATATATCGCCATGGTGCTAACTGTTGCTAATACAGCGTTAGCGTGGCGATATATACCAGCGATAGCAGGCGATAATTATTTTCGCGCTAAGCGCGCTCTGCGATGTTTATCGCAGTTTCTTGCTAATATGGCCCTTGGTTGTTTAAAACTGTCTTTAAAAGGCAACAATTTTGACTCTCGTTTCACCAGATTTAGTTGAAATATTCACCTATTGCCATATCTGTACTATGAGATGTACTAAGCTGCGCTCATTCTCCTACTTTCCCTGCAAAGTTCTGTATATTTTGGGGTCTATTTACTTAAATAATTCTCATGGAATGCAACACAGCTGCCAAAAATGCTGTGCTGTGTTGCGTGAGAAAGAGATAGCAGTACAGAACCATATCCACGCCATATGGCACTCTCCTCATCTCTTTCTAGTGCTGACGTGCAATTAGGCTGCTGAGTGCCGCACACACACTTTTGCAGCATAGTGCAAATATGTCTGCGTGAGTCTAGTATAGGTTTTGTAGTGGAAGGGTACCCTTCCAGTACAAAATCTATGCTTACAGTAACTTTACAACTCTTCCCACTTTGTCGGTGTGCTGTGCAGTGCAGCACACATAAAAAGTCAGAGAAGGAGAAGAAAGGAGAAATAAAAGCATTTCTCCTTGATGGCAAAAGGGTGTTATTTTTATGCAAAACCCAGTCTACTTTTTTCAGTAGACAGGGTTTTGTGCCAAAAACCATGGGCGGCTGCATGGGAACACCCATGGAACCACCCATGGAATGTCCCCTTGGTGCAAGTAATGCAAGCCGCTGCTTTGTGCTACTTTTAAGGAAACTTGGGGCATATTAACAAGGCGGCGATAAACAATTATCGCCGCTTTTGCGGCCGTTTTCGGCCGAAAAGCGGCGATAATTATATCGCCTTATCAGCAAGAGACACGCTATCGCGTGTTTTGCTGATTTTGCTCCCGCTTCCAGCACGCCTGACTTCGCATCGATAATGAGATGCAAAGTAGGCGTGTCTGTGGAAACAACATGGGTAAATATCGCGAAGGCAGCTTCGCAATATTTACAATGCAGGGAAGCGATTATTTTAATCGCGTTAAGTATGTCTTAACGCAGGAATTTAACGTCTGTTAAATTCCTGACTAAGGCATACTTAACATGGGGGTGGATTCTGTGGCTAAGACCACAGGCCCTATCATCTAGGATATGGCCGTTTTCCACATGGAAAACGGCGATATCCACGCTATCTCTGAAATTTTTATCGCCTCGGCGATGCGCGTTGTTAATAACGCGCTAACCGGGCGATAAATTACAGAGATAGCCGGCGATAAATATGCAAGCGCTAAGCGCGCTTTGCGATATTTATCGCCGGCCCTTGATAATATGCCCCCTAGTTTTGCGCTGCAAAAGTAAACTGGAAAAAAAAGATTCTGTGTTGATTTGCATCATTTTTGTGATGCAAACACAGCGCAAAATCTTAGTAAATATACCCCTTTGCATCTAGGTTTATTCTGGGTTCAACATAATTTGAAATACACAATTTGCAGCTCAATCAAAGCATTGTTGGAAGGTAATTTCCAAACCCCAATTAATTTTAGTCAACCTATCACTAATTTTACAGTCCAACGTACATAAACAGACCAACCGTCCTTAATGGGTTCACTAAACCTCCAGTAATGCTGTCTTTAATCCCTATTATATTATGCATGCGATTATCTATCGAGTGTTTTAAGATGTACATTTTTTGACAAATTTCCAAACTATTCCTTAAAGCCGAAAATCATAAATAAGCAAAAATCACCCACGAGCAGTGTACACTTTAAAATCTCAACATATGTACTATTTTCTCCACACACTTCTGCCGTAGCACCCACCCTCCAGTGCATCTATTTTTTTCTATTTTATGTTGTTGTGATTTACCGGGGGTGGGGAGGTGGGGTTGGGGAGGGGCAGGGGTTGGATAGGGGTACAGCCCCATTGCATGTCGGTAGGTAAATACTTCAGATCCTGGCTTGTGTGTGGCCCAGCGGCAGAAGTGAGCCAGCGCGAGGGGTTTCCCCTTTTCTGTATTATTTTTTCCTCTGTTAATTCCCTGAATTACTTTTAAAGAATGTAGGTCATAGTGAAAGCTGGAGGTGACATGGCCAGCCTTCCCACAGTGTGATGACGGCAGAGTTGAAAAACGAAACATTTGGAAATTGCCTGAGGGCTCCAACATAGGATCTTTCAGAGACATGTTACTGCTTGAGGGATATGAGGGGAGTAACTTTTGAAAGACGTTGTCATATGGCTGATTTTCACAAAGGTGTCATCATCCTTTACCGTGTGAAGTGAAACATTGAATCTTTCGTGATGGGTGTGTCCTCTGACACCGTCAGGACAGTAAATCACACATCTGCTGAAGTCCCTCATTCCTTTATGCAATCCCTCTGCTTGGAATGTTTTAAGTGATGTTTTCTTAGTGATCATGGGTGACAAAACATTTTCGCAATATCAGGTCTGCAGGTAAGTAAAAGTGCTTGTCTCAGAAATACTGTGAGCTTTATCCAGGAGAAACACACAATGCAAACGAAATTAGACATCACAATCCTCAACAGGTCCTTCAGTGTGGGCCATGCTGGGGCACATAGGAATACACAGACAAAAACACAAAGCTGCTGTATTTGTACAATTAATATTCAACAAATTACACCTTTCAGGACACTTTTCCACTCACAAAATATTTATAATTTACAAAACCTAATAAATAGTTGTCAGGAAAGGTAAGTTATTAAAGAGGGTAAATATATTAACTCATGCTAAAACAAATGCAGTTTATCAATTGCCTTGAAAAGGGAAAGACAACATACTAGACAAGTTGCACAAGGGTGTAAATTGACATCAGCATGAAACATTTCACATAAAAAAGTTCATTTAGTAAAGATCACCTCAACCAACATTTAGACAGACTAAATTACCTGGCCTGGGTGAAATTGAAATTACGCCAGCATATTCTGCTTAATTTCAGGAATTTCGCATTACACATCATGTAATTATGCCACTGTTTATAGTGCTGTGACATAGAACACAAAAACTGAATTTTGTACTAAAATATATCACCAATGACTGATTTATATTTTTCGTGATTATGCGTAGTTTCATGTCATTTCCCAAAATGTGGCGTAATTATATGAAAGCAAATGATGTGAATTGTACACTACCATAGTAATTACTTTTGAGTAGCCAAAAACGTAATTAAATGTTCATAAATAGGCCCTGTTTGTCGGTAATGAGAAAAAAGTAATTTCTAGGTGGCTGCATTAGTCAGTGAGGGTTTTGATGTTATTTTTCAAGTTATAAGGAGCATAGAACATTGATATCATTAACGTTCGTGTCCTTTACTGTCTTTCAAAAGCATGTAAAGATTTGATGGAGAAAGTATCATTAACGGAAATCAGAAACGGATCCATGAGAATTCCTTCTTCTAAATTTTATCAAATCCTTAAGAATGTCTTTCCAACAAATGTGGCTACTGGGCATTTAATCAGTTATTGAGAGAGATTCGCTTTCTAGACTTCCATCTCCAGAAAGATGAGCAGGGTGCAGGGACATCCTAAAGATTTTGGGGACCCTGAGCCAAACGTATTGTGGGGGCTCCTGTTCGGAACTGTTTTGAATTTATGATTCAATTTCAGCTCTTTCATGCCCTCTTAGGCCAGGTCTCTGACTCTGCACATGCACATCAGTCCAAAGTCTAACTAAGCCTGTTTCCATCTAATATTCAGGGACAGTGATGTGCATTTTCAATATTGTAATAAAGCAGCAGCTCTCTAATATTATAGCAATTAATCTCTGTGACCCACAGACATTTCTCCTGTTCTGATCTAAAAGGAACGTTTTTATGAATCTTACAAAACAAACACAATTTCTCTGCAAAGTGTATATAATTGGCTCCCACACACCACATGTATAAAAAATAAATGAAAGGAAAATAGTATTCAAAACAATCTATGTTTAAGAATCATTCAAGGTCATCAGGGCAGTACTATGTGGAGAACGGAGTTGTATCTATCAGGGAGCTCAATGAAAGGCTGGGGCACTGGGCCAGAGCCCACTTTGCCCATGCCTTAAAACGTTTCTTTAGAGCAGAGATGTGTCAGTTTCCTTGCGCAGGGCAAAGAAGTTCTTGCGCCACCATGGATACGTCGTATTTACAATACGGCGCACCATGGCGCAAGGATTGACAGATGCATCAGAAATTTTGACGCATCTGTTGGCGCAAAAGTCACGCATTGTTGGAGTTGTGTCGCAAGCATGACGCAACTCCAGCAATGCTTGGGGGAGGCCTATACTCCATACACTGCGGCACTCCATACACCTGCTCCAAGTAGGCCTAAGGTTTTGACGCATTGGCGTCATAGAAATGGGGCAGTGAAATCTTGTAAATTTCACTGCGTCACATCTACGAGGCTTTTTTGCATGGGAACGTCCACCCTGCATACATTTTACCTGAGGCAGGTATAATGTGGCGCAGGGCTTTACAATGTGACGCATCTCCCCAGATGTGTCACATTGTAAATGGGCCGCAACATGGCTCATTGTTTACGCCGCCGCTGCGACACGAAAAGTGGCGCAACAGCGGCGCAAAACTGTCGCAAGGGGCTTGTAAATCTGCCCCCATGATTTTAGGACCAGATCTCTGTACTGGGGTGAATGTTTGACATTGTTCAACATTCTGTCCATCAATTGTTCTTTTTACATTTGTCACCCGAGAGGGACGGGCATGCCCAGACGTGGGTCCCATGCGCTCCATGCCACTGGTGTCAAGCTAGCCTGGCTGATGAGGGGTGAAACCGGTCCCAGGATGCTTCTTTCTGGACCAGGGTGGACCTAGCCTGGCAGTTGGGGCTAGACTGTTCCCATGAGGAGCAGGGTCAAGACTGATTTTCATATGCCTGGGTTTAAACTGGAATAGCAGGAGGGGCAAAAGAATGATGGTTTTAGGCCTAGATCTCTGTACTGGGGTGAATGTTTGACATTGTTCAACATTCTGTCCATCAATTGTTCTTTTTGCATTTGTCACCCCAAGCGTGACGGGTATGCCCAGACGTGGGTCCCTTGCTCTACATGCCACTGGAATCAAGCTAGCCCATCTGATGAGGGGTGAAACCCCGAAACCGGTCCCTGGATGCTTGTTTCCAGTCCAGGGAGGACCTGGCCTGGCAGTTCGGGCTGGACTGTTCCCATGGGGAGCAGTGTCAAAACTGATTTGCATATGGCTGGGTTTAAACTGGAATGGCATTCGGAGCACAAAACGATGGATTTAAGCCAAGATCTCTGTACTGGGGTGAATGTTTGACATTGTTCAACATTCTGTCCATCAATTGTTCTTTTTGCATAACTCTTGATGAAGGCAGTAGTTTTCCACCACTATGAGGGTAGTGCTTCTTGGCATCCTTCCCCGTACAACAAGACCACAATCCGTCAGACAGGCCTATGTCATGGCACACATACATGATGGTTGTTAGCGTATGACAACAAAAATCAGGAATCCAGACAACAGTACTGTTGGGCACTCAGGGCAGGGGTACATGTGTTTTACCATTCAGAGGACTTTCCCATCCCAATATAGAATTTGCCCTAACGTTAGTTATGACTACTGAGATTTTTATAATTGTTTATAATCATTAATCTGATACATATGATTTGTAGACAAATTGTGCATAATGAATAACTAATCATTGTAAAATACCAGCTATTGTGTGTGTTAAATGTTTCTAAGAACCAGGGAAAGGTCTCACCTACTATGCTCCCTGTGTATGAAATATGCCCTAAACTGTTTAGTCTGACTCCTAATATTCCCTATTTAACAGAGCATAACTCATTAGAGAAAGGAGTGAGACCTGTCTGACACTTTTCCTTTTGGTGCTAATGAGGTGTGCCTCCTAAACATTAAGGGAACACAACATTTGGGTTACTCCCAAATTATAGCAGTGGTAAAGTGCGCAGAGCAAAAACAAAGTCAGCAAAACAGGAGTGTTGAAGGTAAAAAGTTAGAAGGAAACCATACCAAGGATGTAAGGTCTGTCAACAGCACCCCCCACCACGACAGACACCAATTCTTCAGCCAACGAACTCCACAAATGGATCGCCGACTGCGCCAACACGATCGCCCCCCTCCAGAACTCCAACAGACAACACACCACGAAAGCCACCTGGTACACCACGGACCACCTAGAATCCAAACGCTCGTGCCGATGTCTCGAGAAAGCATGGAGGAACAGCAAAACCACAGAAGCACGCACCGCCTACAGGACTGCCACTGCAGCACACCACCAACTCATCAGATTTAGGAAGAGGAATTTCATCCAGGACAGAATCCTCTCCAACTCCTGTAACTCCGAGGAACTCTTCAACATCATACACAAATTCACCAGACCCCCCCAGCGAAGTCTCTGACGTCCCTCCCTCCCAGGACCTATGCAACAAACTCGGCTCCTTCTTCCACCACAAGATCAAGACACTCTACGACAACTTCGACAAACAGGACCAAGGCACCAACCCAACACCTTCCACCAGCAACTCCACTCAGCCCACCATCCTTGCCTGGACCCCGGTCACCACAGAACAGACCACAAAGACCATGAGGAGCATACACTCCGGAGCACCCACGGACCCCTGCCCGCCACACATCTTCCACACGGCCACCTCCGCCATTGCACCAGAACTACGACGTACAATCAACTGCACCCTCGAAACAGGCATGTTCCCCGATGACTGGAAACGCACAGAAGTCAAACCCCTCCTCAAGAAGCTCTCCGCAGACCCCACAGACCTCAAGAACTACAGGCCCAACTCCCTCCTCCCCTTCGCCGCCAAACTCAACGAGAAGATCATCAACATCCAGCTAACGAACTTCATAGAATCCAACGACATCCACGACACATCCCAATCCGGCTTCCGCAGCAACCACAGCACTGAGACCACCCTCCTAGCCGCCACGGACAA
Source organism: Calotriton arnoldi (assembly GCA_963921515.1). Lineage (NCBI taxonomy): Eukaryota > Metazoa > Chordata > Amphibia > Caudata > Salamandridae > Calotriton > Calotriton arnoldi. Next base: position 408,653 of record CAWUFW010013858.1, read on the forward strand.
CATCCACACACTCCTCGACTAAGACCATACTGCAGCCCTCATCTACTGTACCTCTCAGCAGCCTTCAACACCGTCTCCCACCGCACACTAGCCGCCAGGCTGCACAACGCCAGCATACAGGGAACTGCCCTAGACGGGATCCGCTCCTTCCTCGCCGGCCAACTCAAAGAATAAGACTCCCGCCCTTCCTCTCTGAACCCACAGAGACCAGATGTGGAGTACCCCAAGGATCCTCCCTCAGCCCCACGCTCTTAAACATCTACATGGCCCCCCTCGCAGGAACCACAGACTCATCATAGTATCCTACGCCAACGACACCCAGCTCATCCTCTCCCTCACCAATGAACCCGACAACACCAGGCACAACTTCAAGGAAGGAATGAAGGACGTTGCAACCTGGATGAGCATCAGCTGCCTGAAGCTCAACTCGGAGAAAACGGAAGTCCTCATCCTTGTATCCACCCCCTCCGCCTGGAACAACACCTGGTGGCCCCCGCCCTCGGTAACCCTCCCACAGCCAAGGACCGCGCCCGAAACCTCTGCATCATACTCAACTCCTCCCTCACCATGAACCGACAGATCAACGTAGTATCCTCTGCATGCTTCAACACCATCTGCATACTCCGCAAGACCTTCAAATGGATCCCCCCTGAATCCAGGAAGACCATCACCCACACACTCTTCACCAGCAGACTGGACTACGGGAACGCCCTCTACGCCGGAATCAACAAATCTCTACTCCACAAACTCCAGACCATCCAGAACGCCGCAGCCAGAATCGTCCTCAGCATCCCACGACAAGGCCACGTCACTCAGCACCTATGAGACCTCCACTGGCTCCCCGTCGAAAAAAGAGTGTCCTTCAAGCTGCTCACACATGCCTACAAAGCCCTCCACAACACCGGACCCCAATACCTCAACGAAAGAGTCTCCTACTACACCCCCAAGAGAAACCTCCGATCCGCAGACCTGGCCTTAGCAGAAACCCCCCGCATCCACAGAACCAGAACGGGAGCCAGATCTGGAACAAACTCCCTCTCAGCATTAGACGAAGCCCCACTCTTCAAGCATTCAGGAAGTCCCTCAAGACCTGGCTTTTCGGATGACCAGATTCAGGAAGAGCCCCTGGCTTTTCAGATGACTCGAGCTGCCCAAACACCCCCTCCCCAGCGCATTGAGACCCTCACGGGTGAGTAGTGCGCTCTACAAATCCCTGATTGATTCATTGTTGTAAAAAACTCAACAATCATACATATTAATCCAAGAGTAAATAACCCCCAACCATATTTCATCACACATCCTTATCCATTTAAATCTAAACTAGAGGTGAACAAAATTCACATAATTTGTTTCCATGTAAAAAAGCAAATGCATAATTAACACTATGGGGCATATTATCAACAAATGGCGATATTTATCGCTAACCCCGCTTAGCGTGATTTTCCTTATCGCCGCCGAACGCCGGAATCTATTGCCGCATTAGCGGCGTATTAGCAACACGCCGCTAACAGGCGATAGCTACCTTTTCCGTAGGAAATGGACGGCGATAGATTTAGCATGACGACGATAAAAAAACGCACGCTAACGTGAAAAAAGTGGCGATGGGCCAATCAGCGACAGAATCCGATCGCTAATTGGCACCAGGCCTGCATTTTACGCGTTCAGTGGGAAAATGCACTATAAAAGGCTCGCAAAGCAAAAAAAAAAAAAGGAAAATACCGGAGGAGCTATGGAAGAAGCTGGGACCAGTGCAGAAGCCACAAACATGCCCACAAATACCCAGGAGGACCAGCCAGAGACCCATGTGAAGGCCAAGAGGAAGAGGAATCCTAAGTTCAGCCTGCAGGAAAACCAGGTCCTGATTGCGGAGGTGACTGAACACCAACAAGAACTGTTTGTCACCTCCACAGTGACATTGGCAAGAAAAAAAGAAATATGGGAGGACATTGTGTCCAAGGTGAATGTTGTTGGAGAGAGGAGGAGGACAGTGGACGACTGCAAGAAGCGCTGGCATGATACCAAGCGCACAACCAAGGAGAAACTAGCAGCCAACGTGAGAGCAGCAAGGCAGACTGGAGGTGGGAGTCCAGCGCCAAAGGAGGAGCTGGATGAGTTGGAGGAGCAGGTGTCCCGAGTCATCAGTGAGGAGACGGTGGTTGGAGTTGCGGGCCAGATAGTGCTGAATGTGAACAGACACAACAACACCAGGGTAAGCATCAACCAGGGACGGGGGGAAGGGGGTGGATGGGCCCAGTGGCACTCATGTACAATTAAATTAATTGAAGTGCATACCCACATGTACTGTGGATCATGTCCCGGATACCCCTGTCCATGGTGGCATAGGGACATATCACCCTTCTCAAACAAAACATTGCACGACACACATTGGCCGGCATACAGACCTTTAAATGTGCACAGAAAAGGAAGCACAAAATAGTTCTAGGTCAACGTCAGACCACTCCATAAGTGTCCCCTCAAATGACAAAGCTGGACAACAACTTGACATGCGGCAGGGTGGCAAAATGGGTCCCTTGCCACATCACCACGCACATAGAATTGCCTGCACAGGACACATCTCATCTCTAACGCCTGAAATGCGTGGTGCACTGTGAATGTGACTGGTCAGGTGCACGATAGGCATGCCACCACCAATGTCAGCACACCTGCAACATTATGCACATGTGTATGAGTGGTGTGCAGGAATGTGCATGTGCATATAGGGTGGACTTTGCTGCGCATACACAACCTTGCACACTACTCAGACACATGTGCACAATGCTGCAGGTGTGCTGACATTGGTGGTGGCATGCCTTATCGTGCACATGACCAGTCACATGCACAGTGCATTTGCATTTTGGCCTCAGAGTGAGACGTGTCCATGTGCAGGCAATTTGTATGTGCGTGGTGATGTGGCAAGGGGGAAAATCTGGCATCACTGTAAAACAGGAAGGCAATCGACGAATGGAATAACCTTAAGTATTGCCCGGCGATGTCGCCTCTATTCCCCAAAATATGAATCAATGAAGAGGCAGGCGCTGGAGACTGGAAGGCAGGAAACAAAGGTTTATTCTCTCCGGAGGAGAACACGTCAGATCAGACCAACAGGGAATCTTCACGAGGTGCTCTCCTGCATCTCTGAGGCCTGGCCTCTTATACACGCATTTATGGCAGGAAGACATTCTTTATTACAGTAAAGATACTTTGAAGTATGAAAGACATCCCTGGGATCTTCCGCTTCAGACCCGTTCCCACGCACCCTTACAGTGAGAATCCCCTCCCCATACAGAATCGTCATCAGATGGCAGGATCAGCAGGGCATTCCGCCGGTTCCCGGAATGCATGTGGTGTGACGGATCTCATGGGGTGGGGGCCTTGATCTACTGTAACTCCTTTGAAGAGGGGCGATTCCTTACAGTCGGGGCCATAAACTGTATCCGCAGGGCTAGGTGATAGCCTGGGACCGGCCTGGACAATCGGATACGGAGGAAGAGGGGTGTCAGAGGGTGTGATAGTGTATAGGAGGAAAGGGAGGTGTCGGGCAGGCCCGGGGTGAGATTCCCAGGGAAGTGCAGCGCAGTTGGAGGGGGTTAATGGCCCGTGCATGAGAGAGAGAGAGAGAGGGTGACCAGTGCGGGGGGGCTTGCGAGGATGTGGAGCCGCGCTGGGGATTAGCGGTGTGCAGAGAGTGGGTCTGATCAAGGTAGCTAAAATGGCCGCCGCGGACGACGAAAGTGTGGCATTGGGAAAAGGGCAAGATGGCGCAGACAATGTTTATCGACATACAAATTAATTTTCCACAGTCCTCCCTTTTAACATTTCTCGCCAACTTGTTAATTCGGGTCGATCCCCATAATGCCACGTATTTCTGTCTCATACAAAGTTTTCATGTGTTCAGCCTGTAAGTCCAAAGTCTTTGGGCAAATGCAATTTGAAAATAATGAACACAGAGGAGGCAGACATTGGATACTTAAGCAACACCCGCATAGCACCACAATCGGAATCAGAATGAATGTGAACAACCTCCACCCCCAGGCTTTCAGTAAGTCCCAGAACCAGCTCCCAAGCGACCATCCTTCTTGCTCCTGGTGTACTTCAGAGGACAGTCTATGGAGGTGTTCGATGGCTTTGTAAACAGAAGGTGAATTGTCTGGCACGTAGGTGCAACAGCTGGACCCAATGATGCGGCATGCTCCTCCTCGGTCTGCCAGAACCACGCCTAGAACAGCAGCGGTTCTGCAGAGCCACCAGGCGGACTGCCTGAAGCTCTGCGGTGTTATTGGTCAAGATGCCAGCTGTGATGTTCATGGTGGTTTCAACTGCCTGGGTCAAGTGTCGGATGGCGCGGCTGTTCGTCATCGGACCCCAGAATGGCACAAGTCCTTTCGCGGCATCCAAGAACTGTGCTCCTGTCGAGTCGGCCTGGTCGATGTCCTTTGCACGCTTTTGCCGGTGATGGCTTGCTGGGGCCACATACGTAGGTGGGAGGATGAAGGCAATGTAGCATGTGCCCCCCAACCTTTGGGGAGCCAGGTGTATGCTTTGGTGCCACAAACAAAGTACATATTTGGAGAAGCAACAAAGGAGGGAGGGTCGGATGAATCCAGTGTTCTGGTGATGACGCAGGCGCTGCGGCTCACCAAGTTGCGTCCCCAGGCCTTCGATGCACACAAGGCCCGAGACGTTGACAACAGACAAGGCCACTGTCAGAGTGGTGGCTGTTCAGTTTCCGGAGGTAGGAGAAAGTGGGTCTGGCTGGGTTATGGAAAACTTGCATTTCCACTCGTTCTTTGGCAGGGATGTCCATGTGAATAGAGGTACCAGAGGTCAGAGGGTAAAAAGGAGTAGCGGTTCGCCCAGTCTTATTCAGCCATGCCTCGTGGTAGAAATGCGAAACAGTTCTTTCTGATGTGGCATTGTCTTTAAAGCTTTCTTGCAGAAGAATCAGCCAGGCAAGACAGGAGCCGTGGATGGAAAAGGGCGAAGGAATGAACGGGATGGAGTGTCCGGCTGCATGGGGCAGCAGCCCGCAGATCCAGCAATTAGTGGCATTAGCGGCAAGGTTGTGTTGGTGCAGCAGTTGCACAAAAGAGTTATTCCAGAACTCCCTGCGTCTCTCTCGGAGCGGTGGAGAAAGGGCAATCAGGAAGTGTTCCTTGGTAGTTATCGGCAGTTCAGTGGGGAGCAATGTTTTGTGAGCGGGTGTGCTTTCTTCGATGATCCAGAAGGTTGTCATGAGGAGGAGGCAAAAGAGAAGGGTAATGAAAACGGCTATAGTCTTTGAGCTGTGCAGTTTGTTAGTCTTTGGCTTCGGTAGGTCCTCTTCGGATATCCAGTTGCTTCCATCATTGGGGAGTCGGGCGCTTCCATCATCTTCAGAGTGCTCGGTAGCGGGCAGAACCACCGACTTTCTCTGACTCTCTTCGGGCAACCTTGAGTGTGTTAGGCTACCGTTCTGAGATTTTACCCAGTCAGTGGTCTGCTTTGCCGAAGCTCCTCCCTTTTACGTAGGTTGTACCCTTCCCTGGACGGTACGGTGGGATCGGGAAACTCTGCCAGTTCGAGCGCTTCTGTGTCGGTGTGACAGCTCAACGATGGTTTGTCTTTTGTCAGGAGCTCTTCCTGAGTCGCGATGTCTTCTTCCGTCGTCAGAGTTGGGGGCGCGTTCACAATGGTGCGCATGCACCCAGTGACGCTTGCCTTCCACTCGAAGGGCCGTCCGTGTAGTGATCAGGACTTGCCAGGGGCCCGTCCACCGAGGTTCCAAGCTTTTGGCACGCTGGAAGTTGCGGATCAAGACGTGATCCCCTGGGTGAATGTCGTGTCCTGGGCCCCTGGAAGCGTCTGGGATGGCTTGTAGCACCTGTTGATGGATGACAGTTAAGGTTTTAGTGAGGGTGCACAGATAGTCAGACATTAGGACGTCTGGGACGCCATGGATCGAGTTGGCCTAGGCGCGGCCCAAATATTCATTGGCCGCCCGAATACTACTCGTAAGGGGTCAAGTGGTGCTTAGTGGGGGTGGAGCGCATTGATAGCAATGCCAATGGGAGGGCATCAGGCCACTTCAGTCCGGTGGAGGCAACAATCTTAGAGATTTTTAGCTTGAGTGTGGCGTTGTGTCGCTCGACCAGGCCTGCAGATTGGGGGTGGAAGACTGCGTGAAATTTCTGTTTTACACCCAATCCCTTTAAGATAAGTTGGATGACTTCAGCTATGAAGTGGGGGCCGTTGTCACTCCATAAAATCCGACAAAGGCCATATCGGGGAAAACTCTTTTAACAGGACTTTGGCAGTGGTCATGGCAGTGTTGTCGGCGTGTGGGATAGGCCTCCACCCATTTGCTGAAGGCGCACACGACAACAAGGACGTACTTCAAACCCAGGCAACGGTCTAGCTGGAATGTAATCCATCTGTAGGACTTCAAAGGGATGGTCGGGACCCCGAACCCACCCCGAGGGACAACAGTTCCTTTCCCTGGGTTGTGTTGCAAGCAGATTAAGCATTGTTGAACTAGGCGTCTAGCAGAGTCGGGAATCTTGTCGTTGTGCCAGACTCGGGTGATGAGTTCAATCATGAGGGCAGATCCTATGTGTGCTGGGGAGTGTGCCATAGTCAGTATGGGGATCAAGTAGGAATTGGGTAGCAGCCATTTGTTCGTGTCTTTTGTCAACCAGCAGCCTTCATCATCTTTCAGTCCCACCCGTGCCCATTCAGTCAGTTCTTGGGGGAGCAGGCCATTTGTATGTCTCTAATGTGCTCTCTAGCGTCCCTTTCATTTTTCCGTCTGTGACCTAGTCACGTACATGCGTGTCGTCGTCCCTATTCTCAGCTGTGGTTCGAGCAGTGATGTCGGCTAGTGCATTTCCTTGTCCAATGATGTCTGTCACTTTCTTGTGTGCCTGGCATTTGATGACTGCAAGTCGTTCGGGGAGGAGGACTGCTTCGGTCAAGGTAGAGACTAGATCTCCGTGAAGGATGGGTGTACCATGCGAAGTCAGGAATCCCCTTCCTTCCATAAGAGCCCAAAATGATGAACCACCCCGAAGGCATACTGGCTGTCGGTGTAGATGTTTGCGACTTTGCCTGTTGCTAGGACGCATGCACGTGTGAGGGCAATTAGTTCTGCCGCTTGTGCGGACCGTTGGGTGATGCGGGCCATCTCAACTACCGTCCGGGCTGTGGTGACTGCATAGGCAGCCGAGGTCGTGCCGTCGGGGAGTTTAATGCACGAGCCGTCTACCCATAGCTCTCCATCAGGGTCTGGGATGGCAGTGTCACGGAGGTCAGCTCTACTTCTAGTTTGCTCGTCCGTGAGGGTCACACAGTCATGCATAGGGGACACATTGGGGTCGTCATCGGGGAGGGGCAACAGAGTGGCAGGGTTCAGAGTGGTACATCGTTTCAACGTGATGTGGGGTGTAAGCAGAGTTAACTCGTAACCAGTCAGTCGTGCGCTAGTCAGGTGCTGAGTCTTGGTCTGGTTCAGGAGTGTGTCGACAGCATGGGGGACCAGCACAGTGAGGGAATTCGAAAGTACGATCCCTCACTTTGTCGGATAGAGACGGCAGTGGCAGCTACCGCTCGAAGGCAGGCGGGCAGAGCTCTGGCTACAGGGTCAAGAGTGGCAGAGAAGTAGGCACAAGGGCGTTGTTTGGGACCTATGGGTTGCGTTAGGACAGACAAAGCGCACCCCTCCCTCTCGTGGGTGAAGAGGAGAAGGGCTTGGTGTAGTCAGGGGTTCCTAGAACAGGGGCTGAGCAGAGGGCATCTCGTAGTTCTTGAAAGGAGGATTGGCATTCAGGGGTCCAAGGGAGTGGGAAGGGAACGTCTTTCGCTAACAGAGAGTAGAGGTCTGACTATGAGACTAAGGTTTGGCAACCACTGCCGACAGAAGGACGTGAGGCCTACTAAGGAGCGAACCTGCTTTTGAGTCTTGGGAACGGGGGTCTCTAGGATGGTCCGGATCCGATCGGGTGTGAGCTTTCTCCCGTCCTTGGACAGGAGGTGGCCTAAGTATGTCACCTGTGGTTGGCAGAACTGCAGCTTCTTCTTGGAGACCTTGTGACCATTCTCCGCGAGGAAGTGCAGGAGTTGGATGGTGGCTGTGGTGGCAAGTGGCGTAGTGTCGGCAGCCAGGAGAATGTCGTCGACATACTGGATTAAAACCACTCCGTCCGGGAGCTGGACTGCGTCCAGCTGTCTCTTGAGAGCCTGGCTGTAGATGCTGGGGCTCTCAGTGTAGCCCTGGGGTGCTCTACAGAATCTATATGAACGGGCTTTTAGGGTGAAGCCGAAGAGGTATCGGCTGTCTGGATGGATGGGGATAGAAAAGAAAGCATTTTTGAGATCTATGACGGTGAAAACAGTGGCAGTGGAGGGGATCAGGGTCAAGATGGTGGTGATGTCAGAGACTACTGGGTACTGAGGTACGACTACTTTGTTTACTTCGCGGAGGTCAATGATGAAGCGATAAGCCTTCTCATCTCCCTCGCCTTGCTTCTTGACAATGGGTAGGATAGGGCTGTTACAGATATTACTGACTACTTCCTCTACCACTCCTGCATCGACTAAGGACTGAATGATTCCTACCAATGCCTTCTCGCCCTCGGGCGATATCCGATACTGTGGGAGCTTTGGGAGCATAGCGTCTGACCGTACAGTGATGTGCACAGGGTCTATCATCATGCGTCCTACGTCTGAGTCGGTCTTGGCCCAAAGGTACGGGGTAAAGTGTCTAGTAAGGACAAGTCAGCGTCAGTGATGGAAAACATGCGTCGGGTGGGACAAGGTCTGAACAGATTCTGGTTATCGTACAGTATGACTCGTACTCCGCCTGGGGAACATCGAATGGTGGCTCGAAAGTGCTTCAGGAGGTCAAGACCCATAATGGCGTCGGGGTGTTGGAAGATAGCAGGAAGGTCGTGTCCGTGATGTTGTTCTCTAAGTCAAAGGGAATCGGTGTAGATAAGGGATTAGTAGAGGGCGTTCCATCAAAGCCTATTGATGTCACGTGTGAGCCAGACAAGGGTGCCCTTGGAATCAGTCGTTTGGATAATGCACTACGTGTTGCCCCAGTGTCCACCAAAAATGGGGACTTCGCACTCCAGGACCTTAGCAGTGACATAAGGACCTTGCTGGTCAACACAAAGCTCGACTGGATCCTCCCTTGTCCCTGGCTGTCCTATGCGAAATCGCGGACGTTCTCGCAATCGGACTGCTGATACTGATTCTGTCGTGGGCGGTCAAATGTGTTAGGTCGGCTTGGTCTGTCATAGTTAGCATCATTGGTGTGTCCCCGTCCCTGGTCCCTGTTCTTTTGTCCGTTTGTCCCATCCCTAGCCTCTCGGTTCTTGTTTGCTTCATGAAGGACCGGGCACTGCGACTTCCAGTGACCGTATCCTTTACAAAACGCGCATTGGTTTTCATCTAAGTCCCTTCGGCTTGTATAGGGTACGGGCATTCGTTCTCTGGAGGGTGTATTTTTAGGGGCTGTCGGCTGGTAGTTCCCCTTGGAGGGTTCCCTACCTATCGTCACCCCTGCAGTTGAGCTATCATGACCCGCTCTTTCAACTCCTTCTTTTACGTTCGGATGCCCTATCATTCTCATTCTTCTGATGTTCATAGTATTGGGCCATCTGGAGGATAGCCGTGGGTTTAGAGGCTGCCCAACTGCTTTCGCTCGCCTGCAATTTTTGAGAAACTTCTTGCACTAGGCCTTTCACGAAATTCTGAACGAACAAGTGGTGTCCGGTTGCAGTGGCCATATCTTGGCCGCTGTAGTCGGAGAACACCGTTTCGAACCTAGAGAAGTATTCCGAAGCGTCTTCTTGTGGTTTCTGTCTACAGGCCGTCACTATTGACCAGTCTATTTTCTTCTCGGGAATCAGGGTCTTGAGTTTCTGGACGATCTTGTCCGGGAGTTCAAGGATGGCCGTTACGGGTTTCTGCCCGGCTCCTCGTTGCTTGTCGAACTCATCGAGTTGTTTCCAGGTATGTCCGAACAGCTCAAGGTGGTCGACCTTGCGGATCTGCTTCCACACATCAGCTGGCAGACATAACCCGAAGAACAAATCGAGGTCCGTTAGGGTCATGATAGTGGAACCTAAGGCTGTACCTAGTTCAGTGTAGAAGGCGGTGGGGTTTTTTCGTAAATCGGGCAGAGATTTTCGGAACGTCAGAATATCCTGTCGATCCCATGGTTGGTAGACCCAGTTGTACACTATCCTCCCTTTGCATCCGTATGGTTAACATCATCGTGTGTTCCCTGACCTCGTGGGGGACCCAATAGGGGCGGCCTCTCTTATCGGCATCATGGTGCTAGGTTGCTCTATTCGTGGTTCGGCCGCTACGGATGTCGTAGGTTTAGCTTCCACCTCTGATTCAGTGAGGTGGCAGAAAACCCTAAGTGTACGCGCAAGGAGGTCCGTCACGTCACACTCGCCTCATCCCCGATATCAATTTTTCTATACAGAGTCGTTAGGCTCTCGGGACCTCTATCTCGATATCGGTCCTCATAAGCGTTTAGGACATGATAACATAATCGTACGACAAAGTGTCGTCTGTGGCTTCCCGCATATGAGTTGAATATATCCATAACGTGTTCCTCCTTCTCCTTTCGTTCTACTAGTGTCCTGACTACCTTGTCAATCCTCTCTTGCTCGTTTTTGCCCAACCTGTTCGTCCTTGTGGGTTCTGTGTTTCGGGCCTCATGGTCATCTAATATTGCTGCTTGTTTTGTATCTGGTGCGAGGGATTCCGCCTGGTGCGGATGCCTTGGGGGCCGAGGCCCTGGCGCTACTCTCGTCTGTGCTTGGGGGTCGCGAGTGTTGCGCTGAAGGTTGGGAAGGGGCATATGGAGGGGGCATGTAGATGATCGGAGGACCTAATAAGAGATCATCGTTGGTTCGCTGTTTCGAAGGTAATTCAGGGTAGAGCGCAGAGGGTGTTCTAACAGGACACTGGCTCGGTGTTTCGATCTCTTGTTTTCGCTTAGCCTCCTCTCTCTTCTTTATTTCTTCCTCTAGTTTCTTTGCAGCTAGGTGGGCTGCTTTACGTAGCTCTTTGTCTAACCTAGCTTCCTCTTTCTTCTTTCGCTGTACAGTTTCTTTGCGCCACAGGCCAACGCTGTCTAGCATGGTCGGTGTCGTTCTACGAGTTTTTAGGGCTTCATCTAGTGCATCTAGTTTGCTTTCTTCAAAGGATCCTATCAGTGGCCACTGACTCTGGGGTTCCTTCTTCGTATACCTGTGCCATAATTTGCAATATGCTATAGCGACTAGTCCATGCTTTGTGAACATGTCTTTGTTAGGGGTGCCTTCCAGTGGGACTGGATGATCCACCTCTAACAAGCGGTCCGGGCTGAACCAGCTACCACTCAGTGGGGAGAAGATAGGCATGACAGATTACAAAGGGGGACAAAAGTCCGCTACTACCTACCCTTCACTACCTGCAAAAGACTAGGCAGAATATTGCTATTCCAGGTTGTTTGCAGACAATGAATGTTTCAAGAGAACTAGATCCAAATAAATAATCAGTGGGGAGAAGATAGGCACGACAGATTACAAAGGGGGACAAAGGTCCGCGTTACCCATCCTTCACTATCTGTAAAGGGAGAGAGAATATTCCTATCCCTCGCCGTTTGTAGACAGGGAATGCCTCAAAAAGGAGCTACTCTGATACTCAAAGAAAAAGGGAGCTACCCTTGACAATCAATCAAACAAACAATCAGTGGGGAGAAAAGATAGGTACGACAGATTACAAAGGGGGACAAAAGTCCGCGTTACCCACCCTTCACTGTTCACAAAGGAAGATAGAGTATTTGTACTCTTCCTCGTTTGTAAGCAGCAAATGTCTCAAAGAACCGTTATCGTTTCACAATTTGTCGTTTTGTACGACCTTACCCGGACCGCATGGGCTGTTTCCTGTCTTCCGAATCCAGCGCCCGATCGTCCTCTATCTTCTATCGCGGCACTCCTGATGGTTCCCAGTCAGGACCGTAGATCACTCGAGAGAGGTCTGTTCGGAACCAGTGAAGTTCGGATGATCGGCTGTCAGACGAGGGTCTATCGGACAGGAGCTCTCCCGATCGTTGCAGTCGTTCACTCTGTCGTCAGGACCTCTCCCACTGGATCCACGTGTCGCTGATGGGCCCCACGCTTGGGACGCCAATTGTAAAACAGGAAGGCAATCGACGAATGGAATAACCTTAAGTATTGCCCGGCGATGTCGCCTCTATTCCCCAAAATATGAATCAATGAAGAGGCAGGCGCTGGAGACTGGAAGGCAGGAAACAAAGGTTTATTCTCTCCGGAGGAGAACACGTCAGATCAGACCAACAGGGAATCTTCACGAGGTGCTCTCCTGCATCTCTGAGGCCTGGCCTCTTATACACGCATTTATGGCAGGAAGACATTCTTTATTACAGTAAAGATACTTTGAAGTATGAAAGACATCCCTGGGATCTTCCGCTTCAGACCCGTTCCCACGCACCCTTACAGTGAGAATCCCCTCCCCATTCACCATACAGAATCGTCATCAGACGGCAGGATCAGCAGGGCATTCCGCCGGTTCCCGGAATGCATGTGGTGTGACGGATCTCATGGGGTGGGGGCCTTGATCTACTGTAACTCCTTTGAAGAGGGGCGATTCCTTACAGTCGGGGCCATAAACTGTATCCGCAGGGCTAGGTGATAGCCTGGGACCGGCCTGGACAATCGGATACGGAGGAAGAGGGGTGTCAGAGGGTGTGATAGTGTATAGGAGGAAAGGGAGGTGTCGGGCAGGCCCGGGTGAGATTCCCAGGAAGTGCAGCGCAGTTGGAGGGGGTTAATGGCCCGTGCATGAGAGAGAGAGAGAGAGGGTGACCAGTGCGGGGGGGCTTGCGAGGATGTGGAGCCGCGCTGGGGATTAGCGGTGTGCAGAGAGTGGGTCTGATCAAGGTAGCTAAAATGGCCGCCGCGGACGACGAAAGTGTGGCATTGGGAAAAAGGGCAAGATGGCGCAGACAATGTTTATCGATACAAATTAATTTTCCACATCACCTGCATTACCATGCAATGTGCCCCCTTGCCTGTTCATGAGATGCAGTCTGGTGTACACCAAGTGGGGAAACATCTAGTGAGTCTGCATACCACACACACATGCAATGTCACAACGAATTGACCATGTAGGCTGCTGGATAAAGGGTGCACCTCCAAAAATGCACACAAACAGCACACTTCACTCAAAGGGCGATGGAATACAATGAGCAGGGGGACGTGCCAACAACCACACAGTACGTGAACAATGCAGAACAGGAATGTATCACACCAATATGTACTGCATGCCTTGTCTGTGTGACATACTCGCTGAACCACAATGTGCCTGTAAAGCTGTCTCACTGCCAAAGTATGACAACAAGCAAGGATAGCTAATTTGAAACAAATCATGTCAACCGGCCAAATGCCACCCTCAACCCCTATCTAAAATTGCACTCCTACCCCCAAGTGTACACATCTGCCACACAGAATACAGCATTCCACATCTGTCCTGATGTGAGTTGCCCATCACACCATCATGTGCAATTCAAATTAACGGTTTGGTAAGTCAACTGTGTCAGTGAACAAATATGCAGTCAGGTAGTCATCACCCACATGCCAAGCCAGGCATTGAATAACAGAACCAGGACAGCAGGTATCATCCATGGCAGCAGCTGCGTGGCACATACACAAACACACATCACCCGCACATTTGCATCTCTTGTGAGGGTGGCGTGGACCAGACCTGAGCACCATAAATAGGCATCATGAAATGCACATACATCAGAAAACTGACCACTTACACACCACACGTGGGATCAACCTTGAGGGTAATGGGTGTTGACACTATGGGGCATATCACCAAGCCCCTATCGCCACCACAACGTCACTCATTTTTGACGTTGGGGTGGCGATAGGGTCAGCGCACCATTATCAAGGCAGCGTTAAGTCACTCAATGTGACTTAAAGCCACGTTAAGTGGCTGTACGCTGCCTTGAGAATAGGGCCCCTTTCACGCTAAACTTTGTGTGAAAGGGGGCGTGCAGTGGGTGTTGTGGTGGGTGTCCCACCACAACACCCATTGAAGTCGACGCTGTCATCCATTATCAAGTTAGGCGAGAATAGGTGGCAGTGCTGATCTGAACACCAGAGAAATCCTGGGCCTAAGGTTGCAAAACTAGGAGAAATGCATTAAATCTCCTTGTTTTTGCTTGTCTCATGTGTGCTGCCTTGTGCAGCCCACATGTGAAAAGCCAAATTCCATGGTATGTTCATGTACAGGAAGGTGTCCCTTCCTGTACATGAACAAACTGTACTTCAAAATGTCATTTTGTAACTTCCATGTGTGCTGCATGAAGCAGCACACATGAAAGTTAGAAAATGCTGTCTTACCTTTGTCCATGTGCAGGAAGCAACTACTTCCTACACATGAACAAACCTCCCTGCTTGCAGACACCTTTGCACTATGGTGCAAGGGAGCCTGCGCTGGCGCTAAGCAGTGTAATTTTCTTCCATTGCAGGGAGAAACGCCAGGCTGCACCATATCCCTGATAACATGTTTGAGCCTGGCGTTACCAAAGTGGTGGTGAGAGCCGTGAAGACAAGATGGCTAACGCCTTTCACTGCCACTTCCTTGGTAACATGCCCCTGTCTGTTCAGACAGCAACAACAATCGAAACTCATGCCGAACCATACTCACAACGGGTCAGCCAAACGGAGGGCACTCAGCAATGCATGCAATAAAAAACATGAAGGACGACATGCACACCAGACAAATCACAATAGACAAAGCAACATGGATGTGCATGTGTACTACATAGTGCAGCACATGTTGAAACAGCAAGTAAGCTCTCATTGCTAATGTGCCTAAAGGGTGCCCTACTCACACATAACCATACTTGCACAAAACACATGCACATGTGTAGTACCCTGCAATGCTGTGTGTCCGTGAGCCACATTGACAAGGCAAGTGACAGTGCATGATGAATAGCATGCCTGCAGGCCCAACCTATTAACATGGTTCAGGCCACCTCACTGAGGTGGCTGAGTGTGGACAACATCCTTAAACAAGCAAGTCACACTCTGACACATCCTCGTGTACATACAACCCCTGACGTAAACAAGACATTTGAAGTCAAACAATGCCCAACTCTCACAACTCTGACCAAGACCCATATTCCACCCAGTTTGCCTCAGCACAGCCTTGTAAATGCACAGAACTCAAAGGCTCACTACCTGAAAGGTGTAATGTGCAGCCAAACCAAAGCTGCAGGTGCCACAAGCACACAATGCAGTGCACACACAGACAAATCTGAGCCCATCAACATTGACTACTATGTGGGCCAAATTGCATTACTCACACAAATGAACCGAGGACACAACTTGTGACGCTGGTGTGTAGATATTGTACAATAACATTTGTCATAGCTGGAAACTGTGAGATGACAATGTACAACTACAACATCACATCCGCAATTTCCTCAAAATCATCACTATCCTGCAACAAATAGGCATCTCCTCAAAAACAGTATGAATGGACACTGTCCTGCTGTCTGCTTGTAAACTCATCCAATGCATGATTGTACATGACAAACACTGTCAAACTGTATCTCCCCTATCACATTGCAGAGGGAGAGACATCACCTCCTGGACAGCAGACTGGTCCAACCTTCACTGATGACGAGGAGGAATACCCCACCATCGATCAGGAAGCACTGCAACATCTGCTAGACTCCTTCAGCACCCCACCTCCAGGAGCAGGGCAACCCAGCAGCATTGCGGCAACCCCACCCCCTGCACAAACCAACCAGCAGCAAGCACCTCCCACCACAGCTGCCTCCCCGGACCTCGAGGACCTACACCTGGCCTTCCAACGCCGTGTGCTAGAGGTCCAGCGGGAGATGGCGGAACAGGTGCGGGTGGGGTTCGGGCACCTGGCGGACAAACTTGAGGCCATACGTAGGTGTCTGAGTCCCATCCGGGACCACATGCAGAAGATCAAGGACACCCACAGCCCGCTCGATGCCCTTCAACGGTCCATGGCTGACATTGCTGGAGTCATGATTCTGAGACAACAACAACTGTCTGCTCAGAGTGGCTCCAGCAATGTCAGCCAGGATTTGGCCAACATCTGTCGGATAATGGAGAGCATGGAGCGGATGCAGGCACAAGATATGGCTGCCAGGGCCGCACACCAGCGCGAGGTTGCTGGGATCTATCATGCCCTGCACCTGCTCATCACTTCATTGCTGCCACAAGGTCTGGCGCAGATGAATGCTGCTGCTGCCTCCACACCCTCAGCTCCGCCACCTGATGCGTCAGTGCCTCACAGTGCTGCACCCACCATACCACCACCCACATGTGAGGCACATGACACATCAGAGGATGAAGAGGAGGGTGAAAGTGCATTTGTGCTAAGGAGGAAGCGGTAGCATCCATCTGCGCTAAAAGGCCAGTTTCCTCCTTGGTGCCGGGCTTAGTATCATGCCACGGAAAATCTTCTTGCACTGTCTTCCACTGTCCCCCGACATTCACCTTGGACCTCCACATGGACTGCCATATCACTTTTTTCTTGCCAATGCCACTGCAATCAGCCTGCGGACTGAACTATGCCCCTTCCCTTGGACCTGTTACCACCAAATGACTCTGTCTGGCCCTCCAACGGGCATCCATTCAATGTGGGCATGTATGGCCAAGCACTGGTCCAGTCTTCATTCTCTGAATGTAAATACAATTATTTAACTCTCACAGATGTGAGTGGTTCTTGACCAATCAAGTATAGAAGTATGTAAAAAGTGTTAGGACACTGATTCACCCAGAAGGTACACCAAGGGAAATACGAGCAATGTACCTGTTTTACCTGATACAGATAGGCAATGAGATGGCAGTGTATGTGTGAACTAGCGGTGCCCCCATTGCTCCAAAACAACCATCTAGCAATATACCAACCTAGCCCCACGTCCTTTCATGAAAAGGCATGTGTGCTAAAATGTCCTAGTCTGTTGCAGGCCACACGTTGTGCCCTCCTTAACACTTGTAAACAAATATCTCTTGGCATATCTACTCACACACTACGTGGTGGACAAAGCCTGTTGTGATGGTGCACATTTCATGTCACATCCCAAAATACTGGACAGCATATTCACATTGATGAAGACACAGAAGTGCACATACGGAACCACAATGTCTGCCTCAGTGAAGTAAATTGGCAAATAGGGGCTCACCCCAAAGTGCAAGCCGTCAGTCAGCCCCTCCCTGTCGACAAACGATGTAACCTAAAATATGCCCCCTCTCATGCTGTGACCACTGCGAGCGTATCGGGCAATGTGTGTAGGGATGTGTGTGGCACTGCACTCAGCATATAGTCAGATGCACGGACAACATTTCAAGGGCGGCATCAACATGAGCCAATGGCAAAAGTAACAGCTGGGACAAGTCTCCATGACACCGTCACTACAGAGAGCAATGCAACATTTCCCCCTTGTGTGCAGCAGAACAGTGTGCCACCACCCAAACGTTAGCTGTGACAAAATCAAAACTTGACTAGTCCAGTGAGTCACGAAAGGCATTTAGGAGATGTCAACTCTGTAAAGCAAAATGCACTACTCCCAAAATACATTTGTGAGTAACGTAAAATGTGAAGTCATCACTTACTCTCAGGTTACTTTTGTAAATCAGGAACACTGCTGTTCCATGTCCTGTACACAATGCACACAGATTTCTAACAAATCATGCATGGTCTGGAGAGTGAGCGTACATGAACCGGAACATATCTTGCAAAGGAAGCGGACACACTGGCACTACTCAGCAAGTGTGGCTAGGTCTGTGCAATGTAGATGGACTCTGCGGCAGGAGCATCTGACATGCAGGTGTGTGACGGAATCTGTTGAACCTGGCGCATACATCCATCTCCATGATGGATAACAGTAGCTAACTGTATTCACTTGCCATGCCATCTTACTAGGTTATGTGCAAAATGGGCAACAATGTGCTGTCCAAAACCGTGAGTCACACAGAAGATGTAGAACGTCACAGACGACTGTCCCTAGACTAGGACGTCAATCCAAATTGACACCCTATCATCAATGCAAGTTCAGTGTGCTCACATCTAAGGTATCCGGACACAATACATCCTACAAACTTACATGTCATGAGCAGACTTAGCGATTCCAATGGATAGTCCAGTGATGGCAAACGTTGCATACAATGGAATGAGCCACACTCCACAACCTCATCCCTGACATAAGTGCAAGCAGAAATCCAAAGTATCATATTTTTATTAGAACAGTATAAATATTCAAGTGACCTAAACTAACACTTATCACTATAACTACTACTAAAATCTAAACTAACTATAAAACAATCTTACTTACCTAAACTATCTACCCTAACTAATCCTAAACACGCAACAACACATCATAGACATCAACCCCCCTCCCACCCTTAAGGTACACCACGAGACAGGACAAAGACATCTAAGCTATACATAAACTAACTAAACATGTAACCTACACAAAGATATATTCTTTTGTAAATATTTATTTTTTATTTTTATGAAGGAAAAACACATCATCCCCCCACCCAAAGGAAAAGGAAACTTATCCCCAAATACGGATGACTAATTAAAATCTTATATCTACCTAACAAGCTAACACTAACTAAAATCTACACTAAAACTACACTACCTAACAAATAAATAACTAACCTAACACTACATAATAAGAGATTTCAAACATTGGGGGAAGGGAGAAGAGGGGGATGGTGTCCAACAGGTCCACCCATCATGGCAGTCTAAAGTGTTGTTGTATGTCCGTCACTCGTCTGTTGACATCAGACAATTCGTGCCTGATCTCTGCCAGCGATACCACAATGTCCTGAAGGAGCCTCCTGTCCCGCAATATGAAAGAGACCACTTGATACCCAGTTGCAGGTGGGACAGTGCCTTGGGGTGGGGGGGTGCCATAGGGGGATGTGCCACCTGTCCCGGCTGGGACACACTACTGACGCCTGAGGGGCCTGGGGGGGGGGCTGTGTGACATCCTGGGCATGCTCAGGCACCGCCTTCCATGTGCCCTTCCTACGTTCCTCATGGTACCTCTTGGACATGTTGCGGTACTCCTTCGCAACCTTCTTCACATGGCGGTAACGGTCCTTCCGACCTGGAAGGCATGTATTTGGCCAGGCGTCATGTTGTCTGTAAAACATACACAAAGGCAAATTAGAGTCCCTTAGCCAATTGCAATTTCCTCCACACACATCTGTAATACAAGTTCACTTCAACATGGGCGCCTACACTACAGCGTAACTATGTGAAGTCAGCAAGTGACCTGGACAACGACATGTTGAAGCATGGATCAGTGACTACCTGCTGGGGAGACTGACATGACAGTGCATGGCATGGTACATGCACTGTCACTAACAAATTAGGCTGACAGTGCCAAACGATTGTGCCATTACATATACGGGCAGAGGGTGACATGTACAAGCAATCGGAGGAGGGAAGCATTATCCCCCTCATCCTCTCCAGTGACACAGGGCTGCATGATAGGTACAATGCCCATGTGCCGGCATGTGTGTCCCCCAGCACATGTGTGCGGTTCATCACGACTGCGCCAATACAGGCAATCTTGCACCAGAGTGCAAGGGTGTCTGCGAGCAGGGATGTTTGTTCATGTGTAGGGAGGACTTACTCAGGGCACATGAACAAACCTAAAATGCCATTTCGGAACTTTCATGTGTGCAGCGTCGTGCAGCACACATGGAAGTAACAAAATGGCTTGTTGATCTACAGTTTGTTCATGTACAGGTATGGACACCTTCCTGTACATGAACAAAACATGGCATTTTGCTTTTTCCATGTGTGCTGCACAAGGCAGCACACATGGAAAAAGCAAAATCGAGGAGAAAGGAAGCATTTCTCCTTGTATTGCCACCTTGAGACCAGGATTTTTCTGGGTGTAAGTTTTGCGCTGCCACCTAGTATCGCCAGACTTGATGATAGGTAGCAGCTTCAACTTCAATGGGTGTTGTGGTGGAACGCACACAGCAACACCCACTGCACGCCTCCTTTCACGCTAAGTTTAGCACCAAAGGTGACCTAATATGAAGGCAACGTTAAGACACTTATGGCTATAAGCCATGTTGAGTAGCTTTATGCTGCCTTGATGATAGGGCGATGAGCCTATCACCACCACAACGTCATAAAAAGTGACATTGTGGTGGAGATATTGGCTTGATAATATGCCCCAACATGTGAAGTCTTGCCGCAGAGAGGGTGAAACATCCATTCCTCGTAATTCACACTCAATCATGCATTACTGGTCTCCGCTAGGATCACTCCGTAGTGTATCAAGAAACGCTGGCCGTAACTACGCAAACAGTCACTATGCATTTCCCTTTGTGACGGCACCCTGGAGTCATCATGCTCATAGTGTCGTTTGTGGTAATGCTTCTTCACCGATAGCGTTGGCAAACCCTGCATTGTAAAATAAAGGCCAAAGCACTTAAGGCAGAGCTAAAGCATGCGTGGTAAATGCGTTCACAGAAATTACACCAATTGGGACTGAGGAGTTCCCACACCTGATCCAGAGTCAATCAGGGAATGGACGCAAGGAGACAGCTCGTAAACACCATTGCAGTGGCCATACATGCCAATGAGAATGATTTGGGCAACTTTGCTGTGTGTTTGGGGAACGTGCCATTGATATGCTTGGCTCACAGATACACACTGCCACAACTCTAAATCCGGCATGCAGCATACCTACAATATCATAATTGTAAACTGTGTCTGCGCACTTACGGGCAGAAATGTACTGCCTCCTTGTGCATCATCATGCACACTTGCACAGTCATCTCACACAAGGATGTACATGCATTCAATGTCATTGGATAGTCATCAGCAAACCCACTTACATGTCTCCTGTCCCATCAGTGTTCGCTGCAAAACACAGGCATGTGCTGTGGTGACCGAACCCATGGACCTAGGGGCATATTGACAAGGGAGTAGGGGAGACAGGCATTCGCCTCCTCTGATTAACGGCTACCTCCGCAACTTTGCTAATGCAAGTCTGGACCCTATTTCCAAGGATGTTGTGCAGACTTGCGTTTCCCCCGGCAATGGCGTTACATCTCACAACTTAGCGCGTACGCAGGCACCCTTGCACCAGAGTGCAAGGTTGTGTGTGTGCAGGTGAGTTTGGTGTCTGTACAGGGAGGTGCCCCTTCATGCACAGATTCCATCCTAGAAGACCATGTTGTGACTATCATGTGTGTCGCTTAGTGCAGCACACTGGAAAGATACATTGGGGGAAAATGAGGTATGTTAATGTATGTACTGGAAGGGCCACCTTGCTGTATTTATACACACCATGTCAGTTCTCTATTCCCATGTGTGCTGTACAAAGCAAACATGATGATCTAAAAGCATTCCTGCTCATATGGCCAGAATACAACCGGGATGTGACTGTTGGTAAATAGTGTGCTGCCAACTATGAATGCCGCACTTGGTCATTGGGGGCAGCCTCTAATACAATGGGTGTTGCCGTGGAACGCCGAACACAACCCCCAATGCACACCCCGTTCACAATCAACACAGCGTGACAGTATACCTCATTGACAAGTAAGCGTTAATACACGTGGAATGTATTAACACTGCTCAGATTATGATGCTAGGCCCCTATTGACAACACAACTTTGATGACAGTTACGTTGACTTTGCGATATGGGCTTGATGATATGCACCTCACTTTCAATGTGTGTCACTGACTGGGGATGGGCCAAGTCACAACTGTGAGACCAATGCATTTGTCCAGAGTCACTTACCGATTAGTGCACACTGCTGACTCCCACAATACATCATCACTCTGTAGGCAAGGTAGACGTGATACACACCCATACTTCATACTGCAACGGTGATCATGTGACCCAGACATCCATGCCACCGCAACATGCTAGTCAATTACGTTCCAACTCACCAGTGGCGTGTGGGTCCTCGAAGCTGTCAATGTCCCCCTGTGTGATTGGCGGTCGTCCATCTGTGAGACAAGTAAAGAAATTTGTGTTGGTATTAGACTTCAATTCATATGTGTCGTATTCCTCATACCAATCATCACCATGACAGCAAATGCTACGTAACTGTAGTGTGGCGTTTCATGTTGACTACATGATTGGGTCAACTTTGACTGCCATTCGCACCAGACCTGTGACAGCTGATTTTGGACAGACAAGACTGTAATGCTAGCTGACATGCCCATAATCGTAGTGTGAGTCATCCACAAGGCACCATTACTCCATGCATCCTGATGTTCTACATGCACTTTGTAGAATTGAGTAGCTGTAGATTGCACAAAGCAGTTACACAGAGGTTGTTGGTGTATGACAATCTGGAAATGTCCACTTTCCTTAGAACATTTGTCCCTAAACAGAACATTTTCACACAGCAACTATGTTCACAGGGTAGCGTAGCTAACGTAACACAAATCATGAGGACAGCATTTTGTCACTACCTTTTGGCCAGCACACAGCTCACATGGACAATTCAATGGATAGTTAATGTACAGTCACCCATGCCGTACACAAACAATCGTCTGCCTGCAAGCACATTTTGCGCAGGTGTGCCGGCAATGGCAGTACAGTGCTAAGTGTTGGTCCAGCGCAGTGGATGACACAGACTTGCAACATATGCTTGTCAGTGTGATGCTGTGTTGTGTCTCGAATGTGCCAACAATATGCGCAAACGCTTTGCGTCTCCCACCTCAATCAGCAACCATTTCTCACTTTGACAGCAGTGGCACACACGTCGTAATTTTCATTCCTTACAGTCCACACAAATAAATGTGGAGTTTGTACTTACCACCCTGTAGGCCTGACATAACTCCCACTTAGTCCAAGAGGTCTGCCTCACGTGCAAGCATGTCCTGCCATCGGTGCTTCCACTGGCGCATGTTGCGGTCCACTCCGAAGAACAGTAGCATATGCACCCGCACACGCTCCCACCTGATCTTCCGCACAGACACATTGTACCCTTGCAGGATACGGCCTCCCCTCTCCAACATCAGAGGCAGGTGGAATTTAATGAGCCACAGTAACCCCCCAATGTCCCCTCGGACATCCTGCCCTCCCTGCCCACACCCAGCATCTCCCTACACACCTGTGAGCCCACAGCCAGAAAAAAAAGCCTCTAAAATATCCCCAACAACAATTTAACTGCACTACCCCAAGACAGACACCTGACAAAATTGAGGACAGGAGATAGTAAAACACAATTAATGAGTACACAACACTTCACAGACACTATACACAGGACACAGGACACAGCAACACTCTCAAAATCACTAAACTAAGCACACACCACCAAAAAACTCCAGCACTCTCCACAATAACCAGCAATGTGCTCAAAAGAGAAACTGAAAGTGCAGAACACTACTCCAGTAGACAGGAAGCATGCAGACATCACTTCCTGTCTCTTTGCGGCCCGTTTTTGAGTAAGCTGCGAAAATCTGCACGCAAATAGTCACATGAGTACACTTTATAATGACAAAAAGTGTAGCGCGATGTATTTTAATATCGGGCGTATGGAAAAAAAAAACGCTTTTGCGTGTTAGCGGCCAGATCTGCACGCTAAGAGCAAATCAACACACTGATGTACAGTTTTGGTGCAAATTTCATGTCAGAGCCCTGTAACAACATTTTTTCGGTTGGTTGGCACTCAAATGACACCATGAAAATGATGTTTCACAACACATGACCATAATTGCATATCTAACAAGAGAACCATCAATCAATCATGGATTTTTTAAGTGTGCTACTCACCCGTGGGGGTCACAAATCGTAGGGGCATGACTTTTGGCACGCTTCAAGTTGTCTGTGTATGTGCGTGTGTTGAAGGTGATGTTGATGTTGCGTAGTGGTTCGTGTGCGATGGCAGATGTGGCTCTGTGGTAGATGTGAGGGGGCCAGGAGTCTGTGTGGGCCCCCGAGTGGATGCCTTTCATAGCGGAGGAGGTGTCTTCATCCGTGCCTGGTGTCCATTCGGAGATGGCGGTCTGGTTGTTGTCTCAGGGGTGCTGGTGGTCCGTCTGCTGCATCAAGTTAGTGGTCCACATACTTGTTGTAGGGCTTGTTGATCTGGAGGTGGTCGTGGCTTCCAAGCTAATTGCTTCTGACACACAGAAAAGCAGGTTTTACCCCATTGCACGCCCTATTTTCAGAATTTACCCCATTGCACACCCATTTTTCATATTTTACCCCATTGCACGCCCATTTTTCATGATTTACCCCATTGCACGCCCATGTTTTCATATTTTACCCCATTGCACGCCCATTTTTCATGATTTACCCGATTGCACGCCCATTTTTCATATTTTACCCCATTGCACGCCCATTTTTCATGATTTACCCCATTGCACGCCCATTTTTCATATTTTACCCCATTGCACGCCCATTTTTCATGATTTACCCCCATTAAACGCCCATTTTTCATATTTTACCCCATTGCATGCCCTATTTTCAGATTTTACCCCAGTGCACGCCCTATTTTCATATTTTGCCCCATTGCACGCCCTATTTTCATATTTTACCCCATTGCACGCACGATTTTCAGATTTTACCCCATTGCACGCCCGAATTTGCATCTTTTACCCCATTGCACGCCCAAAGTTTCATCTCTTACCCCATTGCACGCCCACAGTTTCATTGTTTTACACCACGTACACACTCTAATAAATTATTGACCACTGACAACAGACTACAATTGTGCATTTATTCACAGACGACAACCTATATTGACTGATTTACACAAAGGACACGCAACAATTTTGGATTGGGTAGCCCAATTTGCACCATGAAGACTCGAGTCTTACACATTTGACACACTGAAAAGCATCTCTGTACTGAGGAGACATTCCCAGCATAGATGAAGTTTTGTTATTTTCTTTGCACATATTGTGCAACGTACCCTTTTCAGAGTAATGTACCCATGCTGGACAGTAACATGCAGACAGGGTATGTGTGTATGTTTTTTTATTGGCACACACCGTGATTGTGGTCATTTTGCTATGAGATACATTGGAGGGGGACTGTCACAATGTGACGTGCTCAGTTGAAGAAATTGTTTATTATTCGGTCCCTTCGGGCAGTTCCTGCTGCATTTACTGTGGGGTGTGCGCCACCTACCTCATCTTCATCATCATCCTGGTCATCATCCGGTGCAGCAGGCACTTGAATCCATGGAGCATTGGTGCGCACACATATATTGTGCAATACACTACATGCAAGGATGATTTTGTTGACCATTTCAGGGCTGTACAGCAGTCTGCCATCTGTGATGTCCAGGCAACGGAAACGTGACTTTAGCACGCCAAATGTGCGCTCCACAATAGACCGGGTGCATCTGTGGGCCGCATTATACTGCCTCTGGGACTGGGTGGTGGGGTTTCGGAGGGGTGTCATCATCCACGGGCATAGTGCAAATCCTTGGTCACCTGTAACATGTGATATCGAGATGTTTACATTATTGGTTGTGCCGGCTGTGTTGTTGGTGTAGATGGTTTTGTGGTGTGTCTTTTGTGTTATGTTGGATTTCATGTTAGCCATGTGTTGCTTCTGACTGATTACAAGCATCACTGCAAAATAAATTGCCTCACTGTTGATACTCCCTCCCCCAAGCCTCATCAATTGTGTGCGCTGCGCGGTTGCATGACTGGCTCTTCTACCATCTATCGATGGCACTCATCCACCCTCCTCACAGTCAATGCCATGTGAACGTTGAAATGGCAATGGGCCACACCAGACACGGTTCACGTTCAGTTGTGCTGCTCTCGCTTCTGCCAGACCTGTCCCAATGCACAACACATGCTGTTTCCTGTCCCGAGCGGCCACATATCAACAGTCATCAGCCCCCTCACCTGCAGGGCCCATTGCGGGCAGGAACCCTTCACACACACCATCAGCATCATCAGACGCAACACTGTCCACTCCGTGGACTACGTACTCATTCCGGAGTGTAGCCTCCAACTCACCTGTCACGACTACTTAAGATCCATTTGACTCTGGGAAATGTTAGCTGACATCAGACTGTCCCAGATCTTCACCACACTGATCCACAAGGCAGGGCACACCTTTGACTGCTTCTTTGCATGTGTAGACTTCGTCCAGTTCATCGGCCCCACTAAACGCACATGTGTTGACCACTTACGCATGCACCACCTTGTTGATGTACCCCAAGCCACCGTTGACCACATGCAGGCCCCCACAAAGCTGGTGTAGATCAGTCACCGAGGAGATGCTACACACCACCATCAACAGCAACAACCACAACACTGCAGTCATCAACAATGGCGCAAGTCCACATTTTCCAAACATGTATCTCCAACTGCGCATGCACCCTTGTCCCACTATGCAACTGCAACATACGGCAGGCAATGAATGCCACCTCGGTCAGCACCAACTTCAGAGTTGGCAGATGCATCTGCTGACACATGGAGTGGACCTGGTGCAAGCTTTGGGATACCAGTAAACAGCACCACAAACACGTACAGAATGCTCATATTCACCATCAACAATATGCCCACACACCAAACTGCTCTTCCAGGTAGGATTGCTGTGAGTTGCAACATGGATGATCAACAGCTGGGGCGTGCTATACGCAGGGGAAACATGAGTCCTCATCCTCGTAACTGAACAATCAGCATGTGGCAGCACCTGGTGGTCCAACGCCTTCGGATGCCCCCACCCCAAATCTAGGTACCTAGGCCCCATATTTGACTCCTTCATCTCCATGTACCTACAGGTGTACGCAGTGGCCTTCAGCTGCTTTGCCAGCCTCTGCATCCTCAATGCAACCTTCAAATGGATCCCCGCATTGTCGGGTGTAACAGTGACCCACACAGTCATTGCCATCAGGCTGGGCTACAGAAACACACTATATGCCAACATGGGCACGTCTGCGGTCAGCTTACTCCCGACTGTCCAGCACAACACCTACACACTGGGCCTTGTGTTCCTACTTTCATTATGGATCGTGTGCCTCCATCGCACATACATGGTTCCCACCTCTCACCACATTTGCTTATGGGTGGCACAGGGGCTAAGCATTTGAGGATGGTTTGTCTACAGATCTAGCCACAGTTCCCACAGTTCTTGGAGATGTTGTGTCTGGTATGTGGGCATGTTGATTGACATGTTGTATGTGTGATTGTGACATGTATATCCTCACACTTCTGATTTGCATCTCTGTGAAGTTGAGGCATGTGGTGGGTCACGTTAGTACTTACCGACTAGCACTGCATTTCCATATGTGCCATCCTGGAAGCGCTGGTTTGTGATGGACTGTCGGAAGATGTAGGAATCATGCACACTCCCTGGGAACTTGGCTATGACATTGGTGAACAGTGCCCGGTGGTCCACTATTGCCTGCACATTCATGGAATGGGTGTGCTTTCTGTTGCGGTATATGTGTGCACTGTCCGCAGGGGGCACAAATAGGACATGTGTGCAGTCAATTGCACCCAACACCTGTGGGAATCTGGCTATGGCATAGAATCCTTGCTTGGTCTCAATCTGTTCCTGCACAGTGTTGGGGAAGTGAAGGTGCTGGGGTATCAGGCTGAGTATGTCATCCAAGACAGTTGGGAGAAAGATTGAAAAGGCTGCCTGTGAGACTCCTCCAACTCTGGCCGTTGTTGGTTGAAAGGTCCCAGAGGCCAACATATGCAGCAAGGCCAGCAGCTTTGTCTGCGGAGGGATGTTGGTTTTCCGCTGTGTTTGTGGCATCAGCCTGTGGGCTATCAGGTTCAGGATGTGTTGGATGGATGTCCTTTTGAGCCTGTAGTGGGCAATGACATCCTCTGGCGTCAGGTCTGCGAGGCTGAGACCTCTGCGCAGGGCCCGCTGTCGTCTTTGGCGCAGCCATGGTGGTGGTCCTGGGGGAGGTGGCAGTGGCAGTGGTGGTTGTTGCCTTCGTGGGACTCCAAGCTGAATGATTAGTAGCTCCATGGTGTCTGTGGGTCTTCAGGTGTGGGTCTGGGCTAGTCTCCCTTATATGCCTCCATTTATCACCATTTTTACAATTATTAGACCTGTTTTTTTCAGGTCTTATTTTCCTGCAGCTAAGGGGCCTTAGCGGGACTTTTTTTATCGCTTCGCGGGTCCGGGACATCATTGGTAATAGTGCGATGGTGTGTTAGCGACTTTTTTCATGAAATTTTGAGAGGGAACGCCTACTTAACATATCATTAGCAGAAACTATCGCTGCCATACACGGCGATAGCAAAAACGATAGCTATCGCCAGAAAGATGTCGCTAACGCTTGTTAGCGACATCTTGGTAATAGGGCGATAAAAAAAACCTGCGTTAGCGGTACGAAAGTGCCGCTAACACGGCGATAACTGGCTTGATAATATGCCCCTATATGTTAGCGTTGCTTGTGTTCTCGCAATAATTTTTGATGTGAGGATACATTTTACCCCCAAAAAAGCTCAAAGATACAATTACTGCGAGCAACAGCTGTTCATGTTCTGGTTGTTTACATTCCAGCATGGTAATTTTGACGTGAACACCTATGTAGTTGTGAAACATGGCATGATACCGTAATTCTGGGGATTTCGCATAAAAAGCGAAACACTAAACCCCTGGAATTATGTAAATTACATCATCGTAATTGAAATTTTACCTGGACCTGGTCTAAACCTCTCTAAGTTGTAACCTGATGTCCAACAGCATGGTTGGAATTAGTTTATCATAATATGCCAAGTCATGGAAACCCTCCCTTCGTACCTTCTTGTGCCATCAAGCCGCAAGTCCCAACACCATATTTCATCATCCCTTCCAGTCGCAGGTCCATGTGTCTCACCCTACCCTTACACCAGTATCATATATACCTTTCTTATGCATTCTGATCTATGGAGCGAAGAGGGGTCATCTCATGGTCGGCTTCTGTTTTGTTACAAAGGATATTGAACAATGAATCTTGTTCAAAACATAATTCGTCACGGAGGCTTACTCCTACCTTTCTTCCTTCTTTCTACAAGTAGATCCCCCAAGTTCACCTCTTCTTGTATCAATATTTCAGCTGCCAAGCTCTTGAGCAAGGCATGCACCAGAGAAGAAACATTTTCCTTATTTGTCTTTATAGGGCGTTTATGAAAAACATGGTGTTTATGCAAAAAGATGGCATTCAAACACACATTTATTAGCTGCACAGTTCAAACAAATTAGCCTGCTGTTTACACCGTGCTCTTGAGCAACATACTCTAGCATTTTATTTGTATAAACAGTGACCACGTTAGCATACAACCAGACCTTTATTGTATGTAATATTGAAAATGCCTACAGAAGGCTTACCACACATTCCAACTCCATCTTGAGCCTGGATATCCTTGTCTGACAATCTCTTGCCCTTGTCTTGTATGCAATGGTACATTTACAGCGAGTTGTAATGTCTTCCCAAAGTTTACCTTTTTAGTGTTAGGTGCTATGTGTAAAGATATGGCTCTTGAGCATCAATCAGTGTCTCATTGGGCTTTCAGTATTGTGCTTATCAGTGGCTTTGCCACTTCTCCGGCCATCATTATTCCGACATACCATTAATTTGTCACTTTTTCTTTGACTTTTATGAAACTGTGATTCTTCCAATCAAGGTTTACATTTTTTAGAAATATGAATGTTTGGCAAAAGTGTGTGATTTTTTTTTTGCCATCTATAAGTCAAAATACTGGGACAAACTTGTGATTTTAAATTATGCACAAAAAAAAAAATGATTTCAAGTGAGCGCATGATGAGTTATATTTAACTCTAGGGCCAGTGTGGGCAGTGCCAAGACCAGTAGAAAAGTACTTTTGAAGGAAGAAAAATGGCGATTTTGAAATATCAAAATCACGGGTTTTAAACAAATGCTTTGGATAAATTGTAGATTCAGTTTAAAAAGGTGTAATTTAACTAGCTTGTAATTTTGACGCCATTTGGCAAATCTACCCGAAATCTGAGTTTATTAACACTTTCAGCTTAATTACCTTATGTCAAGATTGCTGCACTCCTGCCATGGAGTGGGAACGTTAAGGAGCGGATAAAATATCTTTTGATTTAATAATAACTTTGGCATTGTTTGAAAAATCTGCCCAAAATATGTCAGACTTATATAAAAGTGGTCTGGGGGAACATCCCCTGGCCTCCAGGGAGGGTGTGGGGGTTGGGGGCAAAGGACAAATTGGTCCCACAAAAATGGCATCAATAATAGTTTTCACAGCAGTATCCCTGGATCCAACCAAATGACTGATGGATGCCAGGGTTGCCCTTTTCTTACCAGTTTCTCAGATACGTCTGTGGATTCAATGACATAGAAAATTTTAGGTGAAGGGAATACAAGGGAACTGCGGGATATATTCCCAACTGCAGGAAAAATGTGGGCATCAATTAAATCAACAGCCTGTTATTAAAAAAATAGAAATGGGGGTGGAGCTAAGCCTTGACTGAAATGGTGGCTCAATATGCTCGGTCCACCGCATCCAACATGCTCCAGCTACATTTGACCGCATCGGCAACCCCTATGAGAACCCCTGGGACCTCTGCTATACCCCTTGGCTTGAGACAGGCCCGCAGCCTGCCGCCGGCTTACCCTCCCGTCAATTAGAGTGGCCTCCGCTGGGCTGCACGGCACTCACTCGTGCTGTGACTAATCTCTCTGCTTTGACCCACCAGAGCGGGGATCTCACCTTATGGGGGCTGGAGGTTGCTAGTGCTGCTGGCTGCACAAGGCAGCAGTAAGCTGCCTTCCTGCCCCTCACACCGTATATACTGAGGAAACGCACCACGGGCCTCTCCCCTTCCCGACGGTCCTAATCACTGATGACTGCTGTGGCAGGAGCTCTCGGGTGCTGGTGCTTCACAGGGGGATAGGGGCACTGTCTTAGGCAGGCTGCCTGGTTGCCCCCTCTGAACCACCAAATCCTCCATCTTCCTGGGGAGACCCTCACAACTTTGGTGGTCATCTTGGAATGGCATGTCTCACCCTGATAATTCTCCCCAGCTGACTTTTTGGCATCCGTCTTCAGCCTTAAGACCTGAGGGGGTATCATTACTCAAGCCTCCTTGACGGTTGCCCAAGCCTAACATTCTTTCAACATTGGAGGAGCCTCGTTATACTCTTGGCGGCCACTTTGGATTGAGTCATCTTCTCCAACCTGCAATTTCTCCTCGGCTGACCATCTGGCCCCAGATTTCAGCTTCTGGACCAGAGGAGGTATCACTAGTCATACACTACCGCTGATTGCCCCTGCCTTACGCGCTTTCTATATTGGGGGAGCCCCTTTAATTTCTAGACAGCCATCCTGGATTGGGACAGTTATACCTACTACTTGCTTCTTGCCATAACGATCTTTTCCTGATGCTGCTTACGCTCCTGCTATTAGACTCACAGAGGTGATGCCGCCTCACTGCATCTTCTCCTGTACCACAGGCGATATTCCAAAACCTGCTGCCAAAACTCTTTGCCACCTTCTTTTCACAGAGGCAGTAGCAGGCCAACACCCACCTACAGGGCTCGCCCCTTCTTCTGCAATGGATTTGAATACCCTGGATGCGATCCTTACAAAACTAAGTCCATCAAGTTGCTGTCACAACAGTAGAACAGACCACGTCAATGGTGGCTACAGAACTAAAGAGTCTTTGCACAGATTTCACCTATTTCCAATCGCAACTTGCTCACACTGGATGCAATAGTAACAGAATTGGAAGCAAGATCCAGATCTGGGCTCTGAACTATGGAACCTACAATGAAGTGTGTCAAACCTGGAGGATCATAGCCGACGCAACAACATTTGCCTCTTTGGGGTACCAAAACAGAAGGGGGGCCATGATGCTAGGCAGTTCCTCCCTACCTGGTTGCCAACCCTCCTGAATACCACCTTTTGTCATGTAGTCCCTAAAAATACATATGATCTGCACGTTTGTTGGACAACATAAACTGAGGGATTGGTGTCTAGACTGATTCCGGACACCCCCATAGGATATGTCAGCCTACAGACCAGCTAGCTCACAGTGCCACCATAAACCCCCTAACCTTACCAAGGAGTGAATAGTTTCTGGCAACTATTGACCATGACAACCCTTGACCCTTCAGGGATCGAGGAAACAGAACAGTACTTTTCGCTTAGTCAATCGTGCTCACTTAGTCTCAGAGAGATACACAGAGTAAATGCTGGGGACGTTTTCAATAAGCATTTATTGAACCAGCGTCATTCTAGTATAAAACATGTTTGCTACAACAATCAATAGACAGAAGCTAACGTAAGAGATTACAAGCACCAACAGAGTAAATGGAAGGTAGAATTCTACCATGGTGCTAAAACAGTGAAAATATGCAGGCATATGAACATGGCAGTAATCAAGCGTACTCCTATGATGTGGACCCTACCTGAGTGTACCTAAGAGTACCTGGCATGTATGTGGGTGTAAAGCCAAGAATCCCCTAGAAAAGAGCCAATCCCATTACCTGATGGGAGAGAATGTCGGACCTCCTCTTAGTCACGAGTTGGACACCCCGCAAGGGATGTTGGACCGCTATGTGTTGAAGCTTCAGCATGCAGGGACCTCAGTGTCTTGTGTCAGCATGGAAGCATCTCCTCTAGTTACTTAGTGAAGGTGCGGTTCTTTTATCCCACAAAGATAGCCTTCGGGTTCCTACCACAATCGCTATGTTGTGAGTATAATTATGTAAGTGAGCCTAAATCAATTAATGCAATTATGCAAAGTAGTTCTGTCACCCTAGGATGAAGATGGCCATGGCTTTCGTACAGAGTATGTTAATCCTGTTATGTACGTCATGTGCAGGGGATTTTACTAAGAATTTCTCATGCATAATAAATGAGGCTCGTTTCAAGGAAACAAATCGAGCATTTATTCAGGACATAAATGGATAAAAGGTCAGTGCTAGAACTGTTATGCAGAGCAAGGTAGGACAAATGTAGGTAAAAGGTCTCTTTGCTACTTAGCATAGAAAAAGGGGTTCCCCAAATTACTTCTAGGTCCAAGAGGAGGGTAAATGTGACAATCAAAAAAGAAGAAAACATCTGAACTGACCTATATTACTTTACTGTACGACCTATGTCGGTTCAAGCTATGCAACCAGCTTCAAAGAAATTTTTAACGGAGTCATTTTTGTGCAAAAAATGCATACATCTTTATTAATATTTGATCTTAGAACATAAATTATTCATAAAAATACATCTCATATGAAGTTATCCCAAAAATATCAGGTTTAAACAATAATACATTCATATACTTAAATGTCTAACACTTTGAGAATAGAATGGCCACATTTAGACAGTCAGTGCAAAAAATTAAGTCAGGTTAAAAAACTTCGGGGCCTATTACCAACAGCGTGCGTTAATTAACGCAAACCACAGTTAGCCTCGTTTTTTTTATCGCTGGATTCGTTTGCGGAGATAACGCGTTATTAGCAACGTTTTATCTCCAATGCGAAACAAATCCAGCGATAGCGGCGATTCCCAGCATTAGCGCGAGAATTCCTTGCGATAAATTCCCATCGCTAAGGAAAAACTCGCTAATAGGCAGGTGGGGACTTAACCGTAGAATTCACCTCCCATAGACTATAATGGCTAAGTCAGGTTTCTAGCAGGTGTTAAAATCCAGCGCTAATCGGGGTTAACGCACATTTTTTATCGCTTCGCGGGCCTTGCTAATAGTGTGAAGTTGTGTTTGCGACTGTCTGCGTGTATTTTTAGTGAGGAACGCCCACTTTGCATGTCATTAGCAATAAATATCGCTGACATGCAAAGCGGTAAAAAAACGGGCGCTAATGCCCGAAAACTGTCGCTAACTGCTGTTAGAGACAGTTTGCTGATAGGGCGATAAAAATATCGCCGCTTTAGCGGCAAAAAGTGCCGCTAAAGCGGCGATAGTGCCCTTGCTAATATGCCCCAATATGTTACATTATAATCAGATCTTCATCTGATACCCCAGCTCATCCCATATGAGATGTTTTTTTAATAACTTTTGGTCCTGAGGAAGGTGGTGTCATATCGAATCCCACCGAAACGCGCGTAGACCATTATTGTTTGCATGGAGAGTTCCTTCAGAGACGGATACAACTATTAATTTGAATGTGGAACTGTTCGCTTGTATCTGTCCTTATTAAGGTTTCTAGGATCTCCATGGGGGAAAGGGTTTCGTGTTTGTGTATGAGTGTCAGGGTGCTTGGGTTCATGTGAGGAGTGAATGTAGGAGTGAAGTGTAAGCGTGGGGTGTTTCTAATGTACACAACTTTTGATTGTAAATACTTGCTGTTTTTTAGATTCTTTGTTGTTGTCCCATTTCAGGCTACATAGCCACAGATGAAGATCTGATTATAATGTAACATATTGTTTTTTAACCTGACTTAATTTTTGCACTGACTGTCTAAATGTGGCCATTCTATTCTCAAAGTGTTAGACATTTAAGTATATGAATGTATTATTGTTTAAACCTGATATTTTTGGGATAACCTCATATGAGATGTATTTTTATGAATAATTTAAGTTCTAAGATCAAAAATTAATAAAGATGTATGCATTTTTTGCACAAAAATGACTCCGTTAAAAATTTCTTTGAAGCTGGTTGCATAGCTTGAACCGACATAGGTCAGTACAGTAAAGTAATATAGGTCAGTTCAGAGGTTTTCTTCTTTTTTGATTGTCTCTTTGCTACTTAGGCCTAGGTTGGGGTACATAACACTTTGATCCACCCCTTGTGTTTAAGTGTGTGCACCGCCTAATGACGAGACTAGAACCCAATCCAGATAACCCCTGCCCAAATATAGCTTGTCCCCTGCGCCATGATCAAGCATATTGCATCCTTCAAATGTTCCACCAACATGGCTCTTATCTCCATGATGGCAGGAGAATCACAGCGCCGCTGACTGCTCTCCCAAAACTACTCTTTTTCGGCAGCAGCTCCTGGCCCTAAGCCCGCAGCTAAAAGCTAAGGGTCCCTGCTATGGCCTTCTTGACCCAGCAGTTGTGCTCATTACGGATAACAGTGTTACTTGCGAATATTCTGGTCCCATCCTCCTAGAATGGTTCATAGGCACTGTCAAGGACCCCTCAATGGTTGCAACAAAGCCTCCATCTGTGCTTCATGACAAAGGGTGGGTGGCGAACTCCGCTCTGCCAGCAGAGTTTGCAGAGTTTTGCCAACTCCCCGTTCTGCTGTGAGCGCAGAGTTCAGCAAAAAAAACTCCAATTCAGCCACGTGGCGGAGTATGCCCCTGCCGCCCACCCCTAAAGCAAGCAACCAAGCCCTGCTCCTGCCCAAGTCCTTACCTGGATCTCGGCCTGGCATTCTCCGTGTCGGGGCTTAGACAACAAAAATATTGACTCCTACACTTAAACAGGTAAGTACAAAAATATTGACTACAAAATATCGATGTAAAAAATAAAGATGTATAAAATATCGACTTTTACATAAATATTAAATAAAATAATATATATTAAATATGAAATATAATTTTAACAAAATAAAAGAAATTAAATATAAATTTTAATAAAATACAACAAATAAACTTAATAAAAAAATAAACACACAAACATAATACTTTATACATATATATTTACTTTAAAACAATTATCAAACTATTATTTTTAATTTATGTTAAAAGTTTAAAATAATATAAAAAATAAAAATATATATTAATGATTTAATATATAAAACACTAAGGGGCCCATTACGATGTCGGGCGGAAGCACAACCGCCGTGCTGGCGGATGCAAAAGCACCAGTTACCGCCGGCACGCAGCAGTCCACACGCCCGCCCAATTACGATGCGAAAAGTAGGCCAAACACCGCCGGCAAGCCAGCAACACCGTCCGCCATCAAAGTGCGCCCGTACACGTAGCGGCGCAGCTCAACTGACACACACCGTCCGACGAAACACGTCCCGCCCGGCGCATAAATTACGATGCCAGCAAACAAACGGCTCCCACGGCCAAGAGATACCGTACGACAAACCGAAGCGGTAACACGGACGCCGAGCACGGACAACGAAGAAGCGGCTCCCCGAGCATGAATCCAGCACTGCAGGCCCTCCCCATGCTCCTGCTGATGCACCACCAAGGACGCAACGTACCGCGGAGACGCAGGTAGGCACACACACAACAAGTGCACGCAAACAGCGCACACAGTGCAAGGGCGGAAAAAGCGGACAACCCCCACCAGCGCGTGTACACAACACATCCACCATCGCATCCACATATGACACACAGGCCAAATCGTAACATCGCAGAACACATGTGTACACACCACCTGGGACTAGGAAGCAACCACCCCGTCACGGCCCCAAAGCGGCGATGACGCCGCCACACATGCGCACAACGCAGAGGCCAACCGCAGCGCCATGCATGCGTCGCACACAGACACAGGGACACAACCAAGCAGCACACACATCAGCCCCACCCCGAACGCACATGACACGTGACAGGCCGGCCACAGACATGTCCCCAACGCCCAATTCACGGACAACACCCAACGCCACACAACCGACGCACACATGTCAGTGAAGACACGCAACAGCAGGACACACCCCAGTGTAACAAACATGGCGTAGCACACAGCGGCGGCAACACCAACTAGGAGAAGCAGGGCCTCTTCGGGAAGAGGAACGCCAGTACCACACAGAAACACCCATACCACCCTGCACATATGAACAAGACATATAAAACGGAACACCAAAGAGCCCGGGGACCGACAACAGGTGGCCCAAGAATAACATCCACACACAAGGCCCAACGCAGAGCGGAAAGGCAGCCTGCCGCCCACACAAGGGAGAGCAGACAGCACTGAATGACCTTCCATTCCAACTCCGAAACCACAGCCCCTACGACAGAAGCCGGTGAATACAGCCATTGTCCAAGAATAGACCAACACAGGCATGCCGAGGAGACCGACCACAGGGCAGATAGCGCATATCACAGAAGCACACAACGGACGGGGAAGAAAGAAGAAAATACTCCCCCATGTCGGCCACATGCAAGTTAATTGGAAGGAGTCACACAGCACTGACCTTGAACTGTCTGAGAAGCATGTGGGAAGAGGGCCCGTGTCCTCCAAACAAGCCAACAGAACACAAGTCCTGTCTCCCTACGACTACACAGAGCTCACAGCAACCCCGGAGCGTGCACATTGCAGACTGCACACACAGCCGGAGCACGCCACCTCAACGAACCGCTGCGAAATGGCAACCGCAACACACCTACCCAACTACGCCGAACAGCTCAAGCTGTACAAAACCAACCTGTGCCATACATTGGGATGCGATCTCCTGTCCCTGCTGAACGTAAGTTACCGACTGACTTACCGCATCACATTGTTCAGCTGCGTCATGCCCGTCTTCTACTGTCGGAGGTGTCCCTACCAGCATCCCGTCGAGATATGCCTCTCCAACCCGGCATGTCTGAAGGCGGACCTGCTACCACTACTCCTCCCTCTGGACGCACACGACAGGGCCTGCTCTGCCTATGGGGGCATGGCGTATGTGGCCAACATCGCACCCGCACTGAAATGGGACCACTGTGCCTCCACACGACGGATCATCGAGAACAGCTACATCGAATGTCACCCAGCATGCCCCATCATGGTCCTCCAAGGGACAACCTACGAACAACACCTTGACAGCCACCATCCGCTTCATTGGCTGGCAAACATGTACACCACCAATGACATGGAAGCCCTGCTGGACGGCATCGCATACCTGACAACCTGTAAATACGTCGGACCACAACGCAGGTTCCCCGAGTGACCTATGATGTCCAACCCCGCACCCATGCTTAGCTTCCGCACGGACTGGCCAGTCACCACCACAACAGCCATACCAAACGACCGGCAACTGTAACCACACCATCAACGACATCGCCATGACATCGGATATGACCGGGACATGCACACTGTTCCCCATCACATCCAGGAACACCGCATGCATCGTGGGAGGCAGTGGCATGGGGTCTGTGTATCGCACCCACATGGACGGAACTGCACGAACAACCAGGACACGACATGGATCCAGCGCCCATGGACACACACACCTCTCAGTGGACATGAATAGGTCGCCTGGAGTCTGTGGGTGCTGCACCCCTCCCACCCCCGCCCCGGGAATCCCATACCAGGACCTTTGCATGGACGACAAGTGCATACAACAACAACACAACCCCAGTGACTGTGACATGTCCAGTAACCACCACAGTGCAACAACAAGTGGCACGCCGCTGCATGCACGCAAGCACATGCCCTGATGTCATCTCACATGCACGCGTGCATGAGGAACAACCGCAGCAAACCTGTCACATGGAACTGAGATGGACTGTGCCCATGATGCCAAGCGGTCTGGTAGGCTACATGTATACCGTCTGTGTCAAAGTCCGCAGCTCCGCAGCTATACGTAAATGTACATTAGCACAGCCTTGGCCAAGCAGATGTCACTCTGAAGCCCACATCCCACATGCAACAGCCAATCACATGTAACCCCACACCCTATCCCATTTGCAATCATGCTCAGTATATCCTCAACATGTATCCCGCTGCCAGTAGTGTCCACTATACTGCATCACAGAGGACAGAAGACTCAATATAATGTTTGAAACCAAAACTGTCTCCGCTGACTCATTTCACAAGTACGAATGAGAGAGGATGAGAGTATGTGAAGTACACGGCAGTCGTGACATGACCATGTAGTCCACTGGTATTGGATGTCAACGCAAATGAGTAGCACTACTGTGGAAGACACACATGTGTCGTGTGAAGTCGTATGGACGCAGTGCTCAGGTGGGTGGGTGCGACGGGTAGATGCGCACATGCCAAGATTGGAGCACGCCGTGTTGGGAGGGGTCATGAACAGTACACCACCGCCTCCCTGGGCATTGTGAGAGGACACCTGTCGGGGGGAGTGAACACGTGTGTGCACAGCAGCCGGGCACACGTACAAAGCGGTACCAGGCGCACCTCAGCCCACCCTCTGTGGACAAGCTGGATCCTGTTGTGCGCCCGCCATGCCCCTGACAAGGCACACACAGCCCCAGTCGACCACGTGTAACCCCAACATAGTCAATCCGCACAGGCGATACAGGGCACGGGATGGCAGTGGAGCATGGTGTGTGAGAGGTCTCCTCGCGCTCCTCCTGGTCATATCACGCAGGCAATAGAACCTCAACGTCTAGCATGGCACAAGTCAGATGGAAGGGTAGGGGGACGCACCACAGCACGAGCAGCACTGACGTCACGGGAGGTGGCTCGCACCATCCCATCCATTGCCCATCATACCAACCACGCCACATGCCATTGCGACTAAGTGCAAGCGCGTGCGCCACCACCCCCGAGCCCTCCCTAGAGAGGCCAAAGAGTGAATGTGTGGGCCATCAGCCACAGACGGACGCGGCCTGGCCGCAAGGGCAGCCACAGCCACTGGGTGTCGCAGGTGGCGGATCCGGAAGGCGAAGACTGTGATGCATAGTCCATGCAGGCCGGGTCTCCATTTGGGGCACCACGCAGGTGGACGGCGTCCCGCGACACATCATACCCTGAGACAGCCCACTCGTGCAACTGGACCCACACATACACTCCTTGCCCTCTCTGGTGCGAGCTTGGGGCTGCCTGTACAAGCGCTAGCC